>CM045759.1:69777288-70182051 GCA_025200525.1 Camellia lanceoleosa | reverse complement strand
TTTAAACATTTTGCCAATTAAACGTTTATAGTTTATTTTTTCTAAAATAAACAAAAATAAACAACAGCTTTATAAAATGGTAAAATAAAAAATGTTTAAAAAATTTAAAACGTGGAAAATGTTTAGTTTAGACAAAATGTTTAAAAAAATTTAAAAATATAAAAAAGAGTGAGAAATGGCAAGTGGTGGTGGATGGTGATGAGTGGTGGCGGCGAAACAGTGGTGGAAAATGATGGCGGGTGGTGGTGGAAGATGGTGGTAGAAAGTGGTGGCAAGTGGGTCGGTGGGTGATGGTGGTGAGTGGTGTGGTGGTGGCGGCGCGGTGGTGGTGGCGGCTGGGTGGATGGTGGTGGCGTGGGTGGTGGATGGCGGTGGTGTGGCTGGTTGGTGTGTGTGGTGGTGAGTGGGTGGCCATGGCGGGTGGTGGTGTGGGTGGTGGGTGGTGGTGATGGTGGGTTGTGGGTGGTGGTGGCGGGTGAGTGGCATGGTGGTGGATGGTAGTGGCGGTGAGTGGTGGCGGTTGTGTGGCGGATGGATGGTAGTGGCGAGTGGTGGGTGTGGCAGTGGGTGGGTGGATAGTGGGTGGTGGTGGTGGCGGTGGGTAGGTGGCAAGTGGGTGGTGGTAGTGGTGATGGCGAGTGGGTGGTGGTGGCGGAAGACGATGGTGGAAAATGGTGGCAAGTGGTGGCTAGTGTTGGGTGGTAAAAAAAAAAAAAAAACCCAAAACACAAAACAGGAACACATTTTTTTTGGCCAAATTTATAAAAATTCTTGATTTATAAATCAAAATTTACCAAATGAAGTTTTGGATTTTGCTTTTAAATTTTTAGAATATAAACCTAAAATCGAAACGAAGTATATTGTAAATTGGGCCATCATGGTATTTTTGTATTTGTTTTAGTTTATTTATATTTATTTTATATAAAAATAATTTAACAATTCAGAATAACAACTATTATCAAAAACAAACAAATATAATTTTACTTAATTATCTCACTATTGATCTATTCATTATAAGTATCTTTCATTCTAGCCTCTGAAAATAAAACGGGCCTGAGTATAACGCACAAAACGACTTCTTCAATGAAAATTAACCATTAATTTTGAAACAAAGGTGTTGGTCTTATCAATATATTTAAAAAAAAAAGAAAAGAAAAAAGCTTATCTATTCTATGTATGGACGCCCAGAATGTGAAGGAGCTTGTCTTATTTGCTGTGTAATCAATATAAATTTAAGATTAATTATACTTTTTATCTATGTAATTTAATTTCTAAATTTTATTTACTTTTAGAATTTAAATTGAATAATTTGAATCATACACTTTAAGTTCAGTTTCAACTTAAATTTTTGTCCAATTTGAGATTAAAATTAACAATTTTAGATGTTTATCAATTTAAGATGACGATAAAGAAAATTAACAAAAAACTACGTAAAAAACCAAATTGAATCGGGCTTAAATGTAAGAACTAATTATTTAATTTGAAATCAATATAGAAATTAAAGTAAAATTAAATCACCAGGTTAGAAAGTGTACTAATCTCAAAATTCGACCACAATTACCTTTCATAAATTATCCTCAAACGATCTGGATTGTTTTTAGTCTGTTTTTTATTTTTTATTTTTTTTGAGCAGATCTAGCAAAAAAGGTTTTGAGTACGGTGGGGGGACAATTTCTTTTGTTTGTTTGGAAATTAGTGGCGGTGGCAAAGGCAACGTGGCTAGAGTATCCGACCAACTATCGTTGGCTACAAGAGCTGAATCGCGTTCTCGGTTTTCAAAGTGTATTACTAGATCTATTAACATCTTTGGCCTCGATTAGTTATATAAGTTTTCGTTGCTGCTAGTAAATATAAAGCTTTTTACCTTTATCGTTGTTGTTGTTTATTTGTTTTTATTTTGTTGTTTTACTTTTGTTTTATTTATTTATTTTTCATGCGTAAGTCGAATTTATTCCTTTCTAAACAAATATAAATTTTCACCTCACTTTTTGCATTTTTATAACTTTTGCTTAGGCAATTGTTTAAGATCTTTTGGGGAAATGTTAATTTAGTAATTTTTAATTATTTGCTAAAAAATACGAAATTTAAAATCCACAGATGTGACGACGCGACTTTTTACGTAAGACGTTATAAAAGAGAAAAAAAAAGCAGAATCTTCAATTTTTAGATGATTGGCTTGGCTGAATTAATTTAAGAATTTCGATGCTGACTAAAAAGAGAGCTTCCCAAACGGCGCCTAAGTCAATTTGTAGTAAAGATTAATGAGTATACACCATAAATTGACATTTTTAAATGGTTTGAAAACAGACTTTTAGAATTTTTTATTAAAGTACGAGATAAAAAAAACGAATATATTAAGATATTTTTTATTTTTTATAAAAAAATATGTAAAAAAATAAATAAATAAAAACAAAAATCTTTTAATTGTTTTATATTAAGATTTTAAACTTTTTAATAACTTTTAAATGAAACTATTTAAAGACATTGGGCACTGCTTGGCAAGAAGAGTTAGTGGTTTGGCTATTTTACCCACAGCATAAAAAATGTTTATTTTAACTTATAAAAACAAAACATCATGATCCAACTCCATAATCATTACACTCTTCTCTTCACAAAAAAAGCTCAAAAGAAAAACCAAAAGCCTCTTCCCCAAACCAAACTTTTTGACCTGTGACTAAAATAATCAAAAATCAAAAAATCAAAAACCAACCCACTTTTCTCCTGCAACCAACCCTTGTATCCCTTTTTTATTTTGTTGCACAATTGAATCGAAAATGCAAGCTGGCAACTGAAAAACAAAGGCGTGCCATTATGGAGACCTTACATCCTTCCGCATGAAGGACTTGCAGATACAGAGAGAAGTGCTGGTGCTTCTTCCATCCAAACATCAGATCCAGCCACTTTTTAAAATAGTATTTTGGCTTTTTTTTTTAAAAAATCAATGTATTTAGAAAAATTACTAAAAAACGCTTTTTTTGTGAGTAGGAAAATTGAGCAAGTCATTGACTTTTTAACTAATGATAAATAATTTTTAACTCTTTATGACTAATCTTATTAAAAAATCTGTTCGATATATCAGATTTATTATAAAAAAAAAAGTTATAGGATGATTTATTTTGAAAAATATGGACAAATGGCACAAATTAAATAGATCATGATTGTTAAATCAATCTAATTTTTTTTGTTTTGTTTGTTTTGTAGAATAATATATATGAAAATGCATTATAAACTATAATATATTTACTGTGATACATACACAAACTATTATGTTTTTTACAATATTTAGTTTTTTATTTTTAGTATGTTTTTGTATAGAGAATTTGAATTTCTAACTTCGAATAGCTTAAAAAAGGCACCTCAAAAACCATTAAATTAATGAGATACTTGCCATGAAATTAATTTTTTAAAAAATTATTAAAACAATATCCAAAGCTTTTCTTTCAATGAACTTGTAATGTTTTATTTTTATTCTTGGATGGAATCTATATAGCAATTTTATTTACATCTAAAAATTATTAAGTACTCCCAATTTCTCAAATACACCTTGTTTAATTATTTAAAAATTTTATTTTACTCTCTTATTATACCCTATTATTTTTCCCATAATTACCCTTCTTAAGGGTAAACTCAAAAATAAATAATAAAACAAATTAAAAAAATTAAATTACTTCTAAATCTTTTCACAGTTTACAGAAAGAAAAACCAAACTTATAAGTATGATAAGCATTATAAATAGAGAAAAACCAAACTTACATACATACATTATAAAACTTTTTCTCTAATATAGAAAAAAAAAACTCGTTACATTATAAATTATCTACAAAAATACTTGTAGAAAGTAAAAACCAAAACTTATAAGCACATAAGTATTAGGCACTCACAAGAAAGAGTAGTTTCAAATAATGAGACTGCTATTGAAATGACAAAATAAAGAACAACTCCAATAAAATGTTATTATTAATTTTAATTACTGTGCCCTTTGATTTTTGTCAAAAAACAATATAGATAATAATTGATGGTGTTTACAAAATTGTGAAATTTCTTTATATGAATACTTGCTTTCATTTTTGATGGGTTGCTTCAAACAACCAAGATTGGATTATTACTCTCATCCATTATTATTTGATTTTGTTCAAAACTTTCTTTGGGGTTATGGTTTCAAAATAATAAAAAACAAGGATGTTGATGATGATGGTGTGTTTGGGTAGGGTAGATTTGGAGTTTTGAGGGAGAGGATGAAAAAGAAGAAGAAGAAGAAAACAAATAACTTTAATATCTTATGTAGAGAAGAATATATAGAGATTTGAATATAAACTGATTAGGGTGTACCATAAGAAAGAAAAAAAAAAGAAAGTATTTTAGAATTTGAATATATAAAGTTGTCCCTTATTAGTAAATTTAGTTAAGATATATTAGGAATTAAAATTTATGAATTTCAATTGGGCGCATGAAAACATATTATTTTAAGCTTGTAATGAAGAAAATCTCCCACTTGATGATAATATAAGTGTAGGCCCAATTCTTCTAGGTTTGAGAACCATTTCATGTAACATCATAAAATGTGGGTTGGCCCAGCACGGCCCGGCTCATGTCTCCTTCTGATAATCAGAAATCTGCACAGCAAAGTAAGCTAACCATTACATATTGAGCTAAGGAGGCTATGCCATATATGAGGCTTTGTTTTGTTTTTTCAAAGACAAGCTCTTCACAAATTATTCCATCATCCAAAAAATTCAAATGTAAGTTTAAATTTGGGATGATGGATTTTGGAGGCTTTTTAAAAATGCATGATTCAACTCTTCCTATGTAAACAATCTTCCTATGTGGCAAAAAATATTTTTTTGAAAATATTCTTCACACTTTGTAGCTGTATGGCATGCATTAAAGGCAAGTAAAAAAATAATAATGAAATATATATGTTGTGGTCAAATAATTTAGTGCAAAAAGGCTTATTTAGGATGCTATAAAAAGTTGTTACAAAACCAAAAAAGTTCTATTAAAAATTTGCACCTATTTAACTTCCAACCCTAAAACCACTCCCATCACTACCACCACCACTTACTATTGCCACCGCTTAGCATTCACAACCATATCACCACTAATACAATTATTAGCTCATTAATTTAGCAGCAAAACTATAACAAAAAAATAAAATATATTTTCTATAAATATTCATCCACAAAATGGGGCGTCTATCAAAGAGTGTATAAACAAAATTGAATTTGTTTTATCATATTCTCGTTGAGAGTCTTAGACCCATCAAATTCTTCAGCTGTTAGCACTGCTTCCATTTCCTTTGTTAAGTTCACCTAACTCCAAAAATTCTACCCAAAATATAAACCCAAAAATACTTGCAAGTAAAAAGTGGTAGATTATGGACACCCAGAAATAAACAAATAAATTAATCACATACACACAAATGAGACACAAATATTTACGAAGTTTGGCTTAATGCCTATGTCCACGGAGCAAAAATGAGAATTTTATTATACAGAGTAAACACAAAACAAAGAGGAGGAGAACACCTCACCAACTCACAACTTTCTCTAAATTTATGATACTATTTACTCTTCCCTTCCGGCCTCTATTTTCTAGGCACAAAGAGAGAGAGAGAGAGAGAGAGAGAGAGAGAGACAAATCTACTCAAAATTTGTACTCTTCACAGGAGAGTCAACAATGGCAAGAACGTGAAGAGAAGGGGAGAGTCGTCTGCAGATGTCCAAATTTCTGCACTTCCTTTCACTTGTGATGGAAGTGGTCGATGGCCTCTCTTTCTTGACTGTCTGCTTTGTATGCAGTATGTGGGTTGATCTACATATATGGCCTCACGTGCACAAATGCAAGCAGCATGCTGCAACAAATACCTACTATATACCCAAAAATTACTTCAAATTTGTACCAATAATTCAAAACAGATAAGATGTTTATTCATATGGCCTATAACACACCAATTTTAAATTTACAATTTACATTTCACTATATTTCATTTTCATAATAAAATTCTGATTAAATTTTATGGTATCTAGAATTATTCTGCAATTAAAACTGTCAGGCTTCAACAAGCCTTCTATTTGGTTTGATATCGTCTAATGTGGAGGTGATGGCGTGTTATCTTCTTAGCTCAATTCATAACAATGTCAAAAAATTTATAGTAGCCCTTCTTTTTACTCACAAATGATAATTAATTTGACCACTTGTGAATTTATAGAAGAAATTATGTTTTTCCTCACTGAATTATTATAATATTTTACGTACCATTTTAACACCAATCATTAAAGATTTTCCAAGTCTGAATTAAGAAAGCTACAAGAAGTAAGAATGTATAATACAAATATGATATTGAAATGAAAAACATGCAAATAATGTCACCAAAAAATAATAAACATAAACGAATTCCAGAAAATAATGGTATTACCTAATATCAACAGAGGCCTATCATTGACAAGATTGTTCCAGTTACATTACTCAATTTATATTTATATTAGTTTTGTGATTGATTTTACATTCGTAAAAATTATTACAACAACAAAAGACGGTCCTTCCAAACTTAAGAGGAGACTACAACCCTAAAAATATAAGTTGATTCACATAGGTATAACTTGGGGGAAAAATTTATTAAATATTTTCTTGTATGTTGGAGAAGATATCATGTGATTAATCACAAATATATATATATATCCTCAAAATGTCTTCCTAACACTCAATATAGATGTAATAAATTTCATTATCAAATTAATCCCAACAAAAAAATATACCACGCTATATCACCCATTCTCTCTGTACCAAAAATTTCTTTGACCTACTTACCAATGTATGAGAGAACTCACATGCAACTACAGGCGAAATTGGAGGAGGAAAATAAATATTTAGAAAGTTCATATTTTCCCCCATCGGATTAGAGAGGTGTTATAGGCCTTATGAGTTTACTTTGAGTTTTATTTCAATAATTTGAACTATTCGTGATTTTAAGATTTGTCACATATCATCCCCGCAAAATATCAAGTTGATCGATAACGACAATCATGTGTTTGAACGGTTTTATATAAAAAAAATAGACGATGAAAATAAACGCTTATACAAAATTGATCAAAATATGATTCCCTGTTATCCCGATCAATTTAATTTTTAGAAATATGATTTACTTAACGAATCTTAAAAACATGAATAACAACGAATTATTATGGTCCGTTTGGGGAAGAACTAAAGGGCTTTTTGACTATTTTAGCCACAAAAAGACAAAATAGGCTATTTTAGCCACAAAAACAAACATCACATCCAATCCATAATCATTACACTCTTTCTCCTCATAAAAAAGGTCAAAAGCCAAAAAGCCCTTTCCTTAAAACCAAGCTTTTTAGCCCAAGCTAAAATAGGCCAAAAAGTCAAAAAATTAAAAATAACCCACTTCCCAAACGTGGAGGTACAAAATAAACCTAAAAATAAGGACTGACAATCCAATCCGATTACAAAGCGGGACACAATCAAATCAAATTGAGAAACACGTCTTTCCTAGATCTGTGGGGAGTCACTTCACATTTAGATAGATAAGTGTGGAGTCGCCTTCATAGCTCTGTGGTTGAAAATGTGAGAATGCTAAACACGCTCTAAATGTTTATACTATATGCATCTTGTTATATATTTTTATATTATATATTATATATTTTATACTAACATTACATAATATTTTAATAAAATTATGATAATTTATCATTCAAAAAATGATGTTACGATTTTATGTAATGTTACATATTTTTTATTCAAATATTTTTAACAAAAAAATGTATACATTACCACAAAATATAACCTCATTCTCGAATTCATAAATTGTTATAATTCGACATGAAAAAGATATGAAATATTTATTATAAAAAACACGTGATATATCAAGCAAAAATATATACAAAACATATGGGTAAATTACCTGCTAATTTCCCTTGAGGTTTAACGAAATTACAAATTCTCCCTAAGATTTCAAAAATTACATTTCACCCATTGCAATTACGCTGCTAATCGATATCATAAATTGACTAAATGCCCTTGATAAATATGACAAATTACTTACAATTTCTTTTGAGGTTTAGCTAAATTTTTCATAGATTTTTCTCGAGGTTTAGCTAAATTACAGATTCCCTGAGGTTTAGCTAAATTATCATTTTTAAATAAGTTATGAAATGCAAATTAAAATGGAAAAACACTATCACACTACAAAAATTAAAGTTTTAGGAGACCAAATTTAGAACAAAATTATTTTTAGGAGACCAAATATTTTTATTACTTAAAAAGCAAGTCAAAGAGTAATATTTTTTATTACGTAAATTGAACATTAGTGATTAATTATTATTTTTTGTATCAAATTTTTGTCTTAAAAATCACCATTCGGAGAACACTAAATTATTGCCCTAAAAGCCTATTTATTATTGATATTTTTGAAATCTTTTATCGCTAAAAGTCTTATTTTTATTTTTCAGGTGACCTTTAGCTTAATTATCTTCACGCATTTATAGAAATTGGTCTTTAAATGTTTTTGTAAATAAAAATTTCTACTTTTAGAGATAAAAAAAAAAATGGTCTCTAAACTCTTATATGTTGTAGTGTTAGATGGTGAAAAATATCATAAATTAATAAAATAATTAATAAGTTAAAAATAAAAGAAATGGTTTGTCAAAAAATTTTAAAATATGTTTGGATTGATTTTTTAGAATTTTTTTAAAAAATTAAAATTAATTTGGTTAAGAAAATAAAAAATAAAAAATTATTATTATTTTTACATAATTTTATCTTTTGAGTGGTTAGAAATAATTTTTACAAATTAAATATATTTTTTCATATTTATTTTTATTAAATTAATTTTTATTTATTTTTTTAAATTCTGAATTTTTTAAAAAATAAAAAATCAAATATGGTTTCAAAAACTTTTTTTTTTTTTTTTTCCATCTAACATAATTCTTTGTAATTTTTTTTTTCATATATCATATAGAGAGATGCACTACTTTGACAAATCACCAATGCGATAAAACTGTTTGGACTGGCGAAATTTTTTGAGAATTTACGAGGTTGATCATTTACACTGAATTTTGTGAATAGAATAAATGAGGCAAAATAGATATGCGAGGTTACCGCGATTGATTGTGATAGGGGATACTGCGTACATTTGGAAACTATGACCTTATGGAATATTGTGATCGGGTTATACTGCTTAAGAAAATTCGACTCCATGCTATGGAATAGATGAAGTTAAGGTGCAAGTGATTGCTACCGTGTTAATATACTTGGAAATTGTTGGTTACAACCGTTGTCGAAACTATTGTGATGTATATTTATTGCGGATATCCCGTAAATATGATCGGTATGATATTTTTAATTTACATTTGGTTTTAAAATTCGCATAATTCGAAACTGAAATATCGAAATGAATAATCGGCAAAAACCTGTAATAGCTTTTTGCGATGATATTTCGCAATTGTGATGAATTGTGAACCGCTAAAGAAGCTAAATGAAACCAATTAATCATGACGAATGAATAATGATATGAGACTCTATTTGATCTTGTTACAGTAAGCTAAGCTCATTGACCAAACCTCCTGAGGTGGGGAGGTCGTAACGGGCCCAAAACGCTGTGTCACAATTATCTTTATTTAATTATGTGATAATATGAAATTAATTTGAGAATATCTATTTGAATTGGGAAAATATTTCTCAAGACCTACTAAACTTTTGGGACCTAAATTGAGAGCTTTAAGGGGTTCTAGAGAACCTGAAATTAATACACATGGATATGTTAATGGGCATTTTTTGAGCCCTTTGGGAAGTTTAATTGAAAATTGATTTCCTCGTGGTGATTCAGCTGTCATGTTTGGCTTCACTTATACACTTAATATGTATATATATGAGAGTTGAGCTCATCCTTATCAATTAAGGGGCTCAAGTATATTTGGAGAGGAGAGAGAAAGTTCTATACAAAGAGTGAAATGAAGAGGAAATAAGAAGACCTGTTAGAATTAAGCCAAATCTTCACCAAATCAAGCTGCTCTAAGGTGAGAATCCTCAATAATCTCTTTGAAGCTATGTGGAACTATGAGTTGGAGTAGTGTAATGTTGGTTAGAACTCACATGAGTTTAAAGAGAGGAATTGTAATTTATCCATGGCATGAGTTCCATGAATTTTTTGTTCATACATGTGGAAATCTTGCATTGTTTCTTTTACTTGAGGAGGAAACTCCATGGAATTTTGGAGCATGAAACCCGGAAGCTTTGTATGATTTGGGGCCTTTTATACTTTGAATTAAGTTTTAATCATTTTCATGGACACATTATCGAGTTTGGATTTGAAGCCATGATCTTTAGTTTCTTAGTTGGAATGTATGTCATATGTTTTGAAGTTAAGTTTTTGAACCTTATTTTGTATACAAAAAGAGTTGAGATTAAAAGGAGAAGGTCCATTGTTTAGCCAAATTTTGGATTGTTTACACCCAGACTGCTCAGAGCGCTTTTGCCTCAGGCCACTGCACGATTTAGCAAAATGAGCCTCCTTTGCTCAAAGTTGCATTAATTGCCTCACCACCGGGCTTTGTGCGCCAAGGAAGGCATCAAAGTACGCGGTAGCCAAGACCTTCACTGCACGTGTGGGCCAAACAGGCGTGTATTTTTTAATTTTTGTTTTCTTTTCTATTTTCTTAAACTCTCAGGCCTTTCTTGTTATATGAGTTTTTATATTGACATATAAGATTCAGCATGCATCCTTTTATAAGCAATGGAAGCTTAATTCTAGTGAACAAGTACTCGGATAAACCGAATACAGGTTAAGAATCAAACTAAATGATTTGAATCGTAGGTTAAGAAATTGTGCTATGAATGTTCGTGTTTGTAAGTCAAGACCTTAGGAGACCATACAAACCGGTTTTTAGAAGCCCATTGTGAGTAATATTTCTGTGAAAGATAAAGTTGATAAAAGTTACATTGTACTTGGAAATGTTATACTAAATATGTAACAAACCCCAACCTCCATTAATTATGCCTAATTAGGCAATTGAGGTGAATTCTACATTAAACTACATGTGTGTGTGATGCATTGTTTGTGCTCGGCACAATTTAAGGCGGAGAAAGATCTGTGCTCACGTTTTAGTTTCTGGTTTACAAATTGAAAGTCTTACTCGGGCGCCTCGAATAAAAAATTGACTTGATTTATGTGCTAAGTAGGATTTATAGAATTTTTATGGTAGGTTTAATTTTTTAAACTTCTGCTCGGAACGATTAAATTTTGATTAATTAATTTTCGCCTCACTAATTAAACCTTGCTTAAGTAAGCATTTTGGTTTCTAGCTTCAATTAGGCTATTTCATCCCACTAAGTTGTTTTTCATTTTACTTTCTTCCATTTCCTTTCGATGCCAACGTGAGAGAGAGGGAGAATTGAGGGATTTGGGGTCCCAGTTCAAGAAATTGAATCTCAAGCGAAAGAATTATAGAAGAAATTTGAAGCCTTAAGCTTCATCTTTGTTCAAGATTCTAGTGTACCTAAAGCCCAATAGATTTATCTTAAGGTATGGAACCAAGCCTAAGCTTTCCTAGTTATAAGTTAATTCATGCATGAATTCAAGTAAATTGAGCTATAAGATGAGAATTGCTTAAGGAAAAGGGAAGAATCAATCCATGCATGGCATACGCATATTTCATGGGCATTTTGAAAAGTGGTTTTCAAGAATTCCTTCATGCATGTAAGTTGATTTCACTCTCTAATTTTGGAAAAACAATGAGTTTCATGTTATTTAGTAGCATTTGATCATGTTTTGAAGAGCCTTAGCTCAAAAATGTAAGTTAATTTTGCATGTTATGTTCTTGAATTAACTTTGAATTCCAAGTTGAATTTTGTACAATTGGCATACTTTTGGGCCATGATTTCTTGAAATGATTTTCAATACATGTTGTTTTATGAGTTATTATGTGTTTCCTCAAGTTTTGGGCCAAGAAAATGAGTTTTGGATGTTCAATGGTTGAATTTGAGCTTGGTGATCAAATCTGAAATTTTAGAATG
Source organism: Camellia lanceoleosa (assembly GCA_025200525.1). Taxonomy (NCBI): domain Eukaryota; kingdom Viridiplantae; phylum Streptophyta; class Magnoliopsida; order Ericales; family Theaceae; genus Camellia; species Camellia lanceoleosa. The sequence continues at coordinate 70,170,021 of CM045759.1, read as the reverse complement.
ACTTTACGCCGAGCTGCGGAACTTTACTACCGAAGGCAGCACTCGAGTAGGCATGCACTCACCGAGCTGGCGCGAGGTTTACGCCGAAAGCGTGAAATGCATATACCTGCACCAGGTGCTTTAGATCCGCTCGAGCGTAGGAATCCACGCTCGAGCAAGGGTTCTAAGTCTCACGCCGTAGCTGTAGGCTTTCGAAAGACGCCCACCGAGGGTGAAAACTTAGATCTAGTACTTTTTGTCGAGGTTTACAAATTGCTCGAGCTTCGGAAGTCTCCACGCCGAAAGTGAGCTTCATTATCTCAGGGACAAATTCCGCCGAAAGCGTGGACCTTATGTTCAAATGCAAATACTTTTAAGAAATGTTTTTCAATGCATTCTTGTGCATCCTCATTCCATCCTCAGGTATTCTTAGGCCATGTTTAAGATTCTATAATGAGGATTAAGAGTTAGAAACACACTCAAGAGCAAAACGATATAAGTTATATACACCAAAACGTGGTGTTTCAAGTGTATCTATTATGTGTTATGGTAAGGACGCGCTGCGTGTAATCGCTTTGGACCAATCGCCCCTGGGCTCTTCATCCTGTTCTGCCCTCAAGGCCAACAAAGGAGTAATAACATAAGTAAAGATATGTTCAACTTATTTATTTTCAAAGTGGATAAATTAAGATCTCAGATTCAAACTATATGTTCTCGTGACAATGTGAATGATTGTCCAATTTTGCTATGTATTAGTGACATCCTTAGCATCATGTGATATCTGTTGGTTGTTACCCTTTGTGATCGAAGGTTCCTGGAACTTAACTGCTTACACCTCATTCCGCCATGGGGGCTTAGCGATTTATTCCTCGGCATCCCCGGATCGAGATTCCTTTATGGAATTATTATTCGTGACCCTCACGTATCTACCGTTTTTATCCGCTCATAATGCTAATGGATGATTACGAACTTAAGCATACCTTATGATTTCAGATACAACCGACAAATTATGATTTTGATATGAAACTGAATTATGACTTTTTGAATCAGACGCGACTCATTCTATTGAAAAATCCCTTTACTCAAGTTAGTTGTTCAATGAAGCTAGCCATAGCTTATATTATGTAATGTAGGTGAGCCACATACGAATCAGTACATGAGTTTAATGGACGGCCTTATATTTTGTTTTCTTGTCACCTAAACCGCTAGGCTCCCATGAGATTCCGCCAAGTGATCAAGTCTAGTTATAATGGTCAAGCTTTTGTATTTATGCTAGTTTCACGATTTTGTAAAGTCAAGCCTTGGGAATCAAGCACTTTTGTAAATGTGTTGTATATGGTATCCTTTGATCGACACGCTTATGTATATATATATATATAAGTTTTGGAAATATTCCCATTCCTATGTACGCGATTATCACAAATTCATCGATCTTATCTATTTTAGATATTTGCTTTCGCAAATGTTCCTTATTATGTGCTTATTTGTTAAGAGGCCTTCAGTAATTGACAATCTGATTACTTCGGGTTTATTTATGCTAAACCCATGTACAAGCGTGTTTGGGTCGAGAAAATGCTATATATGATATGGTATGTTTCAAATGTGATTTTGACCTCGTGGAATGAACATCCGGTTTGCAAATCTAGCAGTGTGGTATCCAAGGATAGTCCTTAAGTCAGCGGGACGGCGACATTATTAAAAGTGCGTGGTTCATGACATATGTGATTACAAGATTTCAAGAAGCTACGTCATTGTGGTGTTATGTGTTTAATCGTATCCGGAACCGATTATTCTAGTCCTCAAGACAATATGTGATATGTTCCTTGGATGTACTATTATTATGTTATGTTATGAGACCGATATGATAGGATATGTATGATCAATTTTCTATACATGATATGATTTGGAATTCATTTACTAACCTCTTTACGTTAATGTTATTCATCGGGTTTTAGCTCAACGCTTTTCATGTATATGTATAGGTGAGCATTCCGGAGGACAAGCTTAGGAGGGTCTTTAGTCGAGCCACCGCTTTAAAGCTTATCGAGTTGTTTCGTGATGCCTCGAAGTTGGGCTAGGCTTGGAAAGCCGTTGTTAATCTTTTTGATCATGTCGTATACTTTTGACTCGTGTATATGTTTTGTATAAGATATTATGTTATACGCTATGTAATATATGTGGGTAAATTAACGCTTTTGTATGTACATATTTAATCATATAGATGCACAACTCATTGACTATTGGTGTTTTGTCTATTGTTTCCGCTTAGCCCCGATTATTTATGATTGTGCGGTAATAGAAGGCCTTTGGTGATCTCAGACATCGCCTACAGTATGCCAAACTTGTAGGGGCGGTTTGAGTCGTGGACAAAAGGATTTCAACAGGCAATATAGTCTATCAATTTATAATTTGGTGATGTCACTAAACCATTCTTAACGCTAAGTTAATTAGATAAGTTAAATTGTTATTAATATAAATCTTGGATGGCGTAATGTAATTTCAAACCTCATAAGAATATTTATAATTTAAGTAAACTTCAAAAGAAGTGTAAATTAATTTACTCTAATATATATATATATATATAAAATATCTTTTGAGTGGAATATATATCATAGGATTCTGGCGAATCAAAAACAAAATTTGCCCTCACCCTCGTTTAAGTTAACTTTTTGTGATAGATCAAGTGTTTTGTGAAGTCCTTATCAACCCACTCTGTCGTCCACGTGCACACATTCTAGTTGAACTCCCCAACATCCATTTTGGATGCTTATCTTCAACAAGCCTGCAATGGATATGAGTATATAAGGGTGATTTTAATTTTTTTGTTTGGGGTACTTTATTCTATGGTAAATAGCATTTTAATTAGTGATAAGTCTTATGGCAAAATGTAATTGAATTTAGAGTTTGATTGTTTGATTAGAAGGTTATGATAAATCATATTATGCTTAAAAATATGTATAGTAAGTTCAAGTTTTTAAATAGTAATAGTATCGTTAGACGAATTTATATTAAGAGTATTGAGCATAAGAATTGGGTGAAGCATCACGAGTCTTTAAAAATCATCTATTGCAAAAAGAAATTTATAATAGTGGAATAAACTGAATCGACAGTAAACTGAATTGTGAATAGATTATGAACTAATATTTATTAAGAATTGGCCCATGGACATATAATTTGTATTTTTTTTTATTTTACTGATATACCGAATATGTCAACATGGAAAAAAGTCCACAATAAGTCAGATTGATTTGTAAGTAGCTTCATATATTTTCAATGGTGTTTTGTAAAAAGTCATTCCAATGGTAGTCAGTGGTGGAGGGAATTAGGAACCAGGGGTTCACCTGCCCTCTTGAATTTTGGTTTTTTTTTTTTTTTTTTTTTTTTTTTTTTTTTTTTTAAAATATAAAAAAATATTTTAAATAAAAAAATTATAAAAATATTATTAAAACAAAATGTCAATGACATTTTAAAAATTATGAGAATAATAATGATTGTTTTGATTGAAAATGAAGAGACTATTATAAACTATATTATCTATAAAAATTTTATGAAATTTTTAATATAACACCCATGTCATTATTATTAACATGTAAGTATAAGTAATCTTATTATAAATATATAAAATTTATTGAATTGTTAGTTACATTTGACATTGGAGGCTCACTCTCTATATGTTTATTTACTATTAGTTGATGATATTAAATACTAATAATGACGGTATTAACATTATATTAAATTTTAATCAAATTTTGTATAAAAATAATTTATCATTATATAATTTGATAAATTACAAACATACCCTATGAGATTTGTTTAAGATAAATTGTCCTATGTGGTTTGAAAAATTACAAATACTTCATTGTTAGTATTTTTTATTTAATGTAATTCAACTAAAAAATGAAATTATAATTGTTTTTCTATACAATAATAAAATTACCCTAATTATTAATTGAAACATATTTCTAGTATCATTAAAAAATTAATTGACTTGATGATTCATTAATAAAAGGACGATTTATTATGAAATTAAAACCCGTAGGTGAAATGTAATTTTCAAACCACAAGTATATTCGTATTTTAATCAAACCTTAGAGGGTATATTTGTAATTTATATTATAATTTATTTTAAGATTTATGTCCATATATTTTTTTTATATTGTCCATGATACACTAGTTATGAATAACATTATTTTTTTGATATTTATCAAAATCAATCTGAAAAACTTATGGAAATATTTTTATAAAAAATTTTATATTATAATTAATAAGATCCTCTCTAATTTAATTTTTATGACTCGCCCATTAATGGTAGTGACATCTTTATAATTAGGCTTGGGGAACAGCTAATTTAAGAACTTTTCGCTATTTTACTAAAAAGATAGAAAAAAACTCAGATGTTTTAATGACTTTTTGGCTTAATTACGAAAAGATGTGAAAAGTAGAGAGAAAAAGAATCTTCGACTTTTTGTATGAGTGGCTTTTTGGCTAATTTAAGAACTTTTTGACTAATTGACTAAAAAAGTAAGTCCCCATAATATCAATTTAATTGACACTTTATTTTAAAATAATAAGTGTTAATGCAATCACGTTATTTTCTATACATTATCTCTTTATATATTATCACTTTATCGTTGCTAAATGTAATCCAACTTCCTACTTTAATTTTTGAAGCTGAATTTATGCTTTAGAAATCATAATTCGATTTTCTTAAGATTAAAATTAGGATCCAAACTTTCATTTCCAATTTTGTGACAAAATTAGTATATGTGGTGAAGATTAAAATATATATTATAAATTCATATATAAAATGAATTTAAATTATTAATATTTTGAATAAAATATATAAATTTATATTGTTTTCTTAATGCTCGATCAAATGACCACATTACACGTGGATACTACAGGTACAATAGTAAAATCTAAAAACTTTAGGCTTTTTGTTTGACATGTGCTAAATAAAGACATGTTATTTTAAAGATATTATCTATTTTATTTATAATTATTTTAGTTGGGTCAAGATCACCTTTCTACCGTATCATTTCAAATTCAATTTATATTTCATATTTCATATTTGGGCAAATTACAAACACGCCCCTCGAGGTTTGGTGAAAATACCGATTCTCCCCTGAGGTTTGAGAAATTACATCCTTTACCGAGGTTTACATTTTCATAACAAATTGCCCCCTAGGGTTTTTATTTTCATACGTATTCCCTAATTTTTCCTAATTTATTATGAAAATTTGACCCTCAGGGGAGAATTTATAATTTCTCAAACCTCAGGGGGAATCTATATTTTTACTAAACCTCGAGGGGGTGTTTGTAATTTACCCTTCATATTTTTTCATAAAAAAATAAAAAAATATACTAATTTAAACAACCCCTTAACCTAAACGCATGGCTGAAAGGACCAATACAATAGTGTACTAATTTTTATTTTATTTTTCCCAAAAACACCTGTGGTCTTATTGTCACACCTTATGGTGTGGTGATGGGAAAATCAAGAGCTTGAGTTAATGGAGAAGCGGCGAATTTTTAGAGTTGTAATTTTTAGTTGTAATTTTTACTAACAAATTAACATCTTATAATTTTGACTCAAAAAATAAAATATATTATTTTTTAAAGAGTTTGAGTTAGATTGTTTAGCAGCTTTTTACTTATGGCCCCTGCTTCGGAAAGTAGGTTTATGGCTTTTTTAGGTTAAAATCTACAAAAGATAAAATATGATAAAATAGTCAATAAAACAAAATGTCACATTAAATCCACAATCATTTTAATTTTTTTTTCACAAACATCATATTTAATTAGAAAAAAATTCAATCATCTTCCCAAAAATAAAAATTTTAACTTACTAAAATAGTTAAAAACTAAAATATCCTACTAAAATATCAAACTTTCCAATCAAGACCTATTACTTGTTGTGCAAAAATAATTTAAATAAACTAAAAAAGATTAATTATCTAGAAGTTTGGGATATTTTTTTTTTAATTTTTAATTATTAACTTTTAATTTATAATAAATTATACTAAGGAAAAAGATTGGTAGCTCGAAACTGCTCGAGCCACGGCTGACAAATTCAAAACGCCGCTTTTGGGCTTTTTTTTTTTTTTTTTTTTTTTCGTCGTGTCTGAAACCAGAGGGAGAGGAGACCAGAGGAGAGGGAGAGGGAGAGAGAGAAAGAGAGAGAGAGAGAGAGAGAGAGAGAGGAGAGAGCCTCCGCCTCACCGCCGCCTCCGCAGCCTCCGCCTCACCGCCTCACGCCTCTAATCGCCATTTTTAGCCGCCTCCGATCCTTCCTCCTCCTCCCCTCCAGCCTCCTCCTCCTCCTCCTCCGCCTCCTCATTCTCACTTTTTCGAGCCACTCGAGCCAAAACCTCGAGCTACCAATAGGAAGGTCGTTATACTAAATCCATGTAATGTCTAATCGTTGTTTGTGAAATATCCAACTTGGAGAGCGTACGGCCATGACAAAGTTCTTAGTATAGATGCCCATGTTAGGAAAGGCATTCAAATATTATTGTTAGATAAGTTGATAATGATATATGTATTTAAATTTTAAATTTATCAAAATTTTTATACAAGATTTTTACTTTTTTTCTCCTCTCTCTCCGAAATCAAGATCTTAACAAACCATAAGTGTACGGAAAGAAATATACCTTCTCAGATAATCTGTTGATCAAGTCTCTGCCTCAGACAACGCCTCTCGGGCCACCTAAAACACAAACGCGAAGTCGGCAAAAGGCTTAAACCTCTCCGATGCCTAAGTCGAAAGCAAGACAAGTAGGCAAAAGCTCAATGTAATCAGTGAGCAAAGTTGCATTACCTCTCCGAAGGTGATATTGGTGAGCTTATATAGGTTTTATGAGCACAATCTTGGTAGGACTTTATTTCCATGAGAGTCCTCCTAGGACTCATACTCCTCGAAGATAATGCTTATCCTCCAACACCCCCTCAGCCTTTAAAACCAAGTGAGATGGTTTTATCACGGCCAAATTCTAATATGACCGAAGAAACCACTAGTTCGCCCTAACTTTCCTCTCTTTTACCTCTTTTCCATACTAAGACCCAGCTAACCATAAGAGAGATGAGTCAACTATCTCAACCAAGGCCTCTCGTGGACTTAGCACACCCTTTCCATGTACTACTTAATCAACTATGTAATGAAGACCTAACTGCATTCCTCCGCTTTCCTTTTCTCCTACCTCGCCATACATGCAAAGGCCGAGCTATCCATAGAAGAATCAAGTCGAGCTACCATTTACTCAGTCCTAAAGAAGTTCAATGTACCTTGCCTCGAACAACATGACCGAGCTAACCTAAAATAAAGTGCAACCTAACTAAACTCAAGTACTTATCTTGAAATCTTTACTTTGACTAACACTTGTCCCAGCCCATTTTCTCAAATTTCTTCAATACGGGACCATAGATCGGCCACTATCCTAGCTCTACCAACTTAAATATAAATTACCCTCTCAATTGCCCCTTAATTCCATCTCGCAAAGTACGATAGGGATTACCTGCCTTCCACCGAGCTAATAACCTTAGCTTTTTCCACCGAGCTAAGATCAAGCTTTTCCAAATTGAGCCAAGATCTTTTGTTTTTCCAATCGAGCTAAGTCCACACCGAGCAGACCGTCTGACCAAACGCTCTTCAATTGCAGAACCCGAATCGATTGTCCTTCCAATGACACGTCGGCACACCGGTATAGGCTATTCACACGGCGCCACCAGACCAAAAAAATTAAACAGCTTCCACTTTTGGCCCCTTTCACCAAACACCTTTCATTTCTAATCATTTACACCACTATTCACTTTCTTCTCCCTTCTTCAATTCTTCAACCTCTCGAAGTTCTATCTGCCTCTGAAGCTCGTGTTCTGCTTCCGTGTGCTTCAACCTTGTTCTTCCTCCCCACTAGGTAAGCCTTCAAAATCTGCTTCTATGTTATTTGCTTTCGTTTTAATCCATAGCATTCCATTTTGTGTATTTGCAAAGCATGTTTCCATTTCCAATAGTATCCGGCTTCAAAAACCCTTCATAAGAACACTATGAATATAATGAAACAAGATAGAACACCTTTTTGATCTTTTGCACATGCCCCAACCGAACTAGAACACTCGTTTGCAATATATAAATTTAGGAAAACTGAACCGAAATGGAACTTGTACACATCATAGTAACTTCAATAAGCCATCACCGATTCACAATAAATTAAATGAAAACCCACCGAACTAGAAGTTCCTAAACCTCGACTGCTAAGCTCAAGAAGCCGCCTTCTCGGCCTAAACCGAACTTTAAAGTCAGCTCTTGATGCTTAGCCAGAGTAATGTGAAGCCATACGAGAACCGAGATAATCAAACATCTCGCTGCATCGAGATAACAAGCATCCCTTGCCATAACCGAGGTAGATCCCAGAGCACACCGTAGCCGAAGTAGGACTTGACCTCTTTTGCTTTATTTTTTGTAGCACGGTCAGCGATCTGTGCTTAACACCTTGTTTTCCACTTTGTAGACTTAGGCTGCTGATATTTCTCAAGGCCACCTCGAAAGCATCGAGCAATCCTTTTTTTTGACCGAGATAATTTATTATTAAATTATACAATAAATGGGGAAGTATAGATTTTTAGTAGAAACCCCAGGAGGCTTAGCCGAATTTCGCAAGGACTACAATATTCTTGCCGATGTCAACCTTACACTCGCCGAACTAGACGCTGACCCATGGGCAACCTGTGCTTTGTCCTTTCACCATTCAACAATAATAGAAACCACTCATTTATTCCCAACCACTAACTGTGAATTTTAGGCAAACCAAAGTTATGCCCAACCCAACTCTCCACCAACACTTACCGAATCATAATGTAATAGTCAAGACCGAATCCTCCAAACCTGCCTCAACTCTAGGCTTAATTTAAATATTGCACCAATACTCCATAGATCCAAAGACGAAGGTGCTATTATTTGAGAATACGCCGTGGGTTTAGAGAAAATAATTAAGAACACATCGGACAAAGATTTAAATGATGATGATTACAAGTGTCTGGGAACTTTGAGGACCACCAGCCCAGATCTCAAAGGAAGCATAAACCGAACAAAGCGAATCTCGGTATGCTTACTTTTGCCAGTAATGCATTCTATCTTTTACTCCTGCTTACTCGGACCTAATTAACACTTTGTTTTTTTTTTGCAAGATAAAGCCCATCTCCTTTCAAACTACTACCATCCCAACCTCGTCTTCTCAAGGCCGCACTAAGAGTTAAGGAGAGAAGTCAAAGCTTTAAACTTCGACCGACATACCGTCATACCTAGTCATTAAAAGTTTAGGTAATCGACTTCCACTTGAAGTTCACTAACCGGACCCTTCCTTGCCCCAGATCAACTCAGTACCACTCACAAATGAAAGCAAGAAATGGCTAAGAAGAACAGATTGAAGGCCCTCCTAACCGCAACAACTCAAATTGTATGACAATCCCAAACCATCAAACCGGTGGCCCTTCCATCGCAATAAATTCATCCTCCTCACGCCGAAACAAGCGTCTGACTATTAATAAACCGAGCCACGCCTTACGACGATGACGAGACCATTTTTTCCGCAAAAGCTCCTCCACGCCCAAAGAAAAGCCTCCAACCAGAGCAATCAATCGAAATCAGCATTTCTCAAAATGGGTTCGCCCTTTCTTTTGACAACCGAGATATCACGGCTAAAGACTCCGTGGTTGCTGAGAAGGACCACTTATTGGCTTACAACCTGGCTAAAAGTGTGTGCCTGCCCAAGGACATGGAGCACCACTATAAACAACTCAACACCGAGCTGAAGTCAATTCGGTCCTCCACTAAGTCCATGATCCCGTAAATGCCTTTCTTTTTCTATGCAAATTTTCTCCAACTTTGAATCCGGCCACGTTATCATGGTGCCATCCAAAAAACCAAATCACTCACAGAAGGGTCATGGAACTTAGGAGGAGTACAAGGGAGGCAATAGCCGAAGCTGAATCTAAAGCGACCGAGCTAGAGGAGGCAAAGAAGGGCTAGCCTAGTCCGGAGGAGAACGGTCACGACCGAGGTTGCCAATTCGGCTGAAGCCGAAGCAAAAAGTTGCCAACGAGGCAAAAGATCGATACTCGCGCATCTTCAAGCAATCGAGAAGCTAAGAAAGACGCCAAATAAATCAATTGAAAGCGAGGTAAAAAGCCGAGAAGCTGGTTTTAAGGAGGTCAAGACGCCAGACACTCTTCGCAGGACGCAAAGAAAGGATCTATTTTTCAAATGTCGGAGGGTTGCAGTGGAGAAGTTTCGTTGCACCACGACACCGAGGTCTACAACGCCCACCGATCCATTCCAAATTTCACTTTCACAATACGCCGATCTCCAAAGGCGCTTCCTCGAGGGTCTCGTGACTAAGATGATGAGGAGGATTCTCAAGATGAACTAACTCTCACTCCAAATTGAACAACACAACAATCAGTGCTTTCTAGATCCAGAGTCAAGACGCTACTAATGAGCCACCTACCGATACCGAGCCGATTGATACCACGGTCCAAAATGAGCTCCCTCGTCGAACTCCCAAAGAAGCACCTCCTTCCCAACAAATGTCGAGATGAATTTGATGCCGAATCGACGCATCTTCTTTCGATTTTCTTTCCTTTTTGAACTTTTTTTTTGTAAATCGTCAAGCCCCCTAAATTGTACTTTGGTTTGTAGTTCAATGAAAATTTCTTCAACTCTTATTCCGTTTGTGTATGTATGCTTACATTTGCGTGAATTTTTCCATGCTTATTTGCAATAACTGTGATCTCTGGCTTAGCCATCTAACTTACTAGCCAACCACTCTTCAAATGATAGATCACTTCAATCAAGAGTACAAAGTGTTGGTTTAATCCAAACAACCACTCTTGGAGATATATCTTACTTTGGTCAAGAGTACATAGTGTTGGTTTAATCCAAATTTACCACTCTTCACCGATGACTCACTTACTCAAGAGTACAAAGTGTTGGTTTAATCCAAATTAACCACTCTTCAAATGATACACTTACTTCTATCAAGAGTATAAAGCGTTGGTTTAATCCACCCAACCACTCTTCACCATACACTTATTTCCGAAGAGTACAAAGTGTTGGTTTAATCCAGCTAACCACTCTTCACCATACACTTACTTCTGAAGAGTACAAAAGTTGGTTTAATCCACCAACCACTCTTCAAATTTATACACTTATTTCTCAAGAGTACACATATTGGTTTAATCCAGCCCAACCACTTCCAATTCATACACTTACTTCTACCGAAGAGTACAAAAGTTGGTTTAATCCACCAACCACTCTTCACCATACACTTACTTTGAAGAATACACATAGTTGGTTTAATCTCCAACCACTTCCCACCCATACACTTACTTCTACCGAAGAGTACACGAGTTGGTTTAATCCAAAATGCAACCTCTGTTGGTTTTTTAGCTGAACCACTCTTCACCATACACTTACTTTCTAGAAGAGTACATGTAGTTGGTTTAATCCACCAACCCTAAGTTGGTTTTTTCCACCAACCCAGAATATAATGTTTGGTTATTCACCAAACGCCCCGCACCGGATCCTTATCTTTGGCTTAGGAAGGGTCATAGTTGGTTTAATCCAAACCAACTATGTTTACAATGCTCCTAACTTTCGAAAGTTACTTTCTACGAAAACAAATATACTAAAAAAGAATCAACTTGTTTTATTGAGAAAGTAAAAAATTACATATACATTGAAAAGAAAAAAAAAAGCTAAAAGTAAAATAACTTAAGATTGGGCAAGGTTCCATGGCTCAGAATTGCTTTGCTGCCCTCATCTTCCAAGTGGCATGCCCCTTTGCCCGCTAATCCCACCACTCAGAAGGACCTTCCCAGTTAGGCCTTAACTTACATCTCCTCGGGACCAATGCGCGTCTATAACTTCAAGCACCCAATCCCCAATCTTGAATTGCCTTTGACGCATCGTTGCTTTGTTATACTTTCTCGACAACTCTTGTCGGTAGAGGCGATGTGAACCAATGCTCGTTTCTTCTTTCTTCCGCAAGGTCAAGCTCCAATGCTATGGCTTCGCTTATTTAAGTCCGGATCAAGTTTTCACTTTGCGGGAGGCCCACTTAATGGGATAACCGCTTCATGCCATAAGCTAAGCGAGAATGGTGTTTCTCCTGCTGATCGCCGAGGCGTGGTAGCAGAAGCCCATAAAACGTGGAGTTCTTCCGCCCACTTTACCTTTTGGCTCTTTCTAATCTTTTTTCTTCAATCCATCCAAGACTACCTTGTTTGATGCCTCGCTTCGACCATTTGCTTGGGATACGCCGGTAGAATTGTAGAATTCTATCTTGTACTCTCACAAAAGCTTCAAAATTTCGCCACAAATTGAGTGCCGTTGTTCGAGATCAAGGTGCCTTTGGTATGCCAAAGCGAGTGATAATATTATGCTGCATTAACTTCTTCACATCTTTTTCCTTGATTGACGCCAAGGCTTCGCTTTCACCCACTTTGTGAAGTAGTCGCTGTCAGCAAGAAAGAACTTCTTGTTGCTCGGTGTCAAGTGGAAATGGACCTACTATGTCTAAGCCCCACATTGTGAAAGGCCATGGGCTAGTTAACGGTAGTAGTTCTTCCGCGTTAGTGTATTTGGTGTGCAAACTTCGACACTTTTCGTGATTTTTGACATACTTCAATCTACTTGCATGTATGGCCACCAAGATCCTTGTGAAATAGCTCAGATGCCAATGATTTTTCTCCTTGATGGTCGCCACATACCCCCTCATGTATTAACAGAACGCTTTCCACCTCACGCGTGAACACACTTTTAAGTAAGGTCCCGAGAACGACTTCAGTATAATGCCAAGGATGGAGAGCCAAAATCATGACTTCGCCTTATTTTGTTGGCTTCTTTCTTTCTTCCTATGCCGCCCTTTAGGAATAGTATGATGGGATCCATCCAAGAAGGACCTAACTCGCACAACATACCTCTTCACTGGTCTTCAATGCTGGTCTAGGTAGATAGTCGATTAGTAGTGGGTGAGAACTGAGGTGGCTATTGGCTAAGCCTGGAGTTCGCTCGCTTCGCTATTTTCCTCTCACGATCTGTTTCTATCCTTACTACTTCAACTTCTTTATCTCGTTTCCACCAAGTCTTGGTACTTGGCCATCCTATCATCCTTTGCCTCAGAGTCGCTTCAATATCCGGTTTACCACCACCGTGAGTCAGTCAGAGACCATTAGCCTCCCCAGGCCTTCTATGTAGAATGTCCGATTTGAGACCACCTGTAAGCGCTTCATACTCTACTTGGTTGTTTGATGTCAAGCCAAGGTTGATTGCTTGTTCCACTACTAGGTCAGTTTCGAGAGATGAGACTATGCCTAGTCCTACTCCATGCTCTGTTGGATGCTCCATCTACAAAGAGTTTCCACATCTCCAATCTAACAACTTCCAAAAAGTGGAGGATCTGATGATGCCTTGGGATCTTCCATGTTGTCGTGGCTTTTTTCAGAGTCCACGCCGCCGCCCGCTTCCTTGTTTTCTCTGCTTGCACCAAGTCTTTATTTGCTCTGTGAGTCTTGACTTAGTGTAGCATGGTTTGTTTCTTCCTTCCTTTCTTACTCGGTTCCGCTTTTGATGCTCGATCGAGTAACCAAAGACTAGGTTATGTTATTCGACGCCAACTTCCATCCCTAGTTCGGTTGTCTCTTTAGGTCGACCGGCAGATGTGATGACTGGCGTGAATTCTGCGACGAAATCGCCAATGCTTATGCTTTTATTGGTCCTAGGTTGAACTTGATGTCGATTGTCCCAACTCACCGCCCACTTCGTAATTCATCTAGAGAAGTTAGCTCTTTCAAATAAAGCCTCGAGGTAATGTCGCGGAGAACAACAATGCATGGGCGCGAAAGTACGTGACAACTTCTGAGGCCATCATTAAGGCCAATGCCGCTTAGTGGCAAATACCTTGTTTCGGCGCCTAACAATGTCTTGCTGACATAGAAGATTGGAAGATGCTGGATTCCTTCGCCGAACCAACACCGTGACTTAATGGTAGAGATCGCTAAGCAGAAGAAGAGTTCTTCTCGTGTATTGGGGTGACAAGTAGTGGTGGAGAAGACATGTATTCCTTCAAACTCTCCAAAGTTCGGTCGATTCTTCGCTCCACTCAAACTTAGCTTTAATGACCGAAAGAATGGATTTAACTGCCTCGAAGACCTACCGATGAATCTAAGGCGTCGCCGCCGGTGAGATGTCAAGACTTCTTTCAATCGAGTTAGGCCTTTCTAACTCCTGAATTGCTTTGATTTGGGAGGGTTTGCCTCAATACCTCGGCTGGTCACCAGAAACCTGTAAACTTGCTGCATCTCTACTAATCGAATGCGACTTAGAAGTCGCATGCCATTTGTGTTTCTTCAGATCCGGAACATCTCATCTAGGTCCTTTAGATGGTCATCCGCATCCTTGCTTTTGACCACCATGTCGCCGATGTAAGCCTCCATTGTTCGCCTAACAATGGTTCAACATCTTTGCGACCATTCTCTCGAATGTCGCCTCGGCTCTTTAGGCCAAAGGGCATGACCTTGTAGAAGATAGTCCTTGAGAGTGAAGGATGTTACTCTCGATCCCATCCGTGCATGACTATCCGATGGTAGCCTTCAGAGCGCCAAGGAAACTGGGTCATTGCGCTCCAAACAGTTAGGTCCACTAATTGATCTATCCTTGGCAGGGGAAGTCGCCTTCTGCATGCTTTGTTGACCGTGTAATCGACGCAAACGCTACCACTCTGCTATTCTTCTTGGTACCATGATCGTTGGAGATCCATTTGGGTAATGTACTCTCGATGTTCCCGCTTCCGTATGTTACCCACTTTCGCCATTATTCGCGTGGTGGAGTGCCGATCCGCGATGCGTTGAATGACCGCCTCGCGTATGGGACATCAGTCAGCGGCAGATGAGGTTTGATCAATGCCCGGCATGTCGAAGGCGCCGTGCAAACACTTCGATGTTGAGGTCAGAATTTCATAACCTCCAACCTCTCAAATACCGATAACCATTTAACCAAGCAAAAAGAACTTCTCCGTGTTCTTTTCATCGATTCTACCTCCACCAAGTCTTCCACCGCTTTTCGATCACCATGGTTAACCTTCGCGAATAGTTCATTACTTCCTGTGTTCTTCAACCGAATGAACATATCCTTTTGGCAACGCTGCCGCCATTCGCAGACGAAGCATTGTTTGAACATAACCGTCCCATATACTTCTTCAATTATTCCTGTTGTTGGGAAACCGTGATCACTTGGTGGTAGGAGTGATGCCACTCGCATGGCATGCAACCATGTTCTACCTAAGATGATGTTGTAGGTGGGGGACCTTAGCACCCGTAACTCCACTTGCTTGCCACACTTCCCGCCTTGATCGAAGGATGATTTTGCCGATCGCCACTCCTAAGATAGAATTGAATCCAATCAAAGTGGATACTTAGGGCTAAGTCCTTGTCTGAAGCTTCAGCTTTTAAAGGTTTCATAGTACATGATTTCAAGATGAACTACCTTTTGGTCAATCGTAATCCGCTGACGCCAAAAATCCTTGACTTGAGAGTGACTTCCATCAGGCATCGCTAGAGGGCACAGATCCCGCCAAGTTCTTTATCCTAAAAAGATATGACATTTGTGGCCTCTGCCTTTCCCTTCTTAACAACGTTGGGTACTTAGCACTCCCTTTGCTCACTTTTTGATTGAACTCTCGAGCTCGTGATACACGCCAGTTCAAAGACTCTATGTATCACGCTGATGACGCTTTGGTGCGGGCGTCGATCGCATCCCATTGGGGTTGTCAGGTCTCGGGCGGCCGCGCCTCCCTTTATGTATTTGTCCAGTACCTCGCCACAAATTCCACAGATGTTGCCTCAATGGCGGTAATTTCGCGGTGCCCTTCTTTTGTGGAAGGTGCATCCGGATTCGCCATCATAGTCCTGGCCTCGCTTAGCTCGGGCCACTTGACGAAAGGCCTCGCCTCGAATCTCACTAAGTATATGGTAGATCGTTTCTTGAATATCGCGGTTATAGCGGTGCGACTCTTAACCATCTCTTGTCCCGTCTCGCCATTGTCCCGCCTCGCCTCTATCCGCTTTTGCTTTTGGCGATTCTACCGTGATTGACCTTTGTCATGCGTCTTCTTCTCGTGTTGTGGTCGCGCTTAGTTTTTGCTTTGGCACGAGCGCCATCCTCTTCCACTCGATGTCCGATGCACTCTTCCATCAGTGGCCTCCATGGTAAGGCGGCGCGGTGATAGAGTCCTCACCGCTCTCGATGGTAGGCCTTTTTGTATTGGCGCAATAGTGAGGTTGTTGCAGCCCCCTAACTGCTGAATGTCTCCCAAGAGCGATCAAGTTGTATGACCTCAAGGTCTCTTTGAATGCCCTATGTTTATGGAGAGTAATCCTGTCGATCTCCACCGGGGTTTTTGTGTTTGTTCTCGAATCAAGTATAAACGCCCCGCTTAATTGTGCCCAAGAGGCTATGCCTTTGAAGTCAAACCAAGTCGCCTAGGTCGCCAAGGCTTGAAGGGAATAGATACACATCAAGGCCTCGTTCACGCCCTGGGTGATACGCCCATAACTTGGCGTGGCGGCGTGAGTAGGGTCCGCTCTTCCTCATACGCTAGAATTTGGGCGAGAGGTTATGTGAAGCCCAGAGTTCTCGATTTTAGGGTTCGATTAAGCGGCGCGTTTCTATTGGTTGACGAATGGTGAGGTTCGCAATTTCGCCAATGCCTTTGTCCGTTGGTTCAGATGTCGGCATGCAGATTGGCATTCCAACCTCGACGCTTTATGCATCCGGAGGAGCCAACCACCGCAAGGCAGAACCCTGGCGGTGATCGCTAGGCCGCGCCCTCCTTCCATCGCGGCCTTCTTCTAGTATGGATCGTAGATCGGACGATCCGGTAATTCCGCCTCGGGTTCAGACCTCGCGTGTGTATGCGCGAGGGCCAATAGGTGCTTCCTCGCTAGGGCGACACCTTCGCACTCGCCTCTCGCACTGGAGGACGAAGTCCCCGAAGATCTCGGGTTTGGTCGCCCGCCCCGAGGCTTCGTTTCCGTCGAGAGGGTGTAGAATTCTACCACGACCTCGAGCGGCGCAGGGGCGCTCTTGTTGTCAGCGCGCTCCTTGCCGCCGCCGCCACTTTTTACCCTTTATCCGGCGCTTTAAGGATTCCGGCGTCCGCCGCCATCTCGCCGTATTACTGGTTTTATTTCTTCGACGCGATCCTCCGAATTTGAGGATCAACCTCGCGCTTTTGTCTTTTCCGGGCTTTATGTAACGAGTGGGGACGAGGGTCATTATTCCTCCTTCTACCCCCGCATCCTCTCCTAGGAGTTTGTTGTTGCTCCGTGTTCGCCATGGAGTGACCACTGTAGGCTCGCGCTTTGCACCCCTATCTCGAGTCAAATTCGACGACGATTGAGGTAATTCTTCATTGTTTGCCATTGAGATTCAAGAGAAAGCTTGATCAAGAGGTTGTTCTTGTCTGAAGTTCCCACAGACGCGCTTAATTGTACGGAAAGAAATATACCTTTCTCAGATAATCCTGATCAAGTCCGCTCCTCCAGACGACGTCGCCGCTATCCGAAAACACAAAGGCGAAAGTCACGGTGTGCCGAAACCTCTCCGGCGTTCAAGTCGAAGCAAGACAAGTAGGCAAAAGCTTAATGTAATCAGGAGCAAAAGTTGCATTACCTCTCCAAAGGTGATATTGGTGAAGCTTATATAGGTTTTGTAGCACAATCTCGTAGGACTTTACTTTCCATGTAGAGTCCTCCTAGGACTCATACTCCCGAAGATAATGCTTATCCTCCAACACCCTCATAGCTTAAAACCAAGTGAGATGGTTTTATCATGGCCAAATTCTAATATGACCGAAAGTAACCACTAGTTCGCTGCCCTAACTTTCTTCTCTCTTACCTCGCGCTTTTCCATACTAAGACCGAAGCTAACCATAAGAGAGACGAGTTTAACTATCTCATTAACCAAGGCCTCTCAGGACTTAGCACACCCCGCTTGCCATGTACTACGACCGAACTATGTAATGAAGACCTAACTCATACTTCCTAGCGCTTTCTTTCTCCTACCTCTACTTTACATGCAAAGGCCGAGCTATCCATAGAAGAATCGCTCGAGCTACCATTTACTCAGTCCTAAAGCAAGCCCAATGTACCTCGGTTTCGAACAACATGACCGAGCTAACCTAAAACAAAGTGCAACCGAATCTAAACTCAAGTACTTACTCCCGGTGGAAATCCTTACTTCGGACCTGACTAACACTTGTCCTGCTCATTTTTCTCACCTCTTCAATACGGACCATAGATCGCCCACTATCCTAGCTCGCCCAACTTAAATATAAATTACCCTCTCAATAAGCCTATAGGAAAAAAAAAAAAAGAAGCACAAAGCATAAAACTTAATTAATTGTCACTTAATTTGATCTGTTAAATAATATCATGTTGGGGATGATTTTTATAGTCTTTTGCCCTTTTTTGGCCACCCAAAAAGTCGCTTTTTTTTTCCTTTTTTTTGTTTAGTGATTTTAAAAAAGAATTATATCAATTTTTTTTACTTTTTTGGACTAAATTTTTTTACTCTTTTTTTTTTTTTTTTTTTTTTTAGACCTTGAATTTGACCTTGAATTTGGCCTAGTAGTCTTATTTTTTATATCTTGTCGTGACGACTAAAAAATAAATAAACTTTTTGAAAAATTTCAAAAAAAAATTAAAAAGCCAAAATAAGTAAAAAAAAGATTGCTTATTTTTGTATTTTCTGGATTTTTTATTGAATTTTTTTTTTAAAAATTATAATTTTCCAGTTCATCTTGTTGAGCTGAATCTAAAAGCTTAATTTTTTTTTAAATTTTTTTTAAAAAAAGTTCACTAAAGATGAAAGTAAGCCATAAAATAAGCACATCTCAAAACAAAATGAGATGGGTGAATCTACATATATATATATATATATATGTATGTATAAATCTATATAGGAGTTCAAAAAGGGGAAATTTGGGTAATTCTATTTTGACACCAAATTTTCTTAGTTCAAATATTTTATGATTGTTTTTATTAATTGTTTGTCCTCAAATAAAAATATCATAATACTTTTATCTTCTTGTATACAAATCCTAATTCTAAAAACACCACAACTTATCTTTTATCATCATCACTATCTCTCTCCTCTACCATCCCCTTCTATATTGACCCTTTCTCACATCCTCCCTGCAAATCACCCACTTTCGAGGTTGATTGCAAGTGGTCTAGAATAGAAGGAGATGAACTGAAGTGGTGGCTATTTTGGTAGCGATGGGGTTAAGAGTAGCAACAACGACAAGTTGAACGAGTGGTGGGTAGACGGAAGAAACCAAATTAAAGATGAAAAGTATTATCCTAATAAAGAGACGGTATTGGAGATTTTTTGTGTAAAAACAAAAGTTCATTAAGTATATGAACTGAGGGATTTTGTAATGTGGAAATAAAATACCCATGAAATTTATATAAAAACCCCTATTTTGATTTTAGCAAAAATCTGAATTATTTTTTTTCAGCCTTAAAATTACAAGCAGTGAGAATAACTAGAATGCCACTGCAATGCCAAAATTATCCAAGAAGGAGAAGAAAATCAATGGAGAGGAAAGGATATAATTGAAGTGGACGGAAAAATAGTTAGTATTAAAGTTGGGCCAAAAATCTAGCAAAGATATGGTTCTAACAAGTTGCTGCAAGCCTTTGACTAATTCCAAAAGAGTTAGGCCCAAAAAAAAAAAAAAAAAAAGGGTCTATTCTCACGGTAATAGTTACTTAGATACGAAATGGACCCCAAATGTTTATGAGTCCCAACCATGAGATTTCAACAATGCCAATTAGGAAGATAGGGTTCATCCTTTTTGGACCTTGTAGGTCTTGGCAAAAACGTGATGAGTGATTACATGTCAACGTATGCATAAATATCAATTTACTATCTTATCTTAAACAGAGTTTGATGAACAACAGTTGATTTGAATTAGAATTTTGATTTCAAGAAATAATATTAAGTTTATGTTTTAACAAAATTTATCACGACTTAGTTAAATTGATTTTTATTTGATGACAGAATGACTAATAATTAATATGACATCAAAATTGCATGTTAGGTTGTATCAAGTTTTGAATTTTTGTTTTAGATTTTGAATATTAGAAGACTCATCTCTATACCTTATCCTCCATATTTCTTATAAAATTTATTTTGTAAGTCTCATTCTAGTTCCACAATAATAATCAATCATTTATTTCATAAATTACGCAGTGAAGACTATCTCAGGCAAAAAGTCAACTTCATCGGATATCAATGAGTAGATGAATAAATCGCGATTTGTTTAATAAAATAAATGATTTAAGTTTTAACTCATAACCTGCTGTCCATTTAAAAAATAAAATGTTATTTGTTCGTATCTAACAATATTTGATAAAATTGTTTTTTACACAACCTATTTTTATCACTAAGTCTACAAGTTGAAATTGTTCAAATAATCGCTACGGAGCCCATAAAATAGAGTACATAAAGGTATAGAGTATTCAAGTATGGAGGAGTCATTCCTTAACATGATGATCATCAAAATTAAGATTTTAGATCAAATCACTTTTAGACAAATATTTTAGTTGCCAAACTGTGATTGTTATATTTTAGTTGAAATTGACATTTAGTAATGAATTACCATCATTTAGGCCTCGCTTTGTTTTGGGATATAAAGGGAAGGGTGGAATTATGATAGAGGTGGGGTTCATTTAATATTGTGTTTGTTTGTAGATTTGGAGAAAAGATTGAGATGAAGAAGAGGATTAGGTTGGGCCTTGGAAGGGGGGATTGGGATGGAGGAGGTAGAGTTGGAGGTGGTATTAAAAAAATAGTCCGCCGGACTAGAAATTTATTTTTTTATTTTTTATTTTTACATGTCAGTATTTTGTTTTGAACTTTAATGTTTAATTTATTTATATTTTTTGTTGGTAAAAATCATTGTTTTATTTGTTTTTTTTTTTTGGAAATTTTTTATTTTTTAAATTTTTTTACATGTTGGCCATTTTTTTTTGAACACTAATGTTTAATGTTTTAGTATTTTTTATTGGTTTTATTATTTAATATTTAGTTTATATAAAATAATTTAATAATCCCTACACTAATAACTATCATTAAAAACAAATATAATTTTATTTAATCTCTCACTATGAATCCTTAATTCTATCTTTGAAAACAAACGGGCCTTAGGGCCAAAATTTTTGTCTTAAAATATAACCAAATTATTTTGTCTCCAAAAGTACATTTATTAATCACATTTTCAAAATTGTGTCGTTAGAGGTCCTTTTTAACTTCAGAGATCATTTAGTGACTAACCTCGTGATAATAGAAATTAGTTCTAAATATTTTTATAACAAAATTTTTTATTTTTGGGGACAAAAAATATGACTCCTAAATTTATATGTTGTAGCGTGTACAAAAAAAAAGAAAAAAGAAAAAGAAAAAGAAAAGAAAGAGAGAGAGAGAGAGAGATAGTGTGGTGCATCAAAAGAAATGAGAGAAAAAGGAAAATAATTATAAAACTTTAAAAATATTTTAGCAAAATGAAACATTTAAAGTGACAAAAATTTATTGAAAAGAAAAGAAAAGAAAGAAAGAAAAGAAAAGAGGAAGCATAAAGATTTAGGAAGCACACTTGAAACTTCAAAGGAGCAAATTGAAAAACAAGTTTTCATTTAGAAGTCAAGTATAATTTTCAAACAAAAAAAAAAAAAAAAAAAAAATTTGAGAAGGAGCATTATGTCCTCATGCTGAACCCAACGTGGCTCTATCAATACCCGTTAGATAATATTTACATTTTAAATTTATAACAAATTTGCAATTCATAGAAACAATAATCATGAAAACTTGAATTACAATATGACTGAAAATCAAAATCATATCACATAAAAAATGAATAATCACTGCCAAAACCTTATTGAAGGGCCAAAGGAGAGGAGAGACAAATATTAAAGAGAGGGCTTGACAAAAATTGAATTGTGGTCCTAATAGTATCTTTGTTCTTCATGAATTCCTTGTCTTTCCCTCAATCTGTACGTGTGATCTATATAGAGATAATAATAAACAAAGACAAATGAACTCTCACTAGCCACTTCTATTGCTGTTGGAAAATCCAAAAACAACTCATCTTTCAATGTAGTAGACTACAAGTAGGCATTTGTTCCTTTGTTCCTATATATCAAACCTGCATGCATGCACATGCGAGGTTGAGTTGGAGGATTAGATGGAGGTCCCTTTCCAATTAGTTTTTAAAAAAATTTGGGAAAAATTATACAAATGGTAAAATGTGCATTTTGGTCCTTAATTAATATCTAATTTTTATCAAATGTATCCTTCAACTTCACACATTAATCCATTGTAATCTCATCTCTAACCGCCGTTGTAAAATAATTGAAAATGTCAATATCAACCTCACATCAAGTATTGAAAGGAATGAAAGACATTTTAACTTGTTTATTTATGCTAAATAGTATCAGTAGAAGAGCCAAGTCAAACACGCTATGTATTTGGCTCTTAGTCATTTTTGATTTTAATACAAGAAATCGTAGTATTATATGGTTTCATTTTCAAAACTTGTTTTTCAGATTTATTTAAATTCTTAGAAAGAGAAAATAAATATAAAAGATATTTATGAATTTTCAAATAATATTTCTACCCCAAACTAGATAAAATCATATGAAAATGATAAATATTTTTATTAAAAAGGTTAATTACGAGAACCAAACCAAACAAGATTTTTGAATATTTGAGAGAGATTGCATCGCAATTCTTCTAGGTTGTGAAATGAGATAAAATTTTCCCCAATTCCTTCAAATGTGTGATACGGTGGCCGACATAAGCATTCTTCGTCTATTAATCTTTAGCCAAAAGTTGAGAAATGGGACTGAATTAATTAATGTGTAAAATTTATAGATACAATTAATACAAATTAAAATAAAAACTAAAAATAATAATTTACCATTTTATTTTTTATTTTTTTAAAATTTTATCCACATCACATGCATAGGAATGTTGGTTTCTAGATGATGAATGTGTGGCGATGGACTCTGATGGGGAGGCCTTTGGGAAAATCGACAAATGGGAAAGCAAGAGCTTGGTCTGTATAGGCTAGCTTCCAGCTGAAGTTGAGGACTAGATGGTGAATGAATACAGCCATCTCCAGCTTGGCTAATTCGGAACCGGCGCAGAGCCGTGGTCCTCCCCCAAAGGGCATGAATGTATTATTACTCATTGTTGACGTGGCCAACCCAGAAGAAGAAGAACATGATGATGATGATCCACGAATATTCTGTAGCAACAAGAGGAACAAATTAACCAAGCTTAATTTAAAAAGAATAAAAAAAAAAATAGAGAAAAATAGAACAAAATGGATAATCAAGAAGTTTTGCATTCAAATTTTTTTTATTTTTTATTTTATTTTTATTTTTATGTAGAGTATCTTGAATTAGCCGAAATTAGGTAAGTCAAACCTGAAACTTTGGAGAGAGCAAAATTCTCACCTCTCACGCCCTAAGATTTGCGCTTTTTCTAATTGCTTGGTTTATGAGTTTAGGGGTGGCTTTTGAACCTGAGTGTACAATCTTGGGATGAGTATGTGTTTTAACTCTACAAAGCTAGTTGTTACAAAACTGGCTTCATATGAAAAGTGGATGAAGGCTACTATGCGGTGTTTGGGGAAGCCGTGGGATAGGCTATTTAAGCTTGAAGTTTGAAAAAAAGTTATTTAATCTTTACTGTAGTTGAACCATTGATTTATATTAAAAAAGAAAACATAGAGTCGGTGATCTACAATCGAGTGCGTTGACAACCTACCATTGTCACTTGGCAAAATTTGTCGTCTGACCGTAGTAAATGACACTTTGGTCCTTTACACCAATTTTGAAAAAGTGAAATTAGGGACAAATTTGTCATTTCAACTTCAAATATCATTTCAAACACATTTTCAATACAACAACTCAAATAAAATTCATCTCATATTCACAAACACAAAACTAAAATAGCCTACTAAAATAACCAAAAACCCAAAACCTAAAAAAAATAGCCACTTCTTAAACACCTATATATTAGTTAGAGATAATAAATTTAACTCGAACTCAACCTGCCTAGTTACCCCAATTTGAAATTCATTTAAGTTCATAAATAAATTTAAATGGGTTAGAAATGAGCACTTGTTTAAATAAGTACCACCACATATCCTACATCTATCACCACCCTACTCCATCGCACCACCACCACCTCCCCGCCACTTTATGACCACCACACCATCTCACTTGATTTGTTCAACATATACATAATCCAGCATTATACGTTTAAATTTGTTAATTATATAGACGAGTTTAAGTTGGGTTGTTTTATGACATAATTTATTTTGACTTATCTAAAGTAGTCCGTTTAGCACCTCTATTACTATATGAATTTTTTTTTAATTTTTTTTTTGTGTTTCCTACGTGGAACTTGTATATACATCGCATTATTTGTTATCTAAAATTTGTGTAAGAATTAAAAAAAATTGTAAACTTGTCAAATATAATCTTTTAAATTCGAGATGTTTTAAATTGCTTACTCAAATTTTCTCTAGAATTTTATTTTCTTCTTAATTGCTTTCAACATAACAACTTATAATTCTTTTTAAAAATTAAAAGAAAACAAAAATAATAAACATTTCATAAAGATTTTAGAAAGGGTTCTTGCACTTATGCCACTTTTTAGAAAAGAAGAAAAATAAAATAAAAAAGAATGGCCGTATTGAGATGGACTTGGACCAGCATCATGCAGCTGACCCACCACGAAAAGCACTCGTGCACATACACGTGCATGTGAGAGCCCCACACGCACATGGGGCTTTAATCATCTCCATGCGACCCCAACCCACCATCGCACACACGCACGTGGGCGAGTGATCGACTACATCATCAACATCCACATTGTGGGACCTTAATACGTACGGTGCAACATCTGATCATGATCAATGATCATTTACGGTTCATCATAGGGCCCCACAACTTCGGTGGAGTTTATACTCATGCAATACACTAGAATTTTATCACCTTATCCCGTGATGCGACCTACCCACTGGTCTTCACAGCGGTATTGAGAAAAAATAATTAAAAAAATGATCAATATTATAAATATTAATAATTAAAATTATAAATATATAATAATATTTCAAAATCACTCCTAAATAGTAATTCTACTTAAAACTATAGTACAATCCCGGAAATTATTTTGAACTCGTTTGGGGTGTGGATTGACTTTTGATTTTTTAACTGATTTTAATTTGGGGTTAAAAATTTTTCGTTTAGAATAGATTTTTTTATTTTGTAAGAAAAAATAAAATGATTATAAGTTAGTTGTGACATTTTATCTTATTTAACTAAAATAACTTATTTTATCTTGTATGATTATTTTAGTCCAGAAAAAGTTATGCTTGAAATAAACCTTTTATATGATGCTCCCGATATAATTTTTATTGATTAAAAATAGTATAATAATATCATTTTTATATTAATTTTTTTCGAACAAAAGAAAAAGTATACATAGAATAAATTATGTTGGAGCAATATTATAAAAATTACCACGGATAACTTCTCTTTCATTACTCCGTTTGATTCGGCATGTAATCATTAGGGTTTTAACCCAGATAATCATTATGTGTGCACAGGCAATGCTGCTGTAGACTAATAGGAATCTAGTCTGGTTTTGGATTTGTGTTTTGAAATATTATTTTAAAAATAATTTTTTAAAAGAGTTTAGAAAATTTAAAATTTATTTAGTTGTTTATTTTAAATATAGTTTTTGGAACTTGAGATAATTTGATATTTTTTGTAGTTAAATAGATAAGTATAGAGAGAAAGAGTGAATGAAAATGAAAGATGAGAGAAGAAAAATGATTGATTAATGTGTAATAGAGAGAAAAAAGTTATTTAAATTTTTTAACCAAAGCATATTTTTAGAATTTTTTCCAAAAACATGTTTTGAGAGACAAATCAAACATGTCTCAAATTTTTGTAATAATTTTCGGATATTCTAATGTATTGACCTAAACATATTTAATATGAAATTATTAAAAATAATATATATTTAGGTGGTAGGTATAATTTATTTGAGCTATTTACAATTTATTTATTTTAAGAGTTTATTTGAATTATGCGATTTCTTTCTTTATAGTTTATTAAATATAAATAACTTAACTAAATTATAATTAAAAAAATTTGATTATATAAACTTTGGAAAAAACATGTGTATTTTAACTTCTTCTTTTTTAAATATCAATTTTTAATTTATAATAAATCGCACCAAATAGACCCGTTATAATTTTTTTAATTTAAATTTTTGATTTTTTAACATTATTGATTGAACCACCAATGCTATATGAATTAATAGATTTTACAAATTATTTTACTTATTGATGTGGCATTTATTTATTATATAACTTAAATAGGTGAGGAATGATGAGACCATAATTTAAAATTTAAAATTCATGATGGCATGTCAAGTGAAAGGATTTTACCGTCAAGCGTTTGTAATACACTAAAAATCAACATATAATATGTGCCATATCATTGTGAGTAAATTAGGAGTAAATTAGGAGGAGAGACATTTTAGGGTCTCAATATTTTTCCAAAAAGAAAAAAAAAAATTGTATGAAAAGGATGAAATTTATTGTTTTATAATCAATGAAAGTGAGAATTTTTAAATCATCAAATTAATTCTTTCAACCTATTTTTTCGTTGAATTTATTTAACGAAATAGACAAATAATTTAAATTAAAAATAAATCAAAAACATAATATTTAAATTGATAAAATTAAAAATTTAAATTTTATTATTACTATTATTATTATTATTATTATTTTTTATAATGGTCAAATCTTGAAATTTTTTGTTGCTGTCATTTCTCCTAGAAATTATCATAAATAAAAATAAAATAATTAAGTAACAAACCTGCCATCTCCACGGATCGAAATGAATAAGGTTGGTCAAAAATGTGAAGGATCCAAATGCACGGCTGAAATGACCGGAAGCACTTTCCAATTCATTTGGAATGTCACTTCCTTATATGGTATAATAAATAATAAATCATTAACATTAAAAAAATGTAAAATAAAATTAGAAATTGGGTCAAATTCCATTTTGATCATTGAAAAAAGACATCATTTTTTTACATAAAAGAGTGAAAAATCGTACGATTTAGTTAGATCTCATTCTATGCATATTAAAAAAAAAATAATAATAATAATAAAATAAAAAATTGAATTGTATACACTTATGTCACTTTACCTTTTATACTGAACATCTTTGATAGCCTTTCTGTGAAGAAATCCTCACAACATTACTTGAACCTTAGCCAGTCCTCGTTAATAACCTTCAAAAACATTTATATATATAATTATAACAATAATATTAAATTAACAAATGTAAATTACAGAATTAAAATTTAAAAAACCCACAATTGAAATTATTAAAGAGTGAGCTTACATGCATTGAGTGAATTCCATCTTTTTTGTAGTCATCCCAATTCAATTCTGGTTCCTCTCCTGCTTGTTTCTTGGCTTGGACAATTTTCCATGTGCTCTTCCTGAATTTAACGTTCAAAAAGAAAAAAAAAAAAAAATGATGATCCAATTAAAATCAATTAATCATACTATCCAAATTTAAAACAACTTTACGTAAAATACGGTAAATAAATAAATAAAAATTAGGATAATAATGCATAAATAGATATAACTTCTCTCAAGTTGGGAGTATAAGACTTAATCAGACCGTGTTAAATCTTTGTGGTGGCTTCGACACCACTTTTAAAAATTATTTTTATTCACTTTTGGTCCTATGCACATCATTTATGGGGAAAAAAATCAAACTAATCTAATAATTTATGGTCATACAATTTTTATTTTATTTATTTTTAAAAAAATAGACAAGTGTAATTTTAAAATAAACTACTAATTTTTTAGAAGATAAATATATATATGATAAAATTATATGTCTCGCAATTATTGAATTAGTTTGATTTTTCAATGAATAATCTGACATAGAGTCTTAAAAATGAGTAAAATGAATTATCAAAATAGACACAGACCCTAATTACGTGATCCAATCTTCTCTTGAGACCCATTTTTTTTTTTGTTGTTGTCAAACACAAAGATATGGGACTTACATTAATAAGTGTGAGTTTGGAAGCAAACCGAATCAGTAATGTACTGGTTTATTGATTATTTTATGACATAATCTTTTCATTTTTTTTATACATCTTTTTTATAAAAAATTAAAGATAATTGATGCCCAAACTCACCTACTTACACAAGTCTTTTGTATTGCTCTGGCCAATAAGTTATTAGAAAATATGATAAAAAGTAGTTTTATGTATAGTATATTTTCATAGAGATTAAGAAAGCTTTAGTGAAATTGTATATATGGTTTACTTACGGTCAACTGTTGAACAACATTGGGAGAGTCTTGCAAAAAGAGAAATATATGGCTAAAGCTATGGAAACAGAAGAAGTCTCATGTGCCTGCAAAGCAGCAGAAAGCTCAGTACCAAGTCCAAAATTTGCTCCTATTTGAAAGGTTTGAATGCTTCAATGCCCATCCCAAAGATCATCATCCTCCAAATTCTCTTGTTTTTTTCTCCCATCTTCTCCATCCTCTCTTCCATTTTTCCTCTAAGTGAATTTAAGTTGTTGATCGAGCTGTAATCAAAATTAAGGATTGTTGATCGGGGTATTAATCAAAAGAAGAAAAAAAAAAAAAAAGAATATAAATCTGGAAGAATTGATCACTTTACGTTATGAGTAATTTACTTATCAACTATTATTGAATATTACTTTACTTGTCAAAATATCACGTATTTAAACTCTTTTTTACTATAAAAACCGTCATTTAGTATATCTAGAAGGATTGAAGAAAATCAAATTTTATATTTGGTTTTAAAATTAGAAGTGAGTAAATGATGTTTAATGATAATTGAATGTAACAAAATGTAATCAACTCTGATATAGGATGAATATACTAACTTTATATTTTCATTTGGCCCTGTTTATTTTCTAAATTAGATAAAAGTAAGGGTGTGGTTGTGGATTGGGTTGGGTTAGGTGGTATCCTCTCTACACGTCTGTCCACAATTAAGCTGGGATTGAAAAAAAAATTAATCCGCATGGTCAAATCCGCAGAATTTGGTGGATCACAGTTAAGCTAAAATACTGCGGCACGTCTGATTGAGCGGATGGATCACGATCAGTTTAGCGAATGCAGATTAAATGCCGCAGACGGACGTAATCTGATGCGTCGGCGGTTTGGATCACGATGGTTTGGCGTTAATTTTACAGGTATTTGGACATTTTTTAAATTATAATTCATAACTTTCAATAATTTCAATATTTAGTAATATGAAAAAAAAAAAAAATGTATGATTTGTTTATAATAGTCCATGATTCCTTGCATGTATATTTTTTAAAGTATTATTTTTCATTTTTTACAAAAATATATATTTTATTGTTTCTACTCTATGTTGTTACTTGTTAGCGACTTTTTGTTTCAAATTCATCTTACCGGAAAGCGGATCGGGTTCATGTTGAGTGCGAGGATGGTTGATCCACTTCATCAGAACCATATCCCGCAAATTTTGAAATATTTCATACTCATTAAGCTTCGCCACTTAAAAGACACGCATCCATCCAAAAATCAATGAGAGTTAGGTCGGTTTAGTGCGGTTGAGCGGGTTAGGCTTGGATCCATGATCATCCCTAGATAAAAAAGAAGTTGAGGTGAATATGTAATATTTAGGATATTTATATATGAGATAAATTATATATATATTGTGGGGTCTTTTATTATGTTTGGTTAAGATACAGATATACCAGTGAGATAAAAAGAACAATAATTATTTTCTTTTATGCTCGTTGGATGAAAAGAGGAACATATATATATTCAATGGATGCAGATATGCAATACTATATGGACTGGTATTACATATCTATCCTTTTAGGATAAGATATGTAGAGATGTTATATTTCAGGTAATCAGCCAAACGTAAAATATAAGTAGACAAAAAACATGTAATATCCACGGGATTTTCTATCTAACCACCACCTATTTCCTCCTTTTATGTTTCTCAATCAAATAGTACTCAAGTAGTTAAATCTCGACAAGAGATATTTTGTGTCGAAGTCTCTATCTCAAATATACTCCTCAATTATATGATAAAGTCTTTCTATTTTCAAGATTTTACAGCTATATTGTGTGATTGAGAATGTATTTAAAGGGAAAAGCGGGGGAGCTCGAGAGCCTCCGCCCCGAATCCCCCGAAACTGCCAAAAATGGTAAAAAAAAAAAAATGCAAGGCAAGTGTAAAAAAAAAAAAAAAAAACAGTTTTCCAAAAAAAGAAATTAGGGCGATTACGGGGAAAAAAATTCAAACACCAATCAAGTTGATATTTAAAATAGAAGTGACAAAATTTTAAGGACATTAGATCTAACGGATTAAATCTCGTTTCATGAGTTACCTTCAAGGCTTTTCTGTGTGCTATGGTGTTCCAGGCAAGTTCAAAGGAGGAGATACAACTTCGCTTTCATGAAAGTAATGTACTCTTTCTTCAGCTCTTCTGTCTCTTGCTTTCCAGGATCCAAGCTCATGATATGTTTGGCCATTAAATTGAAAGTAGAAACTGCGAAGATAGCTTCTCAATAATTTAAAGCATTTGTACCACATACAACATATCTATGTATATGTACAGACACCTATATTTAATATGACACGGTGCAGTACACAGTAAAAAATTATAAAAAAATATACAAAATAAAATAAAATGAAATAAAATAAAATCCATGACCTAGAAGGAAGCAATTTGAAAACATCATATATGTTACTAGAAATTTACAATCAAGGCAATTAAAAGTGTTTTCCTTCTTTTTTTTTTTTCTCACAAACTTCAAAAAAAAAAAAAAAAAATGATTCTATTTGCTTTTATGAAACTGCTCTTTGGGCGTTTTAGAAATTTAAAAACATTATATAATAAAAATAAATTTTATTTTTGAGAGATGTATACCTATTCTTTGCTTCATCTTGAGCACAAAATGTGGAATTGTCCTTCCAGAGCTTAGTACAAAGCAAGGTTTCGCTTCTCAACCTCCAAGGCAACAGATGTGTCTTTGAGCTCTAGCATTGCTCAAGAAGTTGAGAGAGATTATCCTCATATCTCTATGCATGTCTCCAACCAAAACCAACATTGACCATTTTCCAAGGATTCCTCCAATGCTTTGCTTGGGGTAGCTACACTCAAACAACCTCCCTTCATTTGCAATATGAATTTATTCAATCCAGCATCTGCAGAGACGATCGTTGGCTCTCCTGAACAAATGGGACTTGTAAATTTTCCCCAAACCTACAAAATATTCAAAACTTTGATTTATGGCTCAGTTAAAAAAATATATCAGGTTTTAATTATCCGAGAGGTTGATATGTATTATGATATTGATATTCATTGATATGTCAAATTGATACTACTCAAGGACTTGTAAATTTTCTCCCAAACTAGCCCAGAAGTATTCATAAGTTTGATACTTTGCTCAGTTCAAAAATTATGTCAGGACTTAAACATCAACTGATATGTGATTCTGATATTGATATTTAGCGATATATCTGCTTAATCCTGCTAGATATTGACTTAAATATGACTGGTATCATTGACATAGATATGCATATGATATTGTTATTTGAAATTTTGATACCTTGATATGTGTTGCTCCCCATGAATTCTCCAATTGTGGTAGCTGAGTAAGGCTTCAAATAGCCTATGGTTTTTTTCACCAATAAAAGGCCAACCCATGTTGCCTGGTGGAAAGATTAGAGTGTTTTGCTTTGTCTTAAAGACAATTGAAGATAAAAAATAGAAGCTAAAAGATTGGTGGAAGTAGAATGAAAAAATTCTAAGTCAGACATGGAAACTGATTCTCTCTCTCTCTCTCTCTTTCTCTCTCTCTCTCTCTAGATGCTTAGTTGTGGTAAGCGACTAAGCAGAAACTGAAATCAGATATCCCTCTTTTTGAGAAGTTGTGCATTTGATAAAAATGTTTGGTGTGTTTTAGGAAGAAAGGAAAAAGAAAACTTAAATGGAAAGCTTTTCAGCTAATAAGCTGTGCTTATAAAACTTCTTTGCTTGTCGTCTTGCCATAATATAAACTTTCAAACTTGATTTATTTTTTTGAAAATCTTTTCCGGTTCAAAGTAAAAATAATCTTTTATTCTCTGAAAAAGCTCTAAAAAGGTTGATAGAGTAACATGCTTCTCTTTTTGATTTATTTTATTTTTTATTTTTTTATCATCTCCCCATACAACTAAATAACATCACCAAAATGAAAAAAGTTATTGGATAGATCGATCGAGTCTAGAATGTGATTGGATGAATGCTTAATAAATTATTGTCTTTACTATTTAAATTACACACACAAAGAAGTTAAACTTATTAATGGTAATTTTGAGATAATTGTTGATAAATCAATTTTTATGAGGATGTGACATTTAATCAATGATTGATCTTTTGAAGATAAAGATATGATTAAATGAAATTGTTTAAGTGAAAAAAACAAATTATTATTTTAAAGATTTTTTTTTTTTTACTTACTAGTTCACTGCTTAGTTGGCCATCGACACCAAAAGAAGTTGCCAGTGCCAGAAAAAATGGTCAAAAAATTGCTGGTATTGATGACAACTAGTTTAAAGTGGTGACCCCACAGTTGATATGAATAGATAGAAAATTATGCTTGGACAGATAGATGATACATAGATAAATTGAAGGATGACGCATTGAATAAATAAATAAATCAATAAATAACTTGGCTAGAAACGAGATAAGTAGAGAATGAACAAATAGATATATATAAGTAGAGGCACTAAGGTCTTTTAAAGTTGTTTTTATTATTTTGGTCTCAAAGAATATAGATTTCATAGGACTATTGTTCCAAAATTTTAAAATTAGATTTATAATTCAGGTTTTCATTAATTATTCCATAATGGTAAGGGTGTGATCCTGGACCGGATTTGATTGGGTTAAAAAGTTATTTAAGCTCAATTCATATTGTGTTGGGAGTTATTGAAGATTTGCATCCAAACTTAAATTATAACTCTGAATTTGTCTACTCAAACTTAGGCCATGTTTGGGAAAGTATTACTAAATAAGTGCATTTTTGTTTATTCTTTTAGACTAAAAATTGAGGTATAAAAATATGGATGTTTGGGTTAAGCTTTTTAATCTTTTTTATGGAAAAATGTGTAAAAAAATTGTAAAAATTGGTTTTGTAGAGAAATTTGAATTGGGAGTTGTGCTGAAAGTAGTAATTATTGAACTTTGGTGAATAGTGTTAACTTTTTAACTTTTGAGTAATGCTTTTGACTTTTGGATTATTTGGATTATCCCAAACTTAGCCTTAACTTGACAAATATAACTCGAAAGTTGTGATCATTCAATCACCAGCTGGAGTACCCTCAAAATTATTAAAAAAAAAAAAAAAGAATCAACTACACCAGAATGAAGAAAAAGCTCCATAGAATGAGTTGAGATTAGCTTTATTATGGAGGCCCATCAATACCCTCCCATCCTTAAATAATAAAATTTAAGAAAAATTACAAAAGAAAAACAACATCAAGATTTGACATTGTAACAAAATAAATCATGAATTATTAATTTTATCAATTTAAATTATAATTTATTAAAAAACTAAAAATATTATAATTTAAATTGATAAAATAAAAATTTTATAATTTAATTTGTTACAAGACTCAAATTTTAAATTTTTTTTATATAATTTTTCTAAAATTTATTATCACGATATGAAAAATCACATTAAAATATTGAGTTAAAATATTTGAAGATTTTTTTTAAAGATTTTCGAAATATTAAGATTTTTATAAGATAAATAACATTATAATATTTTCTAGCCAATAATTAAAATCTCTTAACATTTT
This sequence comes from Camellia lanceoleosa, assembly GCA_025200525.1. Classification (NCBI taxonomy): domain Eukaryota; kingdom Viridiplantae; phylum Streptophyta; class Magnoliopsida; order Ericales; family Theaceae; genus Camellia; species Camellia lanceoleosa. The sequence goes on along the minus strand of CM045759.1, from coordinate 70,136,006 downwards.
CTACGCAGAAAAAATTTGAAATTCGAGGAAATTTCATTTGACTCAAAGAAATTTCGAGCCCTAACACGAAAATTCTCCAATATGATCAGAAAAATTTCATCGAGGAACATTAAAATAATATATATATTTGACCTCTTGTATTACACAAAATTAGGGAGATATTTCACTAATTTTTAAAAATATTTCAATCACATTTAGCAATATATATATATATATATATTTTAATTCTTGTAATGAATATGCGTAGAACTTATCCATAGTACTTTCATCACAACGGGAAGCAGATTGGTCGCAAGAAGTGTATTGTTGTGATTGGTCACATCGTACCGTAACATATTACATACGAACCGTATGGACGAGGTTAGGAGGTGAAACCACCATTGCCTCCGTTTCTTCTGCACTCCATCTTTGAGATTGAACTGAAGTGTGCTGTTAAGAGTTTGTAAATATTCATTACAAATTTTATTTGATGGTAGTTTGAATGATTTATGTATAAAATTTATTAATTATTTTATTTTTTCAAAAATTGCCACATTAATCAGATGGCTTATGTTATTTAATCAAATCATATTTTTTATCAGCGGTAAATATAATTTTAAAATTCTACATATGTTTTTAGTCTTAAATTGTTTTTGTGAATTTTTTTTATATTATGTGCATTTTGTTATCTAAGCTTGAGTATGTTAACTCACATTTCATTAGAGAAAGAAGAGATAAATTTTTTTATTTTCTTTTGTGTATACAAATTACAATTTTTATTTATTGATAATATTAAATATAATAATCATAATATTTTTGTGAATACCTAATTCTCGTGTGGTATTAGGCTAACAGCGCAAATGGGTAGTGGGACCCGACGAGTAGAGGACAGGACCAAATAAAAATTGGATTTTTTCTCTTCTATCATAGTGATTGGACGGTGGGACATGTTCTCTCTTTGCTTGTTATTAATGATACTTTAATGAGTCGTGAATACATATATTAAAAAATGTTAATAAATTTAATTAATTAATTAATTTATTTATTTTGTAGATTTCAATGCATATTTTAATGCATTCATGGAATCTAATAACAATCCTACCCACCATTTCAAAACAATCTAATAACAATCCTTTATGCTATCATCATTAGAAAATTTATATGTTAATACCTTATTTTGTCTTTCAACTTTCAATAATTTTTGGTGATCAATGTTTGTTTTGACGCGAGGAATTGAGAGGAGAAATTGAAACTGTTTATTTGATTGTACTTTTATTTTATTTTATTTCTTGCTTTCATGAAAAGAAGAAGAAAACAATTAAAAGTTCTAAAAAAATCGTTTTATATTGTTTTTATTTTTGTGAAAAAATATTTTTGATAATTTCTAAAGTAATTTATGTTAAAAAAAATTCAAAAATGATTTATAAAAGTGTTCCCCAAATATTTTCAATATTTATTGAGAGAGAGAAAAAAAATGGAGGAAAATTTACTATCGATGGTATTTCTACAAAATCATTACACAAATTGATGGAAAAGTTTAGGAATTTAATACTTGGTTTTTACTTCTTTAATACTAGTAATTTGTTAAGAAATGATGTTATTATCTTTTCTACTAAAATATATATTTTTCTTTTATTTATTTGTTAGTCTCTAATCACTATCGGTATAAATTGTGCTTCTTACCTTACTCAAAAGAAGGTAAATGTAATTATGTCAACGTATTAGGCTAATTATCTTTTTTTCAAATCTCAAAAGAGGTGAGTATAAATTTTACCTAACAAATTTATGAATATTTATGCTTGAATAATATTAATAAATAATTTGTTAAACATTTGCATGCACAATGCATGAAATCATACTTCAATATCTTGTTTAGCTATTCATGTGCTAGGTAAAACCTGTGCTCGGAATATAGACATCTTTGGATGCATCAAATAGATTTTTATAAATGCCTTGTCAAATACACAATTGTTTCCAAATAAATAACACACTTTTGTTGGAAAAATGGTTTGGAAACTATTAATAGGTGAATGAGAAATTTGAGTATGGTTTTAAGGCGACATCTCTTATTTAATTTTAAGATTATATTTATTTGTTATTTATTTGGATCAAGAATTGAACTAGATCTTGATTCAAAAATTTAAATATGTTTAAAAAGAATGAAGATTATATTTGTTTTTTGCACCCTATTTCATAGAAAGAGTTGTGTCTCTTCATATAAAAGAGACAGCATTTTTTTATTGAAAAGTTATTATGATCTTTCAAAGAGTTATCATTTCACCTATATAAATAGACTATTACATTCATTAATAATCGAATTCATCTTGTAATTTCTTTCCTTCCATAACGGTGATAGCTTCTCAACTGATAGTGTTAGCTAGCAGAAAGAGTCACTTAGAATCATTCCTTTTCAAAGATTGATGAAAGTGCTTGTGCCTTTGTGAATTTACATTTAAATTTTTGAGCAATTTGATAATTAAGAAAAAACTGTAGTAATTTTGGACAGTTTAATGAATAAGTGGAAGATACTAAATGTAGATGACATTTTTAAAAAACAAATATAAAAAATGAAGTTCATACCAAATAAGGTTTACGCTTTATATAATAGAGTAAATTACAATAGAACAAGTAGTGGATTTTCAAAAAGAAAAAAAGGAAAAGTAGAAAAAAATTAATTTCCAGTTGTATCTAAGACATGTTTTCTATGCAGGAAATTTTAGTTGATAATTATGATAATTGTTTAATTACTTGAGACTCTAGTAATAAGTTTGGATTATGGCCTATTTAGACAGTCTGTTAAGCATTGTGATAGTTGTTTTAATTCTTGAGGACTCTAGTAATAGTTTGGTTATAAGCTCTATTTAGGCAAGGTGTTGGAATAATTTTTGTGTATGTAAGAAAATAAGGTGAAACAAATCAAACAAATAAAAATAAATTATTTATAGAATTTTATTTGCGAAATGAATAAGTACAAAAAATGATTAAGCTCAGTGTGTGACCATTTGTTCATTGCCAGATAGATTCGCCCACTCCGGTTAACTTACGGATAAATGTACCTAGCGTCTATCTCTCGGGATACAATGATCTTACATGCATTGTATGTAACACTCTAAACAATCTATACTATGAACCAAAAACATGATCTATATTCTCGAAATTTCCTAAAACCTAATATGAAGAATATCAATGCAAGAGAACAAAGCGGGAAGAAAGATAGAATTTTTTACGATTGAGAAAATCTGCTTTGGAGATGATTCTAAGTTTATAGGCATAGTTAGTGTACCTGTTGGGAAGATCCGAGCAGGATGCAAATTCAAGCCCAATTAGGTTCGATATTGGTATTTGAGCAGTGTAACTTGGATCCGGTGAAAAACTAGTTTGAATACATTTCTGAATCTATTGGGTAGTTTAAATACTGTTTAAAACAATTTAGGAACATTGTTGGAAGAGACATCCAAGCCCCGGTGAATTATTGAAAGTCACACAACCGGTTAGAAATTTTAGAATTGAAATTGAAAAAATGAAAATTCCGGTCAAAAATTTTTGGAAAAAATTCAAATAAATTTTGTCCAAAAATTAATATCGTGAATTTGACTCGACTTACACCCTAAGTCGCGGCTCAAAATAGACGACTGGCGGCGGTGGCGTTAGCGTGGTGGTTTGGGCCAAAGCCCACTTGGTCCCTAACTCCTCCTTCACAAACTTGGGGTGCCCTTTGGCGCCTAACCTGTATTGCCACATAGAACTTGTATACACATATAAGTTCTCTTAAGTTTCAATATTACGGACAACCATTTAAGAAAAAATCCACATTTGACTCTTCAATTTCCCATTTCATGAACCCAAAACAGACGTCTATTTTTCCATTCACTCATAGTGGTTTTGACAAGCCCAGATTTGGTGTGATTTGCCATGCGATAAGAACCGTACGTCACCTCTTTTAGACTCACCAAAAAAGGCACAGGCCCATGCCGGCACTCAAATTTGGGCTCAAAGTTATTTAAATAAGCTTATAAAAACCATAATTTCCAACAATCCCCATATGAATGGAAATTTGATTTGAGAAAAATGCAATAACATGATCTTATCTACAGAAGAGTACAAAAATAAGAATAATACGCAAAGGATAGATAGCTTTTAGTTTTGAACCTTCCCTTGTGAGACAATATTGTGATACCCCAAATTTTAGAACATCGAAATTAAATAAACAAAATGACTTAATAAACCAAATAGGGCATTTTCCAACTCTCATACATAATCAAAAGGTTCAAATAATATTAAATAAAAACTTAAAATTATCCAAATACAACATCAAATGATATTATAAAAGTCATAATAACTATTATATAAAATAATAAAATTTATTCGGCTTTAATCGAGGTTTCAAGTTAGCCAGGCTCTCGTTAGCGTGAACTCCATTTCAACTTCAATTTTTTCCTCGCCACAAACTTGGCACAAAGCGTAGGGCAACAAAAATATATGCCATGAGGTTTTTGCAAACACGATAGAAAACTTATAACTAACCTACATGGAACACTCCATTTTTGGCCATACGACCTTTTAAGACTCGGGCGTCATCGATTGGTAGCCGGTGATTCGCGGCATGTTGTGCTCAAGTTTAGAGTTCGGAGTTCTTGCATGGTTGAGAGCCTCGCCGGACTAATTCTGGGACCTTTTTGTGCCTTGACTACGGTTGCGGACCAGGTCTTGTTTTTCTTCTTCGAAGGAAGGAAGTCTTTATAGACCATCTACCAATGTTCGTCGAGGCTACTTTTCGTGGTCATGAAGGCCCTTTATTCCCGTTGGAGACTTGTTTCCGATTTTTGAGGTCGTCGATCGCGGCGCTCTAATTCGGCTAAGGGGCCCTTAGCCACATTCTCCGTTTAGCACGGTTTTTGGAACACACCTTGTTTTCTGCTCTATCTAGAGGACAACCCTGAGTCGAGACCACTTTTGTGGCGTCGCCACTCAGTGCTCAACGTTCAGCCGGTTGTTAGGCACCCTATTGCGTCTTTGCCCACGAACTCTCAGTTTGCATCGTGTTGGTTCATTTTGGCATGAACCTTGTTTTTGTTTGGGAGGTGGTACAAGGGTGGAGACCACGTTTTCTCCTTGAGACCACCCGCCATTTGTTTCTCCCCGCGGTGGTTTTTAAGGCTTGGTTTTTTGGTCTGTTCGGGTTATCGGGTTTTGGTTCGGGGCCACATTTGTTGGTCTCCCACACCACTAGCTTGCTTTCAAAGTGGAGAACCACCAAATGGAGCCATAGGCCACTTTTTGTCAAGGAGACCACTTCCACCTGCCTTGGTCGGCCGACCCGAGAAGTGGTCGGCCGACCACCTTTTACAGCCGGCTAGCTCCCACTGCTTTTGTCTGTTTGAGTGGGTGCGGTGGAAGGCAGGATCGTATCCTCCATACACATGTATGGAGGATCTTGAGCCTTGTTTTTAGTTTCTTGAAGAAGCTTTTGGCCTTGTTTTTCTATAAGAGAGGCCTCTCCTCCTTGAACAGGAGTTACGAAAATTTGCTAAGGCAAAACAATACATATCTCTCTATATCTCTATATTTTGACTCATAAGGTGGATTGTTCTTGACCCTTTTACACTACACCTCATAGCCATACACTTCCACCATTGATTTGAGGTTCTTGGAGGTTGTTTTTAGAGGTTAAAGAGCTATTTTTTGGTCCCAAAGTTTGCTGGTTTTGCTGAACTTCAAGGGTAATCATTTTCCTCTTTAAGTATTATTTTGATCCTTCTCTTAGCCTCATTTGCATGCTTATTTGAGCTTTGTTGTCAACTGAAAAGAGGTTTATATTTAAGTGATTTTCATGTTTGTTTAAGGCTCTTTTGGTGTTGGGGGTCATCTACCCTCTTGCATGCTCCATTTAGCCTTGCTTTTGAGCCATGCCATGAGACCTTTGTATCGAGCTTTGCTTGGCCCTTTAGCCAATGAAATCCAATTTTTAGTGGTTGGCATGTGGTTTGAGGGCTAAAATCAGAGGGTGACCCTCTCTCTTTGGCCTTGTTTGCTTACATTTTTGGCTTTCCAAGGAGCATATATTTCCATTTCCTAGCCTTGGTTTAGGCCCTTTTTAGTGACTTTTAGGACCTCGCCAGACTCTTTCTATGGCTGATTTGGCCACCTTTTTGTTTGCCTCTTGCATGTGTAGAACAATCCCTTGCATAGCCTATTAAAGTAGCACCTCATTCTGCACGATTGGTCATGTTTCATTGGGTTTTTGGCCATCATTTGGCATGCCATGATTCTTTTTGGCTAGTTTGGTAGCCTCTCATATGCTTCACATGCTTGTAGTGTAAATCATGTTCACTAGCTTATAATGCATGTTGTTTTGGCCCTCTATGCTAACATATTTTTGGCCATGTTCCAGACCGATTTTATTCATATTTTAGGCTTCCTAGCTTTGTTTTTGAGGTCCCTAGTCGAATGATGCTTGCCATGTATGGTTGTAGTGTAATAGCCTTGCTTAGCCTTGAGTTTTGAATCCTTGCATGCTTAACTTGAGGTGTTTGCATGTTTTAGCATCATTGAGCATGATATTTGAGTTTACTTCTTGGCCATATTCTCATGTTTGTCACTCTTTCAATGTGTTTGAGAGTTGCATCATTATACCCCATTTATGAGCCTTTGCATTGAGCTTCATTCTTATGCCTTTCAAGCCACCGCCTTGGCTCATTTTACCACTGCTTTGGGCCCGCTAAGGTCCTGTTTGGAGTTGGTTTTGTCATTTGAGCATTGCTTTGCATGCTGTAGTGTAATGTGCTTCATTAGCTTCGTGATTGAGCTTTTCAACATGCATTGTGTATGCGTTGTTTGCATGATTCGAGCCATTTTGTATGTCATTTCAGAGTTGGAACATGTGTCATTGTATGCCATATTTCATCATTTCAATGCTTTTGTAGAGTTGTATTTGTGCCCTGGCTTAGGGTCCTTGCATTGTGTATGCTAGCATGAGTTTTGGAGTCTTGTTTTCATCATGTTTGGCCACCGACGGTGTACGAGGGGCTATTCATTTTGGGTTAAGTCCATTTTTGCATTGAGTACGCCACGTTGTCGCATGATTGATCATTGCATTGTGCATGCCTTGTTCCTCTCATTGTGTATGTTAGTTCTTAGGTGCATTGTGTATGCTAAGTACCATGTGCATCGAGCATGCCATTGTTAGTTCATAGCATTGTGTATGCTAGTTGCATGTTTACATGTCATCCTTGCATGTTTGCATCACTTAGTTGCATAGCATTTAGGTTGCATACTTAAAGTCGCATTGTGCATGCCATTGTTTGTTGCATTGTGTTCGAATAGGAGTTAGTTCAACACGGAAACGATGGACGCTTTCTGCACTAAAGTGACAAACGCGTTTTGATTCTGGTCATTAATTTTGACTACCCATGACGGAGTTGTTGGTTTTAGGTGCTTGTATGTGCATTCATTTCACATTGAGTCGCACCGACTCCTCGCCATCATGCATTGAGATACGTGACCGTGGCGAGAGGGTCGAGGACTACACTCTAGAGCTTATGCAATGACGGAGAGTAGTCATGCACACATATGTTGCAAATACCTTGTCGCCTCTCTTCCCTTTGCGTAAAAACAATCAGGAGAAGAACCGTCTGGATTGAAGTTCGGCAGCGACCACCTTCTTTTGGTTTCCACCACAAAGGTGATCGGTAGTTGGTCTCCATGCCTATAAGTCGGTCGGCCAATTCTTCCCACGCTTCGGGTGGAGTTTCATCTCTCTGGAGCTTTGTGCAAATTTCTGAAATCAATTGCAAACAAAGGCAAGCCGGGGCATCGCGATGGATTTCCCGACAAGGCAACTCGAGCATGCATGAATCCTTTATTATTCAAGGCAGAGCTGAGGCAGTCCACATTTATGTAGTTTGCATGCTAGTTTAATTGCTTACTTAGTTAGTTTGTTAATTAATTGGAGTTGTGTAATAATTAGCTGTAATTTATTATTCATTTTGGTTGTGTAATAACTAGCTTAATTAGATTAGCTTAGATTAGCTAGTTGGTGTTGTATTATTTATTCAGACCCTCCATCAAGAGGGCCAACTGTTGTAATAAGTGTGCGTGTGTGTGATGTATGTCTTCCAACCCCACGTCTTTCTCCTTTTTATTTACCAAATTTATGATGGTTAGTTTTAGGACATGTTTCAATTAGCATCCTTATGCTCGCATGATTGCATCCATTCATCTGCCTTGCATACACCAGAATAACGTCATGGGGCCTGCCATACTGACTCGATTTTGTTATGTTCTCAATCTCAACCAAAGAGTCCAAATCCGCAAATCGCTTTTGAGAAAAAAGATTTTTTGAAAGAAGTGCCAAACATGGACGCTTTATGATAATGTAGTCGCCACCTAAATATTTTTAAAATGGGAAATTTAGGAAACCCCGACTCTAAGGCCAAAAGGCCACGTGGTCCGGCCATCACCAAAGTTGGCTCGAACTTGGGTACGATTAGGGAAGGTCACATCGTGAGCATTCTCGCTTTGGCCAAAGACCGCCTCTACTAACCATGATATCTGCTTTTGAAAACATTGTATGCTCTTATTCCTTATTAGCCTATGTTACTATGTGATGCTCGCAAAGAAATAAGTATAGACTGGGTACCGAATTGGAACAAAACACTGATTTGCCACCCTCGTGGGCTTAGAAAGTAATGATTTTGCCACTATCTAGTGGGCTTAAAACATTCGATTTAATTGTCCCAATTCGTATAACTCAACCTCCACCCACAGTATTCAAGGCGCTTATACCAGATAAGCAAATAGCCTCATGGCAATCATGCTATCATGGCAACACTCACACGCATGCATGGATGCTAAAACATAACAACTCACCGAGTACTCCGAGCCAAAACAGAAAACTGATTAGAAATCCCTGCATGGTCCTAAGAATGGAGAGATGTCTAATGCAACACATGCAAAAATGCAATTATAGCGTGCTCGGCTATTCTAAACATGGTATATGGAATGCAACTAACATGTATTCAATTTTAGAATTGAAATACAATGCGCTTTGTATGATGTGCCCGATGCATGCAATATGAATGATGCAAACATGCAAATATCAGATGCTAATTGAAATATGCCCTATATCTAACCATTCAAAGCGGTAAATAAAAGGGAGAAAGAAATGGGGATTGAAGACATTCATCACACTCACACACCTTATTACATTTATGCCCTCGCCACAGAGGGTCCTAATGAATAATAATACGTAATCTAATAAAAGAATATACAAATCAAATAATACAAATTCTAATTAATTAACAAATTAATTACAAAAGAATTAAATCGGCGGCAAGCCGGACCGCCGCTCGATAGATGATGTATCTGGTCGCTGGCTGAAATCCACCGATGCCCCGATTAGCCTCTGCTTGCACTTTTTCAAATGCGCACGGATTCCGAAAAGTCCTTGGTCCTCGATTTTGCTGTGACCGAGAACAAGAAAAGGGCATAGCCATGTATTTCACCAATGTATGCATGCCTCGATCCTCGTACACCAATCACGATATCAATGCATGATGGCCGAGGAGGGATTGCACAACTCAATATAGGGATGAATGCGCATTTAACGCGACAACAAAACCTAACTCCGCTATGGGTAATCCGGAGTGGTGGTGACTTGGGAATTGAGACTCATTCACTTCGAGTACAAAACGCGTGCCTCGCTTCCCGTGCGATATGCATGATATGCATGAAATGCAACTAATATACAACCCGCATGCTAATGCTACGAAATGAGATGCCAAATGCGGTCCATAGACACGCAAACCGAGAAATGCGTAATGACACGCGAAATGCAATGATGGGCTTATACCAACATGAGAGAGCCTCACCACCACATAGGAGGCCGAATGATGAAGGAGGCCAAAAGCGTGGTCCACTTGACACGCAAAACCGAGGCAATGATGTAAAATGCAAAACGGAAGAATAAGGTGGCGTGTTCGCGACACGCAAAACCGAGGCGATGATGAGATGAGAATCGATAACCGGTGCCCAAACGCGTGCGCTCACAGCGCAAACCGAGGCGATGATGAAAGATGAAAATCGGATAACCGGCAGTTCAAACGCTGCGGCCACAGCGCGCGCAAAACCGAGGCAATGATGAAAGATGAAAATCGGATAACCGGTGCCAAACGCTGCGCCCACAGCGCCGCAAACCGAGGCGATGATGAAAGATGAAAATCGGATAAACCGGCAGCCAAACGCTGCGCCACAGCGCGCAAACCGAGGCGATGATGAAAGATGAAAATCGATAAACCGGCGTTTCAAACGCGTGCTCACAGCGCGCAAAACCGAGGCGATGGCGAAAGATGAAAATCGATAAACCGCAGCCAAACGCTGCGCCTACAGCGCCGCAAACCGAGGCGATGATGAAAGATGAAAATCGATAAAACCGGTGCCTCAAACGCGTACAGCGCGCAAAACCGAGGCGATGAAAGATGAAAATCGATAAACCGGCCAAACGCTGCGCCCACAGCGCCGCAAACCGAGGCGATGATGAAAGATGAAAATCGGATAAATCGGTGCTCAAACGCTGCGCCACAGCGCCGCAAACCGAGGCGATTATGAAATGGGATGAAATGGCATACGGAATGCAACGATGGGCTTACACCGACATAGGAGAGCCTCACCACTCACATAGGAGGCCGCTTGCAAAACAAAGTCGCCAAACGCTGCGCCCGCGACACGCAAATCGAGGCAATGGTGTAGAAGCATGAAAATGCAAATGGGCTTACGCCGACATGAGAGGGCCTCAACCACACTCACATAGGCCGCCTGATAACAGGGCGCCGAAAGGCGCCAAGACACGCAAAAAACCGAGGCAATGCAAAAATGATGCAAATGGCATAGGGAATGATATGTAAGCATGGCAATGGAATTTCAGCACCTAAATAAAGGGGAAAACAGCCTCAAACAATTCAAATAACACTCAAGCATGCATTCATCCCGAAAATGTGAAATTAAGCCCTAAATGGCCTATAGCCATGCTATACATGCAAAATATGACGATGGCAGCAAGAACAGTAGCAAGGCAGTCCCAAATATGGCATTTTTTCAGTAACAATCTTGGCCAAAATGCAAGTAGGGATAGATCAACAATAGCATGCAAAATTAGTGGCCAAAAGAGGGGTATTGAGACAGGTGATATATGCAAACCCCAAATGGACAAACTTTCTTCTACAATATTGAAGATGAGATAAAAATAAGCACAATTTCAGAAGATGACATCCTCAAAATCAGAATACAAACATGCTATAAAATCCATGCAAAGTAGGCTTCCAAATAGGCTATATCATGAGACATGCAATGCACACACCAAATGACAAAACTTTCTTCATGAAATATGTAAAGGGGGTCAAAATAAGACCAAAACCAGTATGGGTCGAAGTCCCCAAAACAAACACAAACAGGACAAAGATTGCATGCAAAAAAAGGCACACTTGATGAAATTTGAAGGAGGTGGTATATACAATGGCCAATGAAGTTGAGCCCTTCTACAATGTTGTAGAGGGGCTCAAAATGAGCATTAAAACCAGTAGGGGTCGGACCCTAAAAACAAAAGGAAATAGGCCTAAACTAGCATGCAAGATAATGGCATAAAAGCTAGGTATTGAAACAAGTATATCATAGAAGTCTCAAATGAAGTTGAGCCCTTCTACAAAGTTGTAGAGGGGCTCAATATGAGCACAAAACCAGTAGGGGTCGGAGCCCCAATTCTCAACCAAATAGAGTATAGAAATGAATCAAGAAAAAGCCCTAAAAGTTGGTTTTGAAGACTTACCCTTGAAGACTTGTCTTTCTTTGATTCTTGGCTCTGATTTGTTGCTTCTTGACCTCTGAAATTCACTTCCTAGCTGCTGGAATGGTAGTAGGGATGGTGAGGCTAGGTGTTGATGAAGAGAAGACCTAGGGACTTAGAAGCTTTTTGAGGTTTTGAGCTATGAAAATGGAGGAATTTGGAGAAGTGTTCTTGAGACCAATTTTTCCAACCTTGAAGAAGGAGAGGGAGGGTCCTTCAAATAGGCAAGAAATGGGGTGTAAAAGGGGAGGGAAAGCACCCAATCTTTCCCTCCCGAAATATCCCCCGGATGCCCCGGGATATGTTGGAAAATACCCGGACAAATTGGACAGTCGAAAGGTGAAGGTCGGCCAGTAATTCTAGGAGGTGGCACGGCCACACCCCACCGTCGGGCCACCACCTACCATGGCCGGCCACCCCAAAAATGAAGTCAACATTTGCTGGCCGACCACCATGCCAAGGTGTCCTCCCAAGTTTGTAGAATAAGGCCCCAGGGTCGGAATTTGGCCACACAGAACCATGAGTCACAACATAGAGCTTGAAGGAGAGGGCCAAAAATGAAACCAATAATTGCCGTCGACCACTATACCAAAGTGTCCTCCTAGGTGTGTGCAACAAGGTTCCAAGGTAAATTGGCAACACCAAGCAGAGCTACAACATAGAGCTTGAATGAGAGGCCCAAAAATGAAACCCACAATTGCTGGCCGACCAAGAGCTTTTAGGGTCCTCCCATGTTCCTCATCACAAATATGTAACTTTGGTTGGAAGAAAATACCCCAAGGTGTTCAACATTGGCCCTAAGTGAGAAAACGGGCCCGGAGGAGCGAAACCGCTATCTCGATAATTGCTGCTTCCCCCAAAGGATCTTCCCGATGTTGAAACAGAGGTACCGCCAAGTTTGAACAAAACTAATGAGAAATGAACGTCGGCCAAAACCGAGCAAATCGATCCCGAAAATGGGCCGCAGTGCCGGAAGTGGTGTTCAGCATCGAGGGTATTCATGACCCCTGTCCCTGAATGACAAAACAGAGGTCCTCGCCAAAAATCGGAGAAAACCGACAAAATGAATGCTCGACCAAAACCGCATTTGGGGTCCCGAAACCTACATAAGCACCGAAAGTGGCATACGGCCACGGCGGGCATCGGGGCCCTGTGGTTCTCAAATGTTAAAAACAGAGGTCTCCACCAAAACCGGAGAAAGCGGATGCGAATGAATGCTCGGCCCAAATCACGCAGCCGAGGTCCCGAAATGGGTCGGGCACCTAAGTGGTGTTCGGCTGAAGCGGGCATCAGGGCCCCTGTTCCTGAACATTAAAACAGAGGTCTCCGCCAAAAACCAGAGAAGTCGGAGATGGTTGGGAGGTCCCGAGCCGAGGCATACGGCCTGACGGCTCCGAAAACCGGGAACCGGGCTCCGAAATGGGCAAAATGGCCTACGGCCACGAAACATAGCTCACGGCCACCGGGAGATAGTCTACGGGACCACTCCCTTCCCTCAGGAGAGAAAACAGAGAAAACCGAGCCTGGTTCGCAAACCGAGACAAGGTAGAGAAGATGGTTCGGAAGTCCGGAGGCAGGGCACGCGGCCGTGACTCGACTTCAACAAGCGCAAGATGCAACATCACCGAAGGCCAACCGGTGACGCTCGAGCCTTAAGGTCGGTCAAAAATGGGGTGTCTACAGTTGCCCCTCGAAAGTCAAGAAGTGACGGGAGTGAATGTCAAAGCCCAGAGACGACCCATTTTTGACAAGGCCGAAGACTTAGACAAACATACGAGATAAACAGAAATATGTGCCCGCAGGCAAAATGGGGCAAAACGCGAATGATAGGCACGGAGCCAGGTGATCATGCAAATGCAACAAGCCGTAATGAAGCAAGTATTGACAAATAGGTGCAACAGTTATAAGCAAGAATGCAAAGCAAACAACTACATTTCATGCAGTTAGGAATGCGGAGAATCATTCAATTTCGCCGCGCCTCACACGGAGAAGATACGATACTCGCTGATTCGTCGGGTCGCACCAAATTTCAAATGAACCGTACATACAATATCGCGGCTCGCAAAATAGAGAAATGCAACAAGAACAATATGCCAACAACATATATTCAATGTGATTCCTACGACTGAAGAGTTCGACACACACGGTGTCGATGAATGAATGCAACATAACGCGAGAAAAGGTAATGCGCGACGACGATGTTTAAGCATAGAAGTATGGCACATCGAGAAATCATGCATGACAATGCAAATCATTCGTGAGAATGCAAATTATGAGCCAAATAACGTAAACGAAAGCACAAATCAGATGCCCATTTGACATGAAACGACGCCGGAACGCAGATTTTGCGACAAGAACTCGATCATGACCTCGATTCACCTCCTGAGAGGTCACAACATGTTTAAAAGGATACACTCGATTTTGATGAATAAGGACGAGACATATGTCAATAATTGCGCTTAAAGTTTCAATGAGCACTACCAGAAAGTGTACTTTTCTTCAACTTTTTCGGGTCCCGGGAGCTCCAATTTTCCTCAAAATTTGCAGAGAGGTAGGGGAAGGAGGGGGGAAGATGGTCGGCCAGCCCATTGCCCTAGGAGAGGCCATCGGCCTGGGGGAAAAAGGAGATGGCCGGCCAGCCAGGTTAGGTCGGCGGCCACCACTGCCAAAAGCAGGGGCAAAATGGTCATTTTTCATGTTTCTATATATACACACCTCCATTCCACCCGAAATCACACCCAAAGTTGCAAAACTTCTTCCTCTTGCTCTGCACCATTTTCTCTCAGATCTCAAGATTTTATACGCTGGCCCCTCTACCCCACGAAGTTGTTTTTATGAAGTCTTTCAGATTTAAGCACTTAGTTTACTAAATTTCGACTTTGGGGCTTCTTCTTATTTTCACCACTTGAGGTAATTTTGTTTCAATATTTGGAAAATTTTTCCGGGGGTTGACTTTTGTTGACTTTTCATTTCCCGAGAGTTGACTTTTGTTGACTTTTTCCGATTTTGGCCCATTTTGCTCATTTTTGCCCCTTTCTGCAGATTTCTCGCAATGGCAGTCATTTCACGACGGAGGTTTTCCTTGTCGAGATGATTTTGACTTTATGGTATTCCGGGTTCGCCTTTCTTTCCCGATCGATATGCTCCGGCGATTCACAGGCTTCCGCGAGCCACTTTCCGTCACTTCACCGATTTTAACGATCGAGCACCCGGGGATCTTCTCTTACGAGAGCCGGAGCAGCACCTCTCCTATGATGCAGAGGTATTTTATTATCCGCATCTTCGTGCATTCTCAGATTTCGCCATGCTTAGACACACGCTTTGCTTACTTACATAGTACTTGTATTTTGAGCATGTGACTTAGCCACTTGAATTTCATGAACACTTGGCACATTGAATAATTGTGAACGCACAATGCACATTAGTTAGAAATTGAACACACAGCTCCAACATTGATTCATCAAGACACCTCGAAGTTGAAAATGAGCACACAAAGACATATCGACTAAGAGTAGAACACGCAGTCTCCAAAACTCAGATTTTCTGAACACACAGTCCAGCTTGGGAGCGAACACACAACCCACTCATTTAAAGTAGAACAAACAGCCCTGAACTTGAAGCACCGAACACACAAATTCCAGATTTGAAGCGAACACACACTTAATCGACGTTGAGTAGAACACATACCCCAATTTGAAGCTTAACACACAAATTTAATCGATGTTGAGTAGAACACACAAATTCCCAATTTGAAGCGAACACACGTTTAATCGATGTTGAGTAGAACACACAGCCCCAATTTGAAGCGAACACACAAATTTAATCGATGTTGAGTAGAACACACATCCCCAATTTGAAGTTTAACACACGTTCTTAATCGATGTTGAGTAGAACACACAAATCCCAATTTGAAGCTTAACACACAAATTTAATCGATGTTGAGTAGAACACACATCCCAATTTGAAGCGAACACACAACCTAATCGATGTTGAGTAGAACACACAAATTCCCAATTTGAAGCTTAACACACACCCCAATTTAATCGATATTGAGTAGAACACACATTCCCAATTTGAAGCGAACACACGTTTTAATCGATGTTGAGTAGAACACACGATCCCAAAACCCTTTATTTGCACACGTACTCATTTTCACTTCATTTGCACACAAATTTCCTTCATTTTCATTTCATTTGCACACACTCATTTTCATTTCATTTGCACACATTTCATTTTCACTTCATTTGTCGATCTACGATTCATTCTAAATGCAGTTCATTCTCGCACAAGGCGAGGATATGGCTCCACCGCCGAGGGAGTGGTATCGAGCTTCCTGTCGTCCGGGATTGATTGACCTTATGGATTTGGGGCCATTCTCGCAGAGGGTTATCTCATTGCCGATCAAGAGGACTTTACTTGTCGCTTTAGCAGAGAGATGGTGGGATACCACCAATTCTTTCCATTTCTCTCATGATCGATATGACCATGACCCTTGGACTTTGCTATGATCAACGGCCAGACATAGGCGTGCATCCATTCCTTATGACGAGGATATGGGCCATGGGAGGCCGCTCGACGCACTTATTGGGGACACACCACCAGAGACAGAGGTTCGGGAGAGTCCGACACTCTTGGTTTGCTTCCCATTTCCCGGCCGCAGATGGAGCCCGAGACTCCCGAGGAGGCGGAGCAAGATGTCTGGTGGTTTCTCATGTACCTCCTCGACCACTTTGTTCGTTGATAGAGGGAACATGGTAGGATTATATCTACTGAGCGCTCTGGTAGACCTATCACAGTCGGCCAAGATGATCGGGCTACTGCCCGCTACCCTTTACTGCTACATGAGCGCAGTCTCTCGCACACGAGGGGACTTACTCGGCGGCTATTGGAGAGCCTGGGAGGTACATTCCGTCCTCTTGATTTACATTTTGCTCCTCATTACTTGTTCCTCGCACACACGGCAAGACTTTGCATTCTCAGATTCGCCTTTTAGCACTTTGTACTCATATTCGCATTGCTTTTCTCACTGGGTGTATGTGTACTTCCCCACATTGGCTCGGAGATGGAGGTGGTGGACCTCCTATGACTCCATTTTCATTGATGTTTGAGGGCGAGCATCCGGCGAGGCCTCGAGAGACTCTCTCCTCTCTGCGACGATACTTTGATCTTGCTCGAGCGACAGAGGTATTACTTGAACTCTCGCCTTTTATTTTTATCTTTGATCCGCTCAGATATCCGATTTCGACCGATTTGTACATTGCTTATCCACAGATCACCCGCGCCTTTGGGCGATTTCGGCGACGAGCTCGAGACTCAGACTCGAGCGTCGAGTTGTTGTCAATACAGATTCTCGCCGAGGGACCGGGCAGTGGTTTGGTTCTGGGGAACGCTTACGATATGGGGCGATTCTCAGACACTCGCCAGGCCTCCGCACACCATGCGGATCGCCGATAGATTATCCTCGAGGAGGTCGAGCAAGACATGCGCAGGCGTTGATGCTTTGTTGCATCATCTCGATGGGAACTACGCCACCTACCGCCAAGATATATTTGATGCCCTTGACGGAGTGCGGGCTCCCAAGACGGAGGTTCATCGCGCACCATCTTCGAGTCGCGCCCATACTACAGATATCCCTTCTTCTAGTAGGACTGGCACGTCCAGAGGTGGGGGCAGTTCGATCCCCCCCATCCCTCCGACTCTTGATCATCCAGGGTGGCCAGACATGCCGATCGAGGATTTAACCGGGCGATTTGGTACGCCTTACCAGCTACCGTTAGAGCCTCCTCTGCCTGATCTCAGATATGTTAGAGACCCCGACCGCCTTCAGATGTTTTTTCAAATTTTGATTTATCACGATATTTGAACATTGATTCCGCATCGATAGTTTTGCATTTGTATTTGCGACCTCGTCAATATACGGACGAAGCCGCCGATGCTAGCCACATTCGAGGGCATGATCCTTCGGAGGAGACGCAGATGAGCATCGTGGGTGTAGAGGTACTCTTCATTTTCCCTGCACTAGCATGTTTCCGATGCTACTTTAGCTTTAGACCTTCACAGATCGATAGATCGTAGAGCACATCTGACACACACCCTTTTCACATTCTGCATTTACACCTGCTTTTTATGCTTGAACTGATGTATTGCACTTTGCATCTTCAGATGCCTCCCGTATATGCTTCATCACGGGCCAGGCCACCGGGGCCTTCTCAGAGAGGTCGAGGTGCTAGACCTACCCGAGGTACAGGGACTGGAGGAGCTGGGCCATCCAGGTCTCATCGAGGAGCTGGCGAAGGAGGGTCGTCTCGCAGACGCAGGGCACCCATCGTCGAGGATGACGAGGAGGAGATCGCAGATCATGTGTCAGAGGCATCTCCTGGAGAGGGAGGCCCTGGTCTTGGTTCCGAGAGCGGAGACGAGCCTGAGGGGGATCCGGAGGATGACAGCTCCGATCCAGATGGTGATGATGATGTAGAGATTATCCCGCAGAAAAGGATGAGGGGGCCCCCCCCATTCTCGCTCTCGAGGGCACTGATGTTATTTCCTGCTTTATTCTACTTTTTTTAGCTAGTAGTTTGTAGCACTTTGCACATTGTTAGGCAGTTTTATTTTCTGTAAGACTTGTACCCTTATTGTTGTAAGACATGATGAAATGAAACAGCTTTTGAAAAGATGTTGTATTTGAAATTCTCAGCATCACATCGCATTATTTTGCACAAAATGGAATTAAATGGAAATGCGCCTCATGTATTTACCGGGTTAGGTAGGGAACCGACGCAACAAAGCAAAACAAAACGACTCACTAAGAAATAACACAGAATCTTAGCGAGTTTACAACTCGATAAACAAAGTACAATAATGTTAACGACTCAATAGACAAGACTTAACAAAATTGTGTAATCAAAAAGTAACAACTCAAAACGCAAAACGCGACAGCTCGACAAAACTTACAACTCAATAAGCAAAAACAACAACTCGATAAGCAAAAATATAACACGATGTACTTCGGATGGACTATCTGGATAATGGAGTGTATCCAAAATTGATAGGCTCGATGCCTTCTATCGCGGGGACAACCAGACGGCAGGAGTCCACTATCGCTATAGGTAATGTTTCCCACCCAAGCTCATTTGTATTTGCTTACATCACTGAATTCCTGCCTCGACTTTTCTCGAAAACCCTTATCTTACTTTTTCTCGTCGCACATCTCTATTCTTTATTCTCTCATTTTTCATCCCTCCCCGATATGGTTGACGGAGAAGTTGCAAGTTGTGGACTCTCGCCGCCTATTCAGCCATTGGCTACTTCTTTCTACAACGCCTAGTTAATGCTCGATGAGAGCCGGTGGTTCGAATGGATGCGCAACTTGTCGCCAGATCGCATTGCATGGCGCCGCCCTCGCTTAATCTTTTCAACGATGAGCTACAAGATGTTCCAGATACCGATCCGTCTGACGGCTTGACTCATCAGATATTTTATTTCCCATTCCGCACTCCGCCCGGATTCGGTCATACAAGTTGGGCCTAAGTTGGCATCCGAAGCTCGACTAGCTCTGGGGGGCGCAGGACGCTGACTAGACTATGCCCCATTTATTGCTTTATTAGTACTTTCAAGTTTTCTTTATGAATGTAATAGAAAGCAACTTCAATTGTATGCAAGAGCAGAAGAACTCTGTTTCGAAATCAATGAAATTGAAGGTTGTGGTACTGAAAATTCTCCGCTTTTGGTCCAAAAATGGTCTTAGTTGTGAAAAAGATTAATTTGAACAAAGTCAACTTTTATGAAAATTTTTCAAAACTATTTTCGATATGGATCAGAACTGGACACGCCTGAAATCTGTCACTGAGATACACAACCCCGAATCCTAGCAACTGGAAAGTTGCCCCTAGTTTGAAAAAGGTGCTTCGGCAAAGTGTGGCAACGGAAAGTTGCCCCTAGTCTGGATGATGCCGCAACACTCCATTGCAACGGAAAGTTGCCCCTAGTTTGAATAGCACTGTACCGGAGATCGTAGTGAATGCTGATGAATAAAGATGACTGAGGTGATCAAAATGGACTAAGTTGATCGGGGAAAAGATTGTGACTGAACTTCAAGATGAAGCTGCCTACGTATCCCAAAGATGGGAATCAAGTCTTACGTAGTTCAGGTCGAGTTCGCCGAGTGTTTTGCTCTCCTTTGCGCTCTAACTTTTGCCAAGGCCGCCCTTTGCGGGTTTTCACTTCGAGCTCGGTTTTATAATTTCAAATTTTCTATGCTCGAAGTTTTGCCTAGGTCGCCTTTTCGGGTTTTCTACCTAGCGAGCCTCTCAAGGGTAGTATTTCTTCAACTTGTCCATGTTGATTGGTTGGGAAAACTCCAAGCCATCTAGATCCATCGTAACCACGGCTCCAATCGACTGGATTGACTTGATGATGTAAGGACCAGTCAATTGGTCCGAACTTGCCCTTGGGTCGTGGATAGGAGCTCGGTTGTCCTTGAGTACTAAATCTCCTTCTTTAAATTCTCGGACTTAACCTTCTTGTTAAAAGCAGGCGATTCTGCGTTGATAACCCCGAACGTGGTACAGTGCTTTCAATCTCCTTTCATCAAAGAGCATGAGTTCTTCAAATCTATTATCGCTAACTGCTTCAAATTTATCCGCACTTACCAATACTCTCAATGACGGACCTCAATCTCGATAGGTAGAACGGCCCATCCCGTAGACTAATGAATACTGAGTCGCCCAAAGAGAAGTCCCGATTGAAGTCCTCAGCCCCCACAGAGCAAATGGCGGTTTATCCGCCAATCCGATAGGTTTCCACCATCTTCTGTAGTATGCGCTTGATGTTCTTGTTGGCGGCCTCAACTGCTCCGTTGGTTTGCGGCCGGTAAGTAGACGACTTATGAAAAGCCACGTTGTATTTCTCCAACAAGTCAATCACCTCCTTCTTGAAGTGGGAACCATTGTCCGAGACTATTTCATTTGGGACTCCGTAGCGACAGATAATGTTGTTTCTGATGAATTTTGCAACGTGTGAAGCTTTCAACACTGCATAAGATTGGGCCTCAACCCACTTTGTGAAGTAATCTATCGCTACGAGGATGAACTCATGCCCATTTGACCCTTTCGGCGTGACGGCTCCGATCACGTCAATTCCCCAGACTGAAAAAGGCCACGGCGAAGTCATGTGGTACAGCTTTGACGGCGGGATGTTCATGCGATTCGCATGAATCTGACACTTGTGGCATCGCCGAACAAAACCGATACAATCCTCCTCCATGGTGGACCAATAATAACCTTGTCTAAGGATCTTCCGCGCCAACATCACCCCATTCATATGTGCACCACATTCACCCCCGTGGATGGCTTCCATCAGACGCTTGGATTCTTCAGCATCAACACACAGTTTATGCATTCCCAGATGACCTCTTCTATACAGTTTACCCCCGCAGATGATGAACTGGACTGACATTCTTCTGATTGCCCTCTTGTCTTTGGCATTTACCCCTGGCGGGTACGTTTCTGTTTCCAAAAAGTTCGGATGTCGTAATACGGGGTGTTCGTCCGAACTTCATCTATGGCTGCAATCGACTCATAAGCGAGTCAATTTACAGTCGATAATGACCGGACGATTCGGACTCCGTGGGATGTCTATCATGGATGATAGAGTTGCTAAAGCGTCTGCGAACTTGTTGTTCTCTCTTAGTAGATGAGTAAAACTTAACTTTTCAAACCGAGGAATCAAATCCAAGGTTTGGTGATACATCATCATATTTTCTTCTTTTACTTTCCGGTCTCCTTTAGCTTGAGACACAACAAGATTCGAATCTCCGATGACGCCCAAATTGCCTTGCCCCTAATTCCGTGGTCGCTTCCATACCAAAGAATGCACGCCAGATTCGCCGTTATTTGAGACTTTGAAACGAAGTTTGAAGGCTAGAGGATCTGAGGAATTGCTCTTATCGGCAACACTCCTATCCCATACCCATGTTGATTTGACGCCCGTCAAAGTACATTGTCCAACTTTCCTCGCCGATATGCGTAATTGCTTCATCCGGGAATAGGTACTCAATCGCTTCATCCTCAACGGATGGTCGGCAGGAACTCGCTCTCGCTTCCGCCCTTCTTATCGACTTCGCATCACATATGTGAGATCAAATTCGGAGAGCAACAGCAACCAACGAGCTAGCCTACCCGTAAGCGCTGGTTTCTCGAAAAGATATTTGATGGGATCGAGACGCGAAACCAGCATTACCGAGTGAGCTAACAGGTAGTGCCGCAACTTCCTGGTAGCCCATACCAGAGCTAGACAAGCCTTTTCCAGTGGCGTATACCGGGTCTCATACTCTAGCATTTTCTTGCTCAAATAATAGATGGCTTTCTCCACCCTATCTTCCGATTCTTGTGCAAGCATGCAGCCCATTGTGGTCTCAGTCACTGACAGGTACAAAATCAACGGTTTCCCTGGTTCTGCTGGTGATAAAACGGGTGGGTTCTGTAGATATTCTTTAATCTGTTCGAAAGCAGCTTGGCATCGGCCGTCCCATTGGAACTTCTTTCCTTTCTTCAGGAGACCAAAGAGTGGTTCACAAGTCAAGGTTAGTTTTGAGATAAACCGTCTTATGAATTGCACTTTACCCAGGAAGCCTCGCACCTCTTTTTCAGTCCTTGGTGGTGGCATTTCTAGGATGGCCTTGATTTTGGAAGGGTCGACCTCGATGCCCCTTTGTGTGATCAGAAACCCCAGCATTTTCCCCGCTGTAACACCAAACGTACATTTCTGAGGGTTTAGCCGCAACCGGAATTCCCTGATCCTTTGGAAGAACTTGTGCAAGGCGGTGTAGTGGCCCTCTCTTTCCTTGGACTTGACTATCATGTCGTCCACGTACACCTCAACCTCTTTATGGATCATATCATGTAATATTGTGGTCGCGTCTGCTGATAAGTAGCCCCAGCATTCTTCAACCCAAACGGCATGACCCGATAGCAGTATGTTCCCCACGGGGTGGTGAATGCAGTCTTTTCTCTGTCCTCTGGTGCCATCACAATCTGGTTATAGCCCGAGAAGCCATCCATGAACGAGAGCAGTGCATGCCCTGCTGTAAAGTCCACTAGCTCATCAATGTGTGGCAAGGGAAAGTCGTCTTCTGGACCGCTCTGTTTAAATCCTCGAAGTCTACGCTGCGAATCTTGCCATCTTTCTTCTAAGACCGGCACTATGTTGGCCAACCAAGTGGGATATTCTGATACTAGCAGGAAGCCTGCGTCAATTTGCTTGGTGACCTCTTCTTTGATCTTGAGAGCCCAATCCGGGCGGATCCTTCTGAGTTTCTGCTTGATAGGTCGGGCCTCGGGGTCAAGGGGGATCCGATCTCAGCATAATCTCAGGATCGATTCGGGCATGTCTTCGTAGGACCACGCGAAAACATCTTTGAAATCTTTTAATAAAGCGACTAAGCGCTCGCGTTCCTCCGAAGACAACGTGGACCCGATCTGGACCAGCCGCGGGTCCTCCTCAGTACCAATATTCACAGAAATGATTTCATCGGTTAATGGCTTAACAAATCTCTCCTGCTCTTGCTCAATTAGACGTTGTAAAACCGGAGGAACTCCGCCCTCGTCGTTTTGATCAAAATTTTGAAAGTCTGAATTAATGCAATAAATTAGGGGCACAGAAAAGTACTCGGAAACCACAGATGATTCATTCACATTAAGTACATCCAGATCATCGAATTCGCCGGTTAACAGACTCAAAAGAAAAGGTAAAAGACGACCTGAACAAGACTCTGGCATCCGGGATAACATCCTCTGAAGTACCAGACTCAGACTCGGTCAGTGGAACTCGATTCGACTCGAAGATTCGGTGGAATCGATTCCGGCTCACTACGACCGAGCTTAACCGGATAAGAATCCCACCTCTTACTGCCAAATGAGAGAGGGTGCGATCGATGCGGCCAAGATAGCTGCGGGTTGACCCGCAGTCGTTTCATCTCCAATCATGGAAACCGCGACGTTATTCCCCAAGCAATCCTGGTCGATCGGAGGATCAGAGAGACATGCGATTACTACCCCCATTTCAATTCGGTGCCCTCGGGATCCTCTCGCCAGATTCGCTCAATCTCGCTTATTGGGTCTGCGCTCATGGCAACGTCATCCCGAGCGATTGCGGTCGAAGAAGATTTCAAAACACTGCACGCTTCCTCCGCGTTCAACCATGGTTACGGGAAGCGCAAAGCGGAAAATCTTCCCTCCGGACGAAGCGTCTGCTCAGGTACCAGATGGGCCTATGCATTAGATCAAAAGGCTTCCCAGCCTGCTTCGCTCTGGCCCTGCCGGCCATTTCCTTTCCTTTTCTTGCCCAGTCTTCTTTGGTGGGCAGATAACCCAATCCAAAGGTATGTGGATTATGTGGCACTTCGGCCAACGCAGCAACGCCTTTCCGGCCGCTTCTTCCCAATCCCATCCCAGGGATATGCTGTAGCTTGTTCATGAGGTAGACGGCTTGAGCGCTGACATACAAACCCTCATTCACAGCCATTATGTTTTGCACCACCCGGGCCTCAGCCAAAGTAAATCCCGATATAAACATATCCTCCATGCCGTGTTCAATCTCCAGGACTGGCGTAGATACCTCCGGAGGGGGATGGATTGATGAGTTCCCAAAAACAATGGCTACTCCCTTTCCAAAGGGGTATTTCACCATTTGATGTAGAGTAGATGAGACGGCCTTCACCTGATGCAACCAGGGTCGCCCCAAAAGCATGTTAAAAGATGCAGGGACCTCCAGGACATGAAAATCTACTTCGTGTTGCCCAGGCCCAATCTTGGTTTGGATTTTTACTGTCCCCAGGACATCCCTACTTGTATTATCATACGCTCTGATTACTTGAGTAGTCGGTGTGAAGTCATGACTTTAACCCAATTGCATAGGCCGTTCCGGCGGACAAACATTGATTGCGGACCGGTGTCAACAAGCACCACGGAATCCATTTGTCCTGCATTCTCTGAGAGATGTAGAGAGTGCATTATGATCCACGCCCTCAGCGGCAATTCTTTGTCGTAGAAGGTCAATGGGGAACCTCCTCCGGGAAGACCAAACCAACTAGTTGTTCCGGCGTAGTTTCGATGGAAAGTTTAGCTCTGTCCATGGCAGATAAGACAGCCTGCCGGTGCACCCTCGAAGCCATAAGCAGTCCCCAAATAGAGATGTCTGCTTGTATTTTCTTTAGCTGCTTCAGTCCAGCCTCTTCTTCCACTTGCTTCTCTTTCTGTTTCTCTACCTCCTTATCTTTCCCTGATGCCTCGGGTTGATCAAGGTGTGGGGGCTTGAAATACCGCCCACTTCTAGTCATATGGTCTACCTCTTCGAGGTACCAAGTACTGTCCGGTTGGACACACCGATCTTAAATGCATGTGGGCAAGATACAAGTCGTCATCTTCCCACCACATTCCATTAGCGCCTAGCGTGCATCTGTCGGTTACGGCTTGTTTGTGCTCTCAAGAATTCCATTCCTCATGCTCACAAAGATGTCTTCGTGCCAAGCATACTTCAACTTCCTCATGGTTCTTTGCTTTTCTGCTCTCTCGAGTCCCATCTCTTTTCTTGTTCCTCCAAAGAACAAGCATGCGGTTCTCAAAATGTTTCGTTCTGGCGAAATTCTTCGACCGGCACTCTCCGGCAATGTAATTGTCGATCCTCGGCCCTTCCGCCACAAATGGTACAATATCAGTGATCATCCAACCACCCGCGACCTGGCGACTCTCATCTTCGAACCGGTTAATCGATGCATCCCCGATTCTGCTCGTAGAATTGAAGGTTGGCGAAGTCCTCTTCCATGATCAAATCATCCCCGATTCAAGCTTGTCCCCGGATCATACACAACTTCGGCCTCTTGGCGACCCCATACTCGGCTTAGATCGCTCATTGACAAGATATATCCACTCGGATCATAAGCTCTGCTAGCTAAATTCTCGAGATAGCTCCACCCAGATTCAACTGTTTTGCTCTCCTCGAAGCTCGCCTGTTCCATCTTGGTGGTCACCACCTTTGGCTCAGTTGGGTTGGGGAGGTGTCCAACACGCCAAGTCGATCTTGTCGGGAAGGACCACCTCGGCTTGGGTAGGTGGGAGGGAGTTATGTAGATCTTTGGGATCGTGAATACGCCTCGGTGTGGATAAGGTTGACTCTTTTGGTGGATCTTGGTTGTGTTTGGGAGTGGGTTGTTTGTGACGTTGGGTCCTTGAGGAGGTAGAATGATGTTCTTGTCAATGAGGTCTGAATCTCATGACGACTGTAACATTGGTCGGTGTCATGACCATCTTCTTTGGTGGTATTGGCAATATTTGGTGGGTTATGGGAAGGGGGAGTGGATTGCAGAGGCCTCGGTTCCAAGGGTTTCAGTGCCCTTCGACTAGAACCAGGGACTTTAGACAAAGACATATAGAGTGGGGAGAAGGTTCGTTGACCCACGGGTTGGTATCTTGGGGCTTGATTCTCGCTCCCGAGGCATCGAGAAAAAGGTGTGGCCATTGCGGACCTTGGTTGGGGAGGGATTGGTGGTGACCATTCCGACCTGAAGTTCTTGTATTGGAAGAGCCACTCGGGCCTGCATTGGTATTCCGGTTAAATGTTCTCCGGGGTTGATCCCGATCATGGTCAAACAGACCCTGTTTCAACGCATCCTCTATTTGCATCCCCATATCATGCAGATCTGCGAAAGTTGGGAAGGGAACTACAATCATCTTCTTCATTAATGCCGGCTGGAGATTGCGCACAATCATCCCTATTTGGTCCCGCCCTGTTGGCCTTAAGGTCATCATCGATGCCTTCGCCCTCCACCGGGTCACAAAGTCAGAGAAAGATTCTTTAGGCTCCTGCCTGGTTGTCTCGAGATCCCGAGTGGTGATCTCGATCTGCGTGTTATATGAGTATTGCGCGATGAAGGCCTCGGCCATCTCATCCCAGTTTGTTTTCACATCATCATCGAGTTTTGAGTACCAAGTGGATGCCACACCCGACAGGGTTCGACCGAACAAAGAAAGCTTTTGCGGTCGGGTTAGGCCCATTGGTCTTAAGATGTCCGAGAATAGCCGGAGGTGGACCATAGGATCCTCAGACCCATCAAAGCGATCGATCTGGGGCATTTTAAATCTGTCCGGCAGAGTCACGGCCACATCAGTATAGCCGTCTTCAATATCTGGGATGGCCTTCACCCCTTGAGACTTCTTAAAGAGCTTCTCCAACTTGCTCAATTTCGTAGTCTGGTCTACCTCGAACTCAAATGGAGAGTCCGGGTGGTTAGGGGTAATGTTTTTGGACAGTTGGGGTAGAAGCGGGGGCGGAGCCAGCCCCGTTGGAAGACCCGTGTCCTCTTGAATGTTTGGGGGGTTTGGCAGAATGTTCTGTTGATTCGGGAGAGTATTCTGGGCAGCCTGGGCATTTTGAGGGTTTGGAGGGGCATTCTGGCCAGCAGGTAGTTGTTCAGGTAATGGGGCCCCGGGTGGAGGAGGACGATTTGAAGCAGACGCTGCGTTTCTTTGTTATGTCTGGTGATCAACTCGGCTGTTGGGCCATGACAATGGCTTTGTTATGCAGAAAATTCCGCTGGCGGATAGCATCATCTTGCATTTGCTTCATGCTTTTCGACCATCGGCGCATCATCGCCTCTATTGTTGGGTTCATTGTTCCATCGAAAATCGCAAGTGTGTCTCTATAGCAGAAATAGGAATCTCAACCCGACTATCTGTTTCTAAAGTAGACTTTGTACCAATAACCTCTGCTTCTCGATGGATCGTTTCTCGGTCTCCTTCTAATAACCGGGTAGTGAATGGAACCGGATGTCCGTCAACTAGATCCTCGGATCGGTTGAGTCGGCGACCTCGTGTCAGTATTGCTTGGGGGTATTGACGGTTGGAAGCAATCGTGCTACAAACTGCCCTAGCAAAAGATAAATAAAGCGAAAAAGAAGTAAATAACCGTAAATAAACGGCAAAGATAACGGCTTAAATTGAATACACCACACACGATTGGGTATACAACAACACACGCTTGGTAAGTGGCATATACATCGCCCTCAAATCGGGTCAATATTCCTCAGATCCTTTACGATAAATCGAATCGATATCCGCGACAACGATTCCCAAATCGGATAATGCCCGTGCTTGATTCCCAAATTCAAAAGCGATGCCTGCAGTTCGATGCCCAAACTCATCTTGATACATGCATTCCTGAGAGGCACACTCTAACAAGCACATAGCGTATAAGTGAGAGCCAAAACACCCCTATGTTGGGTAGGGTTTCGTCCTATTTTATCAAGAGCTAGGGTTTCACTACGCACAATGCTTCAAACAACCTATATCGGGTAAGCAACTTTGTCCTAGTTTGGAATGGTCACTATGGATCCGAATATGCACTAGGTCGAATGGTCAGGGTGCCCCAGAACCGGGTTTGTGTTCCCATATCGCAGAGCCCGTAATCGATCAAATTTTATGGACATGCCTTGACAAGACAAGCCTCCCAAGAAACCGCCAGAATAGCAGATGGCAAACACGGTGTCCTAGGCGCACCAATGCAAATGCAATGCAAAGAAACACACAAGTGTAGTCAAAACCAGATATCATGAGTTCGAGTCAAGTTCTCTAAATCCCCAGCAGAGTCGCCACTTAGTTGCATAGCATTTAGGTTGCATACTTAAAGTCGCATTGTGCATGCCATTGTTTGTTGCATTGTGTTCGGAATAGGAGTTAGTTCGAACACGGGAAACGATGGACGTTTCGTACTCAAAGTGACAAAACGTGCCTTGATTCTCGGTCGCCGACACTCTTGACTACCCATGACGGAGTTGTTGGTTTTAGGTGCTTGTATGTGCATTCATTTCACATTGAGTCGTGCAATTCGACTCCTCGGCCATCATGCATTGAGATACGTGACCGGTGGCCCGAGGGTCGAGGACTACACTCCCTAGAGCTTATGCAATGACGGGGAGAGTAGTCATGCACACATATGTTGCAAATACCTTGTCGTGCCTCTCTCTTTCCCTTTGTTGCGTAAAAAGAATCCAGAGAAGAAAGCTGCGGCCGACCAAGTTCTCTGGCAGGCCGACCACCTTCTTTGGTTTCCACCACAAAAGGTGATCGGTAGTTGGTCTCCCATGCCTATAAGCTGGTCGGCAGCCTCCCCACAGTTTCCTGGGGTGGAGTTTCATCTCTCTGGAGCTTTGTGCAAATTTCTGAAATCAATTGCAAACAAAGGCAAGCCGGGGCATCGCGATGGATTTCCCGACAAGGCAACTCGAGCATGCATGAATCCTTTATTATTCAAGGCAGAGCTGAGGCAGTCCACATTTATGTAGTTTGCATGCTAGTTTAATTGCTTACTTAGTTAGTTTGTTAATTAATTGGAGTTGTGTAATAATTAGCTGTAATTTATTATTCATTTTGGTTGTGTAATAACTAGCTTAATTAGATTAGCTTAGATTAGCTAGTTGGTGTTGTATTATTTATTCAGACCCTCCGTCAAGAGGGCCAACTGTTGTAATAAGTGTGCGTGTGTGTGATGTATGTCTTCCAACCCCACGTCTTTCTCCTTTTTATTTACCAGCTTATGATGGTTAGTTTTAGGACATGTTTCAATTAGCATCCTTATGCTCGCATGATTGCATCCATTCATCTGTCTTGCATACAGCTGTAACAACGCCCGCGGGGGGCCTCGCTACAGCTCGGACTCGATTTTGTTGCGGTTCTCAATCTCGAACCAAAGAGTCCAAATCCGCAAATCGCTTTTGAGAAAAGCAGATTTTTTGAAAGAAGTGCCAAACATGGATCGCTTTGCGATAATGAGTCGCCACCTAAATATTTTTTAAAATGGGAAATTTAGGAAACCCCGACTCGGTGCCAAAAGGCCACGCGGTCCGTCATCACCAAAGTTGGCTGAACTTGGGTACGATTAGGGAAGGTCACATCGTGAGCACCCTCTCGCCGGCCAAAGACCGCCTCTACTAACCATGATATCTGCTTTTTGAAAACATTGTATGCTCTTATTAGGTTATTAGCCTATGTTACTATGTGATGCTCGCAAAGAAATAAGTATAGACTGGTCGCTGAATTGGAACAAAACACGGATTTGCCACCCTCGTGGGCTTAGGAAAGTAATGATTTTGCCACTATCTAGTGGGCTTAAAACATTCGACGAATTGTCCCAATTCAGATAACTCAACCTCCACCCACAGGCATTCAAGGCAGTTATACCAGATAAGCAAATAGCCTCATGGCAATCATGCTATCATGGCAACACTCACACGCATGCAAGGATGCTAAAGCATAACAACTCACCGAGTACTCCGAGCCAAAACAGAAAACTGATTAGAAATCCATGCATGATCCTAAGAATGTAGAGATGTCTAATGCAACACATGCAAAAATGCAATTATAGCAGGCTCGGCTATTCTAAACATGGTATATGGAATGCAACAGCTAACATGTATTCAATTTTAGAATTGAAATACAATGCAGTTTGCATGATGTGCCGAGCCCGATGCATGCAATACAGATGAATGATGCAAACATGCAACATACATCGTATGCTAATTGAAATATGCCCTATATCTAACCATTCAAAGCGGTAAATAAAAGGGAGAAAGAAATGGGGGTTGGAAGACATACATCACACTCACACACCCTTATTACATTTATGCCCTCGCGCAGAGGGTCCGAATGAATAATAATACAGACCCGAATAAAAGAATATACAGTCCGAAATAATACAAATTCTAATTAATTAACAAATTAATTACAAAAGAATTAAAACTGGCGTGCAAGCCGTGGACCCGCCGCTTCGATAGATGATGTATCTTTGGGTTGCTGGCGGAAATCCTTCGATGCCCCGATTAGCCTCGTTTGCACTTTTCGAAATGCGCGCCGGATTCCAAAAAGTCGTTGGTCCTCGATTTTGCTGTGACAGAGAGCAGGAAAAGGGCATAGCAATGTATTTCACAAATGTATGCATGCCTCGATCCTCGTGCCACCAATCACGCATATCAATGCATGATGGCCGAGGAGTCGGATTGCACAACTCAATGTAGGGATGAATGCGCATCTGAATCGACAACAAAACCTAACTCCGTCATGGGTAATCCGAGTGGTGGTGACTTGGGAATTGAGACTCATTCCGTTACTCGGAGTACAAAACGCGTGCCTCGCTTCCGTGCGATATGCATGATATGCATGAAATGCAACTAATATACAACCGGCATGCAATGCTACGAAAATGAGATGTCAAATGCGTGTCCATAGACACGCAAACCGAGAAATGCGTAATGACACGCGAAATGCAATGATGGGCTTATACCAACATGAGAGAGCCTCGGCCCACTCACATAGGAGGCCGAATGATGAAGGAGGTGCCAAAAGCGTGTCCACTTGACACGCAAAACCGAGGCAATGATGTAAAATGCAAAAGCGGAAGAAATGGAAGGTGCCTCGAAGTGCGTGCCGCGACACGCAAAACCGAGGCGATGATGAGATGAGAATCGGATAAACCGAAGTGCCTCAAACGCGTGCCCACAGCGCAAACCGAGGCGATGATGAAAGATGAAAATCGGATAAACCGGCAGCCAAACGCTGCGCCCAGCGCGCAAACCGAGGCGGCGATGAAAGATGAAAATCGGATAAATCGGAAGCCAAACGTGCCTCACAGCGCCGCGCAAACCGAGGCGGCGATAAAAGATGAAAAATCGATAAACCGGCAGCTCAAACGCAGCGTGCCTACAGCGCGCAAAACCGAGGCGACGATGAAAGATGAAAATCGGATAAAGCGAAGTGCCTCAAACGCTGCGTCTACGCGCCGCAAACCGAGGCGATGATGAAAGATGAAAATCGGATAAAACCGAAGTGCCTCCAAACGCATGACCACAAGCGCGCAAACCCAGGCGATGATGAAAGATGAAAATCGAATAAACCGGTGCCAAACGCGTGCCTAAGCGCGCAAAACCGAGGCGATGATGAAAGATGAAAATCGGATAAACCGGTGCCAAACGCTGCGTCACGTGCCGCAAACCGAGGCGACGATGAAATGGGATGAAATGGCATACGGAATGCAACGATGGGCTTACACCGACATAGGAGAGCCTCAGCTCACTCACATAGGAGGCCGTCGGATAAAAAACAAAGCTGCCTCGAAACGCGTGCCCGCGGACACGCAAATCGAGGCAATGGTGTAGAAGCATGAAAATGCAAATCGGGCTTACGCCGACATGAGAGGGCCTCAACCACACTCACATAGGCTGCCGTCGGATAAAACAGGGGCGCCTCGAAAGGCGTGCACACTGGCACGCAAACCGAGGCAATGCAAAAATGATGCAAATGGCATAGGGAATGATATGTAAGCATGGCAATGGAATTTCAGCACCTAAATAAAGGGGAAAACAGCCCCGAAACAATTCGAAATAACACTCGAAGCATGCATTCATCCCGAAAATGTGAAATTAAGCCCCGAAATGGCCTATAGCCATGCTATACATGCAAAATATGATCATGGCAGCAAGAACAGTAGCAAGGCAGTCCCAAATATGGCATTTTTTCAGTAACAATCTTGGCCAAAATGCAAGTAGGGATAGATCAACAATAGCATGCAAAATTAGTGGCCAAAAGAGGGGTATTGAGACAGGTGATATATGCAAACCCCAAATGGACAAACTTTATTCTACAATATTGAAGATGAGATAAAAATAAGCACAATTTCAGAAGATGACATCCTCAAAATCAGAATACAAACATGCTATAAAATCCATGCAAAGTAGGCTTCCAAATAGGCTATATCATGAGACATGCAATGCACACACCAAATGACAAAACTTTCTTCATGAAATATGTAAAGGGGGTCAAAATAAGACCAAAACCAGTAGGGGTCGAAGTCCCAAAAACAAACACAAACAGGTCAAAGATTGCATGCAAAAAAAGGCACACTTGATGAAATTTGAAGGAGGTGGTATATACAATGGCCAAATGAAGTTGAGCCCTTCTACAATGTTGTAGAGGGGCTCAAAATGAGCACAAAACCAGTAGGGGTCGGACCCCTAAAAACAAAAGGAAATAGGCCTAAACTAGCATGCAAGATAATGGCATAAAAGCTAGGTATTGAAACAAGTATATCATAGAAGTCTCAAATGAAGTTGAGCCCTTCGACAAAGTTGTAGAGGGGCTCAATATGAGCACAAAACCAGTAGGGGTCGGAGCCCCAATTCTCAACCAAATAGAGTATAGAAATGAATCAAGAAAAAGCCCTAAAAGTTGGTTTTGAAGACTTACCCTTGAAGACTTGTCTTTCTTTGATTCTTAGCTCGATTTGTTGCTTGACCTCTGAAATTCACTTCCTAGCTGCTGGAATGGTAGTAGGGATGGTGAGGCTAGGTGTTGATGAAGAGAAGACCTAGGGACTTAGAAGCTTTTTGAGGTTTTGAGCTATGAAAATGGAGGAATTTGGAGAAGTGTTCTTGAGACCAATTTTTCCAACCTTGAAGAAGGAGAGGGAGGGTCCTTCAAATAGGCAAGAAATGGGGTGTAAAAGGGGAGGGAAAGCACCCAATCTTTCCCTCCCGAAATATCCCCCGGATGCCCCGGGATATGTTGGAAAATACCCGGACAGCCGAAAGGTGAAGTCGGCCGGGCCAGTAAAGTGGAGGTGGCCGGCCACCCCACTGGTCGGCCACCACCTACCATGGTGACGGCCACCCCCAAAAATGAAGACAACATTTGCAGGCCGACCACCATGCCAAGGTGTCCTCCCAAGTGTGTAGAATAAGGCCCCAGGGTCGGAATTTGGCAACACTGAACCATGAGTCACAACATAGAGCTTGAAGGAGAGGCCCAAAAATGAAACCAATAATTCTTGGCCGACCACTATACCAAAGTGTCCTCCTAGGTGTGTGCAACAAGGTTCCAAGGTAGGAAATTGGCAACACCGGCAGAGCCACAACATAGAGCTTGAATGAGAGGCCCAAAAATGAAACCCACAATTGCTGGCCGACAAGAGCTTTTAGGGTCCTCCCATGTTCCTCATCACAAATATGTAACTTTGGTTGGAAGAAAATACCCCAAGGTGTTCAACATTGGCGGGAAGTGAGAAAACGGGCTCGGAGGAGCGAAACCGCCTTATCTGGGATAATTGCTGGCTTTTCCCCGGTGATCTTCCTGATGTTGAAACAGAGGTACCTGCCAAGTTTGAACAAAAACTAATGAGAAATGAACGTTCGGGGCCAAAACCGAGCAAATCGGGATCCCGAAAATGGGCCGCAGGTGCCGGAAGTGGTGTTCAGCATCGGAGTGGGTATCTGCGACCCCAGTGTCCCTCGGAATGACAAAACAGAGGTCCCTGCCAAAAATCAGAGAAAACCGACGCAAAATGAATGCTCGGGACCAAAACCGGGCAGTTTGGGGTCCCGAAAACCGGTTACAAGCACCGAAAGTGGCATACGGCCACGAAGTGGGCATCGGGGGCCCCAGGGTTCCTCGAAATGTTAAAACAGAGGTCTCCACCAAAAACCGGAGAAAGCGGATGCGAAATGAATGCTCGGGGCCCAAATCACGCAGTTCGGGGTCCCGAAAATGGGTCGCCGGGCACCGGAAGTGGTGTTCGGCTGCGAAGTGGGCATCAGGGGCCCCAGTGTTCCTCGGAACATTAAAACAGAGGTCTCCGCCAAAAACCGGAGAAGTCGGAGATGGTTGGGAGGTCCCGAGCCGAGGCACACGGCCTGACGGCTCCGAAAACCGGGAACCGGGCTCCGAAATGGGCAAAATGGCCTACGGCCACGAAACATAGCTCACGGCCACCGGGAGATAGTCTACGGGACCACTCCCTTCCCTCAGGAGAGAAAACAGAGAAAACCGAGCCTGGTTCGCAAACCGAGACAAGGTAGAGAAGATGGTTCGGAAGTCCGGAGGCAGGGCACGCGGCCGTGACTCTGGGACTTCTGAACAAGCGCAGTATGCAACATCACCGAGCGCTCAACCGGTGACGTCTGAGCCTTAAGGTCGGTCAAAAATGGGGTGTCTACAACAGCGGGCTCGGCGCATCATACTAACTGCATCGTATTTCAATTCCAAGTTGAATGCATGTTATCTGTACCATCTCATATGCCATCTTAGAATAGCCGAGCCTATCTTAGTTGCATTTTGCATGTGTTGCATTAGCCATCTTAAACATGAACTAGGATCATGCATTGATTTCTAACATAGCTTTTATTTTGGCTTGGAGTACTCGGTAAGTGTTTATGCTTTAGCATCCTTGCATGTGTGTGAGTGACTGCCATGATAGCATGCTTACCATAAGGCTATTTGCTTATGTGATATAACTGCCTGAATGCCTGTGGGTGAAGGTTGGCTTACTTAAGTTGGGACAATTCATTGATTGCGAGTTTTAAGCCCACTTGAGAGTGGCAAATCACCATGTTTTCTAAACCCACTTGAGGGTGGAAAAATCCGTATTTTAGCGTACTTGCGAGTAGCAAAACCGTTTTCAAAACGAATATGTAATGCTTTGTTCCAACTTAGGTAATTCAGTCTATACTTGTATGTTGTGCGCATCACATAGTAATTCTAGGTTAATAATCGGAATAAGAGCACATGTGTTTTCAAAAATAAGATATCATGTTAGTAAATGCCGATCTTTGATCGGGCGAGCGAGGGTGCTCATTGCATGACCTTCCCCTCTTGTACCCAAGTTCCCAAGCCGAGGCAACTTTGGTGATGACGAACACGTGGCCTTAGGCACGAGTCAGGGTTTCCTAAATTCTCCCAAAATAAAATATTTAGGTGGCGACTCTGTATCTAGCAAAGCAGTCTATGTTTGGCACTTCTTTCTAAAAATCAGTTTTTCAAAACGATTTGCTGAATTTGGACTCTTTGGTGATTTATCGATCTTGCATTGCACTTTGTGAGATTAGATTCAGAACTGTGACATTGAGTCCAAACTGTAGTAAGCCCAATGAACAAAACGGGATTTTCCTGGGATGTTCGGGCGAGTCTACACTACCATTCATTTTAAGAGAAAAATAATGAGATTATAAATATGAGATAACAATATAATTGTAAACATAAATTACAACCATTAAAATAATTTCAATAATTCTAATAAATTAGGTGACACTCGAAATCTAACCAAAGAGATTTAACTTACCAACCATTAAGCATGGTAACGGTTAATTTGAAACCCCCCATTGGTCAAATATTCAAATGTTACCAATCGTAACTACTAGAGATGCCCATGTCTGGAGTTATATATCCAAGTAGTGGCATCTGTGGTTTGCTCCAAGGAAACGGTCTGCCAAGGGTACATAACCTCCCTATGTGCCACCTACATATCCACCCTTATTCCAAAACCAAATACCGAAAATGGTTCAAATAAGTCCCGTGCCATCTTAGGGTTTCGCGACACAATTTACGTGAGAATTTTCAAAACTAGGGCTCATCCTGAACAACCGGTATTAACCCTCAACCCTTAATTATGTACACTCTTTAAAACCAAGACCCACCCTGAACAACTGGTATTAATTGTCAATTGTTAACTTTGTATATGCCGTTAATCATTTCAGTTAGTTTTGATATTAATCACAAATAATTCCAATGTTTAATCACAAATAACGTTATACCAACTCATTAAAATTCCCAACAAAAAATATTACACATGTTACACAATAATAAATAATTGTACAAAATTTTAAAAAAACAATTTATTTAAACCATGGTATAAAATAATAATTTAGATACAAAGAAAATAAACCATAAATACACACATGCATGGATTTTTAATTTACAAGATTAGACTACAATAATATTAAATAAACCACAATACACCCATACATGGATTAATAATTTACAATGTTTAATGAATTAGACCAACACAATAATTAATTTTTTTTTATCCAAATAATTAATTGAAGTAATGATCTTAAACCTGCCTAGAAATTTTTAGGATGTACCTTAGGTAATAAAAATTATAAATAAATTATTTATACAATTCTAAAATTCGTGAAAATATACAAAATATTCAATAAACATGTTTAGGTCATTTTTCAGAAATAATTTTCCAAAAATAAGTTATACATAATTCTGTAAAATTCCCAGAAATTTTATGATACATATTTATCACATTTTCTTAAATTAATTCCATACTTAAATTCATAGATCAAATCCATAATCTAAAAATTTATTATAAAACTAGACTTCCCAAATTTCATCTTTTAGTTAGAAATTACCAGCTTTGGCTTAATATAAAATTTTTAATAAATTTTCAAACATATAGTAAAATCTGTCTTACAGTTTCAAATTTAATTAAAAATTTGTATAAATTCGTACAAGGTCAATAATTGTTGCAAAAATTCCTGGATGAACTAGACATCATTCCCAACAATTTTTTCGAAGAAATCATCTTCAAATTTTGAGTATAAAATTGTCTAAAAATTTGTACAAATTTTCTAGCAGATTTAAGGGCCAAATAAAATCTTCAACAATCTTTTTAATGGCATAAACTACACATGCAAGTCCAAATCCCACAATATTATCATGAATTTAAGACTGCCAATATCTTCAAATATTTGATATACAAATAATAAATTTACATACAACTTTAAATAAAATTCTATTTATAAGTTTTGTCATTTTATCATATAAATATAATATGAAAATTTCAACATTTAAAAAAAATGAGAGGGTTGAGAGGATTTTCTTACTTAATAGTAGAATTGAAATGGAATAGTGAAATGGTAGGAAAATATGCAACTTTTTAAACCTCCTTCTCTTATTGTCTTACTTCACTTCATAGATTTTCTTTTCTTTCTTCTCTGAATGCAAGCATGCATGTCTATATATACACAATGCATTGCTGAGGCTTTCTCTCTCTCTCTCTCTCTCTCTCTCTCTCTCTCTCTCTCTCTCTCTCTCTCCATTCTAAGTAGTCACTTTCCCTCAATTCCAAGAGTATAATGAACTCTTCTTCCCTATATTAACATGCAAACAACCATGTGGCAAAGTTGCCACTGAAATTTGCAATTTATATATATATATATATATATCTATAATTGTGTATTTGTGTGGGTTGCTTAAAATTGATACACTGAGATCTTTAATTAAGGTATTTAGTAAGAATAATTATCATGTTGAATCCTAATTAAAATAATTTATAAACAATAAATATTGAATACCCACAAAATTATTATTCTTAATAATATCTTTGTTAGTGATTGAATTGGGTTAATTTAAAACTAACTTTTATACTAATATATATTTCAGATAGACTCTGGATAAAATTAATTAATTTATTTTCTTTTAAGAATAATTAAATGTGGGTTTTCACAATCTACCCTCCTAAAAAAATTTCGTCCTCGAAATTAATTCGTACCTTTAGACTCGAAAAGCTGAGGGTGATTGGCACGTTTCATATCTTCCCGTTCCCACGTTGACTCTTCCATCCCACGATGCTGCCACAACACTCGCACCAAGTGAATGGCTTTGCCTCGTAGGTTCTTTTCTCATCCATCCATAATCTTTATAGGTCTTTCCTCAAAGCCTACATCTTCATTGGGATCAATCTCTCTCCAGTGTTGCGAGTTGTGGTGGTAATGCTAAACAGTATGCCACTTCTCTTACTTTGCTCATAATTGCAAAGGGTCCCACATATCGAGGTGCAAGTTTTCCTTTCTTCCCAAATCGTATAGCTCTTCGATGAGGTCGAACTTTGAGAAAAACATGATCCCCTACCTCAAACATTATGGGTCGTCTCTTTTGATCTGCATAGCTCTTTTGTCGACTTTGGGCTGTGATTAATCGTTGTCTGATTAGTCTTATCTTCTCAGTGGTCTCTTGAACCAAGTTTGGTCCTAACAAGTCCAACAGACTGGTGATCAACAAGGTTGCCCATAAAGTGCTTCATGTGGTGCCATTTCAATATTGGCTTGGAAACTATTGTTGTAAACAAACTCAACGAGAGGTAAGTATTTCTCCCAACTTTCATTAGAATCCACAATACAAGCTCAAAGCATATTCTCCAAGGTTTGTATCATCCTTTCAAATTGCCCATCGGTTTGTGGGTGAAATGTCATGCTAAAGCATAGGTTCATTTCCATTGCCTTCTGTAAGCTCTGCCAAAATTGAGAAGTGAATAGAGGATCACGATTAGACACGATGCTAACTGGTACTCTATGTAATCTGATCACTTCTTTGATGAACAATCTACTAAGTGAATCCAACGTATTTGATGACCTGACAGATAAGAATCGGGCTGTATTAGTTAGTCGATCTACCACTACCCATACGCCGTCATGTCCCTGTGGTGACCGAGCCAAACTCGTCATGAAATCCATGGTTATGTATTCCCATTTCCACTCCGGGATTGGTAAGGGTTGAAGTGTTCCTACCTGTCTTTAATGTTCAGCCTTTACTTGCTGACATGTTAGGCACTGAGACACAAACATCGCTATATCCTTTTTCATTCTACCCCACCAATATTGACGTTTTAAGTCTTGGTACATCTTAGTACATCCCGGATGTATTGCGAATACTGAATGGTGGAATTCCTTGAGTGCCTTTTCCCTTAGTGAGTTATCGCTTGACACGAACATTCGACCTTGATATTTTAAACTCCCATCAATGTGAATTTCCCAACCAGGCATGGTTTCACTAGATTCTATTTGTGCCTTGATGAATGCTACCTCTTGATTGTACTTTTGTGATTCCAATATCTCGCTCAAAATTTTAGGCGTAACAATCTGAGTACCAAGGTAAGCCTTTTCTTCTTGAACCCCCATTTGCACCCCAAATTCATTGAGCGTTCCAACCATATTCCATTCTCTAAGGGCTAAACTAGCAACAATCCCTCTATTCTTGCAACTTAGTGCATTTGCTACCACGTTAGCCTTGTCGAGATGATAGGAAAGGGTAAATTAGTAATCCTCGAGATACTTTATCCAACGTCTCTAACGCATGTTTAGATCCTTTTGGGTGAACAGATACTTCAAGCTTTTGTGATCAGTGAATATCTCAAACTTTTCACCATACAAGTAGTGTCTCCAAATTTTGAGTGCATGAACTATAACTGCTAACTCCAAGTCATGGGTGGGATAATTCTTCTCATGGTTCTTTAATTGCCTTGATCCATATGCCACCACCTTGCTATTTTGCATCAATACGCACCCCAGACCTTCTTTAGAAGCATCACAATACACGTTGTACCCAACGTCATGTTCTAGCACTATGAGAATAGGGGCACTCGTCAATCTTTTCTTGAGTTCTTGGAATGAATTTTCACAAGACTCGTTCTATTCAAACTTTACCCCCTTTTGAGTCAAATGTGTCATTGGTTTGGCCAATTTTAAGAAGTCTTGAATGAATCTTCGATAGTGATCGGCCAATCCTAAGAAACTACGAATCTCAAATGTGTTCTTAGGTTGCTTCCATTCTGTCACTGCTTTTACTTTAGTTGGGTCTATTGATATTCCCCTTTTAGATACCACATGACCCAAAAACTTTACTTCCTCCTTCCAGAACTCACATTTATTAGCCTTAGCATACAGTTGGTTTTCTCTCAAAGTTTGAAGTACTATTCTCAAATGTTGTTATGGTCTCCTTTAGACTTGGAATACACCAAAATATCATCTATGAAAACTATCACAAATTGATCTAATTAAGGCGTGAATATTTTGTTCATTAAGCTCATGAACACGCCTGGTGCATTAGTTAGGCCGAATGGCATCACTACAAATTCATAGTGGCCGTAATGGGTTCAGAACGCAGTCTTAAAAATATCTTCCTCTCGAACACTCAAAAAAAGAAAGGAAAAACTAAAAATGCATGGATGTGGAGATACGGGGTTTTGAACCCCTGACCTCAAGCTTAGTCTCTTGCTCCCTCAACCACTAAGTCACACCACTCTTGTAACAAAATATTAAAACAAATATATATATATATATAGGTATACGAGACATATATACAAAAAAACCAAAACAAAACAAAAAAAAACACTCGTTGCTATGGGGGCTCAAACCTCTGACCTCATGCTTAACCTTTTAATCCTCAACCATTGAGCCGAACCACTGAATCCAAGCCACTCTTGTGACCAAATATGCAAATAAATATATATAATACATAGATATACAATACATATACATATATGCATACAACTCTCCTGCCTCTTTCTCTTCCTTCGAAAACCGCGTTTGACATATGGCCTTGCTTTTGCGTCGGCTGGTCGACAAAAACAGACCTCCTCGATTACCGATTGCCTCGGCTCTCTCTCCTTCTTTGTCTTCTTTTCTTCCGCCTTCTTCTTAATTAGTATCTTCCGTTCTTCTTAATCACTCACTTCTTTTTCTTCTTCCTCATTCTCTTTTGTCTCCTTTTTCTTCATCATTCTTTTCTGTCTCTTTTTTCTCTTCTGTCTTCTTTTTCCTCAAGAGACAGAACAGAGAGACTAAGTGGAGGAGAAAGGCTGCAAAACTCATTTTGTTCTTTGCTATTTCTCTACAACGCCTTTCTTTTACACCTCTCACCTTTAATACATGGCCTCGTCTCATCCTTTCACTCTCTTTCCAGACCTAAATGATCCCATAAGCTCTCCTAGACCAAGTGCCCCTGCTCCTACGTTTACTTCTCTTAACTTTCCTATGCTATCAATTGAGCAAATAATGGCAGCTCAGTCTGACATTGAGGCCAACCATTATACGCTGAAGTCCTGCATGGAGACAATGACTGTGGTCTCTAAGTTGTCTCATCGGCTACAGAATAGGACAAGTGAAGTACAATAGTTGAACTCCCAACTTTCTCTACTCCAACGCATGTACAAAGATGCGTAAGCAGAGATTTGCATGCTGAAGGTGGAGAACAAAGAGTTGAAACGGAAGGCCACCGTCATGGCTTGATTTGGAGCACCTTCGTACTTTGCTTTTGACGGCCAACAGGGAGTCAACCCTCTCGGTGGTTCTATAAGCACTGAGGCAGGGCCATCAAAGGTCGACGACAAAAAGAGGAAGAGCTCGGTGGAGGAGCCGAGTAAGTGAAGTCGGCATGTGGCCGTCATCGGAAAAACAAGAAGATCCTTTTTGTTTCTTTTTTCTCTTTTTGTTTTTTTTGTTTTATTTTTCTGGGCTTGTGTTTGTTTGTTTTTTTTTTTGTTTTTTTGTTTTTGTTTTTGTTTTGTTTTTTTTTTTGTCTCTGTAATTGGGGATGTCATCCTTTGACTTTATAAAATCAGTTTTCTCTTTTTTTTTTTTTTTGCACATCAATGGCGTGACTGGCATATCACTTTGAGCTTGAAAACAATTTTATTTGAATTTGGAGAATGATTGAATTGTGATCTCTGAACTGGACATTGATTCCATACTGACCTGAATCAAAAAAATGACTTAACGAAAAAAAGAAAGAAAGAAACAAAGCAATCCAAACACACTTATATACTCTGACTGGTATTAACAGAAAGTAAAAAAAACATGATTCTGAAACACAACCATTGAGCCTAAGCAAATCTGTAGTTTGTCCTGATGGGTTGAAATTAAAACTGATGGGCCGACCAAAAAGTTGGCCGACGAACTCATGATCTAGCCAAAGAGTTGCCAACGGACTCATGACTCAAGCAGTGGAGAAGATAGAATATCCGACTCAACTATGAGTCACATAATTCTATTCCTTCTAACACATGACACTACTCCTCAATTGAGGTTAAACCTCTTCCCACCGTCCCTAAGTATTCTAACCTAGAGCTCTGATACTAAATTGTGACGCTCCAAATTTTTGGAACATCAAGGGAAATTAAATAAACAAAATGATTTAATAAACCAAAAAGTTGACATCTTAATAGGGCATTCCGACTCTCGTACATAACCAAAGGTTCAAATAATATTAAATAAAAACTTAAAATTATTCAAATACAACATCAAATGAAATTATAAAGTCCTTAATAGCTATTATATAAAATAATAAAATTTATTCGGCTCTAATAAGGGTTTCAAGTTGGTCAAGGCTCTACGTTAGCGTTAACTCCATTTCAGCTTTAATTATTTCCTCGCCGAAACCTGGCATAAAACGCCAGGGCAACAAAAATACATGCCATGAGTTTTGCAACACAGTAAGAAAACATAACCAACCTACCATTCCTTTTAAGAGAAAAATAATGAGATTATAAACATGAGATAACAATATAATTGTAAACATAAATTACAACCATTAAAATAATTTTAATAATTCTAATAAATTAGGTGACACTCGAAATCTCACCAAAGAGATTTAACTTACCAACCACTAAGCATGGGAACGGTTAATTTGAAACCCCTCCTCGGTCAAATATTCAAGTGTTACCAACCGTAACTACCAGGGATGCCCATATCCGGAGTTATATACCCAAGTAGTGGCATCCGTGGTTTGTCCCAAAGAAATGGTCTGCCAGGGGTACGTAACCTCCCTGTGTGCCACTTGCACATCCACCCTTATTCCAAAACCGAATACCAAAAAGGGTTCAAATAAGTCCCATGCCATCTCAGGGTTTCGCGACACAATTTATGTGAGAATTTTCAAAACCAGGGCTCACCCTGAACAACCGGTATTAACCCTCAACCCTTAATTTCGTACACTCTTTAAAACCAAGACTCACATTGAACAACTGGTATTAATTGTCAATTGTTAACTTTGTATATGCCGTAATCATTTCAGTTAGTTTTGATATTAATCACAAATAATTCCAATGTTTAATCACAAATAACGTTATACCAACTCATTAAAATTCCCAACAAAAAATATTACACGTGTCACACAATAAAAAATAATTATACAAAATTTAAATAAACAATTTATTTAAACCATGGTATAAAATAATAATTTAGATACAAAGAAAATAAACCATAAATACATACATACATGGATTTTTAATTTACAAGATTAGACTACGACAATATTAAATAAACCACAATACACACACACATGGATTACTAATTTACAATGTTTAATGAATTAGACCAACACAATAATTAATT
The DNA here is from genome assembly GCA_025200525.1 of Camellia lanceoleosa. NCBI lineage: Eukaryota > Viridiplantae > Streptophyta > Magnoliopsida > Ericales > Theaceae > Camellia > Camellia lanceoleosa. The sequence continues at coordinate 70,092,204 of CM045759.1, read as the reverse complement.
TTTTTTTATCCAAATAATTAATTGAAGTAATGATCTTAAACTTGCTCAGAAATTTTTCAAGATGTACCTTAGGTAATAAAAATTATAAATAAATTATTTATACAGTTCTGAAATTCGTGAAAATATACAAAATATTCAATAAACATGTTTAGGTCATTTTTCAGGAATAATTTCCCAAAAATAAGTTATAAATAGTTCTGTAAAATTCCCAAAAATTTTATGATACAGATTTATCACATTTTCTTAAATTAATTCCATACTTAAATTCATAGATCAAATCCATAATGTAAAAATTTATTATGAAACTAGACTTCCCAAATTTTATCTTTTAGTTAGAAATTACCAAATTTGGATTAATATAGAATTTTTATTAAATTTTCAAACATATAGTAAAATCTGTCTTACAGTTTCAAATTTAATTAAAAATTTGTAGAAATTCGTACAAAGCTCAATAATTGTTGAAAAAATTCTTAAATGAACTAGACATCATTCCAAACAACTTTGTAGAATAAATCATCTTCAAATTTTGAGTATAAAATTGTCAAAAATTCGTACAAATTTTCTGACTGATTTAAAGGCCAAATAAAATCTTCAATAATCTTTTTAATGGCATAAACTACACATGCAAGTCTAAATTCCACAATATTATCATGAATTTAAGACTATTAATATCTTCAAATATTTGATATACAAATAATAAATTTACATACAACTTTAAATAAAATTCTATTTACAAGTTTAGTCATTTTATCATATAAATATAATATGAAAATTTCAACATTTAAAAAAAATGAGAGGGTTGAGAGGGTTTTCTTACTTAATAGTAGGATTGAAATGGAATAGTGAAATGGTAGGAAAATATGCAACCTTCTTAACCTCCTTCTCTTTTTGTCTTACTCCACTTTGTAGATTTTCTTTTCTTCCCCCTTCTTCGAATGCAATGATGCATGTATATATATATATACACAATGCATTGTTGGGGCTTCCTCTCTCTCTCTCTCTCTTCATTCTAGGTAGTCACTTTCACTCAATTCCAAGAGCATAATAAGCTCTTCTTCCCTATATTAACATGCAAACAACTATGTGGCAAAGTTGTCACCGAAATTTGTAATTTTTTGATTTTATTTTATATATTTATATATATATATATCTATAATTGTGTATTTGTGTGGGTTGCTTAAAATTGATACACTGAGACCTTTAACTAAGGTATTTAGTAAGAATAATTATCATGTTGAATCCTAATTAAAATAATTTATAAACAATAAATATTGAATACCCATAAAATTATTATTCTTAATAATGTCTTTGTTAGTGATTGAATTGGGTTAATTTAAAACTAACTTTTACACTAACATATATTTCGGATAGACTCTGGATAAAATTAATTAATCAATTAATTTATTTATTTTTTCTTTTAAGAATAATTAAATGTGGATTTTCACAACTATCAGATTTATTAGCTAACTAGTGAACATGATATCTTGAATTGTTCAGCCATTTGTGTAAACCAAGACAATAGAACTCACAGAGTATATTAGCAAACACAGTTTAGTTCTCACTATTGTATTCATTTTGGCCCTAAATAACCTGGTCTTTCATGAGTGCTTTAGAGAATAGTAGCCCTTCACAAATCTCATAGAACCTGCCTAGTTCACACTCATATAGGTGATTTTTATGAAGAGTATCATGCCATACTTCACTAGGTATTTCTAGATATAAGAATTATTAAAAGTATTACGTAACCTAAAACGCTGCAGACATCACTATTTCATCATAGAAATCGGTAGGAATTTGACTCCCCATGATCCTTATGAGTCATACACAACTCGATTGTCCATTTGAATCTAGATCTTGGGATCTCTAGTTAACTAGGTAGTATTGCCATTGTGGTAACTCTTTATTTAATAGGCTTAAGTCTCATTCCCCTCGATGAATTCTCAACTAACTCTCTTGCTAACCCTTTGGTTAGTGGATCCACTATGTTGTCTTTAGACTTCACATATTCAATGGAAATAATTCCATTAGAAAGTAGTTGTCTCACGGTGTTATGTCGACGACGAATGTGTTGTGACTTACTATTATACATATGACTCTGTGCTTTACCTATTACTGATTGACTATCACAATGTATGCATGTAATAGGCATCAATTTTGGCCACATCATTGGAATATCTTCAAGAAAGTGACAAAGCCATTCTGCTTCTTCTTCAGCTTTATCTAAAGCTATAAATTCTAATTCCATAGTAGACCTAGCAATGCAAGTCGGTTTGGAAGATTTCCAAGATACAGCCGCCCCACTAAGAGGAAAGACATACCCACTAGTGGATTTTGGGTCTCTAGTATCCGATATCTAGTTTGCATCATAGTATCCTTCAAGTACTGCTGGATATCTAGTATAATTTAGCACAATGTTACGAGTAAATCGGAGATATTTTAGAACCCTTATAATTACTTTCCAGCATTCTACTCCTAGATTAGTCGTATATTTACTTAATTTACTTACTACATAAGCTATATCTGGAAGAGTGCAGTTCATCAAGTATATTAAGCTTCCAATAATTTGGGCATATTCTAATTGAGAAATGCTTTCCTGTACATTTAAAAAAAAAAACAAATTAATATCCACAGGTGTTCTACAAAGATGATCATCATTTTTGCTGAATTTGCCAACTATTTTCTCAATGTAATATGATTGTGACAAAGTATATCCTTATGATGTTTTGATAATTTTCATACCAAAAATTACATCCGCAATCCCCATACTTTTCATGTCAAAATGTTTATTCAACATTTTCTTGATAGCTTTAATCATGTCATTATTATTACCTATGATGAGCATATTATCCACATAAAGACATATTATAACATAATCTTTGTTTGTGCTTTTAATAGAAACACATTTTTCATATTTATTAATTTTAAATCAATTTGACATCATTGCCTTGTCAAATTTCTCACGCCATTGCTTTGGCGCTTGGTTTAAACCATATAATGATTTAATCAATTTACACACTTTCTTTTCTTTTCTTGGAATAGAAAATCTTTCTAGTTGTTCCATGTAAATTTTTTTATTTAACTCACCATTTAAGAAAGTTGTTTTCACATCCATTTGATGAATTTCTAGATTGTTTAGAGATGCAATGGCAATTAGCATTCTAATGGATGTTATTCTAGTAACTGGTGAGTATGTGTCAAAGTAATTAAGACTTTATTTTTGTCTATATCCTTTCACCACAAGTCTTGCCTTATATTTATCAATTGATCCATCCGCTTTCATTTTTCTCTTGAAAATCCACTTGTACCCAAGAGGTTTACAACCTGGTGGCAAATCCACTATTTCCCAAGTGTGATTTTGCAAGATGGATTCAACTTCGCATTTATAGCCTTTTTCAATAAAGGAGTCTCAGGACTGGACATAGCTTCTTTGAAAGTTAAAGGCTTCTTTTCTAACAAAAAAGTTAGAAAATCTGAACCAAAAGATTTTGATACTCTAGCACGTTTACTACGCCTAGGTTCCTCTTCTTCATTTTAATATATCTCTTGCTCTTTTACTTGATCTTGTTCTTGGTCATGACTAGTAATAGCATCAAAAGATTTTTTGTTAGTACTAGTCTCTTGTCTAGTTTTATTAGGAAACACATGTTCAAGAAATGGTTCATTTTGAGATTCAATAATAATATTTATATGCACTGTAGAATATTCTGACTTATGAATCAAAAACCGATATGCACTACTATTCTTGGCATAACCAATGAATATGCAATCAATAGTTTTAAGACCTATTTTAGCCTTTTAGGACTAGAAATAGCCACTTTAGCCAAACACCCCCACACGTTTAAGTGTTTGTAGGGTGATACTTTCCCATGCCACATTTCATAAGGTGTTTGATTTACTTTCTTTCGGGGTACTTTATTAAGAATATAATTAGTAGAAAGTATTGCTTCCCCTCACAAGTTCTGAGGTATCCAGAAGTTATTAACATGGCATTCATCATTTCTTTTAAATTCCTATTTTTCCTTTCATGAATTCCATTTTGCTGAGATGAGTAAGGAGTGGTGGTTTGATGAATTATTCCATGTTTTCACAAAACTCACCAAAAGGTGATTTATATTCACCATTTCTATCACTTCTTAGTTTTTTTTTTTTTTTTTTTTTCTTACCAAGTTGATTTTCAACTTCATTCTTATATTGAATGAAAGTTTTCAAAGTTTCATTCTTGGTTCGAATTAAATAAACATAATTATATCTAGTATAGTTATCTATGAAAGTGATACCATATTTTTTTCCATCTCTAGTTTGAATTGATTTAAAATTACAAATGTCACTATGAATTAATTCAAGTGGTTCCATACTTCGTTCAATTGAATGAAAAGGAGTTTTAGTTAATTTTGTTTTAATACAAATTTAACATTTATTATTTAAATAACTGTCAAATTTAGATAAACATTCCATATTAATTAATTTATGCAAAGATTCATAATTAACATGTCCTAGTCTACCATGTCACAAATTTGAAGACTCAAGCAAGTAAGAAGAAGATGTATTTTTATTAATAACGTAGGGTACAATAGTTATTATATTCATTTTGAAAAGGCCATCAGACATGTAGCCTTTTTTTACTTATATCTCATTTTTAGTAAGTACAAATTTATCACTTTCAAACACTAGCTGAGAGGGAGATTTGTAACCTAACAATGGGCCAAGCTAGTTTAGGCTGAGTTAGTCTGGTCCGGTTGGGAACAACCTAGAGCTACTAGCCCAGTAGAGATATGCGTTCTGCTGAGCTGGACGAAATTTGTCCTTAGAAGATTAGATTCGGCCAAGCAAAAGCTCCATCGTGGCCACGGACCTCGGTTGAGCCTACGTTCAGGTTTGATCGGTGAGGCCACATATATAGCATGGTCTCGAGGGAATTTCATGGCGCCGCACTGAGCATAGCTCAGTAGGAAGTGCCACGTGGTGTGCTAGAATTACAGGGAGAGAATTCCGCCGTCCGTACGCGTCAATACTGTTTGGCGGTTTTGCTATCTGATGTTTGGCAGTATTTGTATCTACACATGGAGGAGTGTGAGAGGGGAACATATCCACGCGTCAGAAGGAGGAAAGACAAAGAGGAGCGTACATAAACTATACAAATGGTGCTGTGCCACCATGTAGAGGTCTGAGATATCTGGTTATCACAGCTACCTACCCCTTTGTCTCTCTCTATCTTCTTTTCTCTGCATGCTAACTTGATCGTCGGAAGGTTTTTCCGGTAGCACACCGCCGGGTAGCTCACTGTCTTTGTGTTCTCATGTCATTCAGAAGGAGGCAAATCTTGGACACAAGGAGTACGAAAAGTGACAAACATTTTCTTTCGGTACAATTGGCACCATTTGTGAAAAACTTTGGCAGAAAAAACCTTGTCCTTCAAGCTTTTTCGATCACTTTTCATGGCTTATAACGATGAAATGCCGCTGTCCATTGTCAATGGCATCACCCCAGAGTCAATCCGGAGGAGAGACGACCCGCCTACTGTTCCGACCATGGCGGGCTTGGAGACTTCCTCCAGAGAGCTCCCCAGAGATGCGCGAGATAAATGCGTAAGGAGCACAAACCACTCACAAAGCTCAGACCGGTGCCGGCGGCGAAGAGAGTTAAACTCTTAGCGCTTGGAGCTTAAGCTGAGAGACCAAGATGCTATCATTCAGAGGATGGCAGCGAAGATAGAGGCGCTGAAGCGACAAGTTAAGGGGAAGGGTGTTGCTGGAGTGGGTGGCCACAGTGAGCGCACCATGTCCCGTCGCTCAGGCAACCAAAACCAACGAAGGACGCTTTTCCTTTCCATCATCAAAAACTATAGGGCTAGTGACTCTGACTTGTCAGCGGAAAAGTCTTGCGCGCGAGATAGCAGTTACCGTCCCTCACGTCTGTCGACGACATCGAGGTATTCTTATTTTGCCCATTCGGAGGACCTGAGGGACGTCCTGGAAGAGCGAGCGTGCCGGCAGGAGGTGCAAAGGGTGCCAGTGTTGCAGCGGCAGTCCCACGGAGGTCGTAGCAGTAAAGAAGTCATAATGCCACTGCCACGCCTAGCTATACACATGCCTTTGGACAGGGACTTGGCGAGGCTGAGTGCCACATCTTTCTCTCTCGAGATAGAAACCACACCTTTCCTTGTACGCTTCTACCACCCCAAGTTCATGCTCTACGATAAAAAAAATTGATCCATACATGCACGTAAGCCACTTCCAGCAAGTCATGGTTGGTTCCAGGCGAAAAAACGCCCTTATGTGCCGTATTTTCCCATTGAGTTTGGATGAGTTAGGCCTGAAGTTGTTCGAGAGGCTGTTGCAGGAAAGTATTGAAAGGTGGCAGCAGTTGGCGGAGGCATTCGTGACCCGATTCAAAACCAACACTAGAACACCTAAAGAAGTCAACCACCTTCTGAGCATTAAAATGGAACGAGGCTACTCGCTTAAGGAGTACAACGCCAAGTACTGGGAAACCTTCAACGAGATTCTTGATTGCCTGACCTACCTTGTAATTACCCAGTGCAAACGCGGTCTTCCAATTGGACATAGACTGCGGGATTCGCTCACCATGAACCAACCAACAACCATGGAACTACTAATGCAATACATCAACGAGCACATTTGAGTTAAGGATGATGTTGTTGCAGCCACCGCGAAGGCGAACCCAATGGTAGCAGACAAAAGAGTGGCCTGAAAAGTTCATGCGGTCGGACAAGAGGCAAACCATCTGAACAACCGCGAAAGGAAATCAGATCGTGGTACTAACCACAGTAACTGGGGTAAGGGTCCTCGCAATGACCGAGCTGACTACCCTCGTGATGCCGCAGAAGATGTAAAGAGAAAGTTGAACGCCCGTACAGGCATCACCATGGTTTTCAAAATTCCTATTTATCGCATACTTAGTGAGATCCACGATGAGGCATACGTTCGGTGGCCAGCTAAATTAGGTGATGCACAAAGGGACTTCAATCTACAGTATTGGTGAACCTTTCATAATGAGCGAGGACACCGCATCGAGGATTGTTTGCCTCTGAAACAATATCTGGAAGAGTTGGTGGCGGTGGCCGTTTGGATCGTTACATCGATGGAGGCATCAAGGTAGCATCCCAAGCTTCGGCCGATCCGAATGACTTGGCTGCTTTGGAAATGCCCCCCCAAGGTGTAATCAACATTATCTATGCATCGTTGAGCTAGCGCAGGTATATGAACTCTGAGGGATGATCAAGAAGGCGAAACACATGAGAGAAGTTCTGTTGGTCCAACTCGCCGTGAAAAAAGGCAAAATCTAGGTGAAAGACATACTTATCTTTTTAAGTCGAGATCTTTACCGCATTCAGACGCCAAATAATAACATGTTGGTGGTCACACTCCGCGTGAATGATTTTGACATTAGGTGCATTCTGATCGACCAAGGTAGCTCAGTTGAAATAATGTATTATGATGCCTTCAAACAGCTCAAGTTGAATGACAGAGACTTGGCCCCAACGACCTCGTCGGCTTCAACTCACAGCCAGAGTGGTCGGTAGGAAAGATCATCCTACCGGTCAAAGCAGGGTCAGTCGTCAAGCAAGTGGAATTATGGGTGCTGAAGGTACCCTCAACTTATAACTTGATCTTAGGCCGGGGATGGCTTCATGACATGCAAGTCGTGGCATCGACTTACCACTAGGTCATGAGGTTCCCCTTAGTTACCGGGGTGATAGAGGAAGTTTGGGGCGATCAGGTCATGGCCAAGCAATGTTTTGTGGTTGTGAATGGAAGCCACGTTGCAAGGGCTTCGTACAAATGATCGAAGGTTCGGAAGATCAGAGTGTCTTGGACGACGTAGGCACCAGGGCCAAAGAGAAGGCTGTTGAAGACTTGGTGGAAGTGAGGATCAATGAGAGTGATCTTGAGAAGTTCTTCTTGTTGGGGTCCAGTTTGACCTCCTAAGAATGGTTGGAGATGGTCAATTTCTTGGTGGCAAACATCGAAGTATTTGCATGGATGCCTTACGATATGCCTGGCATTGACCCAAACTTCATTTGCCACCAACTCAACGTCTTTTATAACGCCTGCCAGAATTCAAAGAACGCGAAGATCAGCACTTCATCACGGTGAGGTAGTGGTAGAAGAGGTGAAGAACTTTCTCGAAGCGAGGGCTATCCAGGAGGTACATTACCTTCGGTGGGTTTCTAACATGGTGGTTGTGCCAAAAAAGAATGGGAAATGGCGAGTTTATGTGGACTACAAAACGGTCAACCGAGCTTGCCCCAAAGACAGCTTCCCCTTGTCCCAAATTGACCAAATGGTGGACCTCACAGCTGGGCATAGAAGGCTAAGTTTCTTGGATGCATACCGCGATTACCACCAAATCGCTATGCATGAGGCCAACTAAGAGATTACTCCTTCATAACACCAAGAGGGTTGTTCTATTACAGAGTCATGCCTTTCGGGTTAAAAAACGCCGGAGTGACCCTTTAGAGGATGGTCATCAAGATGTTGCCCCTTTGCTCGGCCGCACGATGGAGGCTTACATCGATGACATGGTGGTCAAAAGCAAATGTGAGGCCGACCACTTAGTTGGCCTAGCGGAGATGTTCGCCATTCTCAAACAACATAAGCTGTGTCTGAACGTATCAAAATGTGCCTTTGGTGTGTGGTTGGGGAAATTCTTAGGCTTTTTGGTCACCAACCGTGGCATTGACGCGGATCCCTCTCAAATCAAAGCCGTACAAGAATTGAAAATTTAATTCAAAGAAAGGATGTACAACATCTTGTCGGAATGGCAGCCATGTTTAATAGATTTGTTAGTCGGTCATCAGATCGTTACTGCCCTTTCTTTCGAGCCCTTAACTCCAAGTTTTCATGGAATGACGAATGCGACAGAGCCCTGGCCGAGCTAAAGACATACTTGTCTTCCGTTTTGTTCTTTGTTACTTCGAAGTAAGGTGTGGAGCTCTATCTTTACCTGGTTTACTCTTAATATGCTATCAGCGCAGTACTTGTTTGGGCAGAAGGCATACAATATCTGCTGATATTCTATGTGAGCAAGACCTTACTCTTGGCAGAGTCGAGATATCTGCTGCTTGACAAACTCACCTTGGCACTGATGATGGCCTCCAGGAAGTTGGCCCATTACTTCCATACACATATGATAGTTGTGTTGACCAAGTTTCCTTTGAAGGCCTTGTTTGAACGAGCAGACTTCTCTAGTCAAATCTTGGAGTGGACGGTTGAGTTGGGGCAATTTGACATCAAGTTTCAACCAAGGACTGCCATCAAGGCCCAAGTTTTGGCCGACTTCGTTGCAGAATTTTCGCTAGGAACTCACCTGGTTGGCCCAGTGGACCTTACCGACACAACCGGGTTGAGGGGAGTTGGTATCGCGGAACTTGCGTAGCCAACTCCTAATCCGGTCCAAGCCAATCCTATCGACAAGCCGACCATGGAAGGCGATGCGAAAGTTACGCGCCCAACTACAGACCCATCATTTGACGGCCCACCTCAACCTGACAATACGCTGATGGATTTGGGCATAACAGGACAACCTATTGGATTCAACACCGCGTCGCCAGGAGGGGATGAAGGCATGCAAGTCGCAATCATCGACAGCGAGCTTAACACAGAAATAGCCGAGCAGCCGAGTAACTCAGAGCACTTGAACCTTCAAAAGTCCCAAGACCCCACAGAATGTTGGAAGCTTTTTATCGGCGAAATATGAAAAATTTTCGTTGATGGCACTTCAAACAGACATGGAGCCGGGCTTGGCGTTGTTTTGATCTCACCAGATGGGCTAACCATCAAACATTCCATCACACTTGGGTTGCCTCAGATTCAATAATGAGGCCGACTATGAAGCGCTACTAGCCAGCCTAAAAAATGCGCTCCGACTACAAGCATCTGAGCTAATGGTCTATGGTGACTCCTAACTTGTTGTAAACCAAGTGTGTAGGGAATACGAAGCCAAAGATGGCAGAATGGCCAAATACCAAACTTTGGTGAAAGAGCAGAATAAAAAATTCCAAGCCATACGAGTTCAACAAATCTGTCGAGAAGATAATAGCCGGGCAGATGAGTTGGCCAGTTTGGCTTCCATGGCAGAAAGAACAACACCCAGCCCTCTCCTGATTGAATTCCTCCTAAGACCCAGCATAGAAGACTCAATGCAGATAGAAGTTCTCTGCACTGAGCTAGGTCTTTCTTGGATGGACCCCATCATCCTTTTCCTGAAAGAAAGAATCCTACCGACTGATAAGAAAGAGGTAAACAAAGTCCGATTAAAGTCTAAGCGGTTTTGGCTCTCTCCATCTGGCGCTTTGTATAAGAAGTCATTCACCGGTCCATACCTCAAATACGTTCATCCAAGCAGAGTCGACGCTTTTCTTTTTGAGATCCATGAAGGGATGTATGGGAGTTACATCGGCAGGAGATCTCCAGCCTATCACGCTATCTTGTAAGGATACTGGTGGCCGTGTATGCAGGCAGATGCATAGAAATATGTGAGAAAATGCAAAAAGTGCCAAAAATTTGCCCACCAAATTCATCAGCCAGCCAGAGAGCTTCTCTCTCTCATAAGTCCTTGGTCGTTCACAATGTGGGGGCTAAACATAGTGAGTCTACTCCCAACCGCACCAGGCAACCATAAATTCTTCATAGCGGAAATAGACTACTTCACCAAATGGGTCAAAGCCGAACCCCTAGCAACAATCAAAGAAAATGTTATGAAGAGGTTTGTCTGGCAGAATGTAATAACGCGATTTGGAGTCCCCAAGGCTTTGATCTCTAACAATGGCACCCAATTTGATGGAAAGTTGTTAAGGGAATTTTGCGAAGAGCTGAAGATAGAGTTCTATAACTCGACACCGGCCTATCCTCAATTGAATGGTCAAGTGGAGGCATCAAACAAGACCATTCTGGATGGGTTGAAGAAAAGGCTGGAAAAGGCCAAAGAAAAATGGACCAAAGAACTTCCAAATGTCCTTCGGGCCTATCGAACTACACTAAGACGCTCAACGGGGGAGACACCTTTCGCTTTGGCATATGGAATGGAAGCGGTCATCCCACTAGAGATTGGTATGCCCACCATCCGAAGCGAAAATTTTAAGCCTGACTTAAACGCTGAAGCCATCGCCCTAGAGTTGGACCTTGTAGAAGAACGCCGAGAAAAGGCATTAATCCATGTTGCAGCATACCAGCAAGAACTATCCAAGAAGTATAACAAAACAGTTCACCCCAGACAATTTAAGGTTGGGAATTGGGTTCTAAGGAAGGTGATGAGCAACACTTTAGTGCCAGGCGAATGGAAGCTAGGGGCAAATTGGTAAGGGCCTTAAAAGATAACCGGTCTGGCGGGCAAAAGGGCATTCCATCTATAGGACTTGGAAGGCAAAGCGATACCCCGGCCATGGAACGCGACCAACTTAAAGTTGTATTATTTTTAGCTTCAATCTTTAATGTAATTTTTTTTTTATAGAGGGCAGACATACCCCTTCATTTTCCAATGTAATTCTTTCAGCCGTCTCAAGACTTTGTGGAATCTGTATACCATTTTGTATATGATGAAAATGAATTACTATACTTAGAAAATCTGTTATATTACTAGGTTGCAATGCATAAGGGGCATTTAACTCCAAGCCGAGGTGACTTTACCTGACTGGAAGAGTTGATGAATTGTTCAACTCCAAGTTTTAGCTGAGGTGTTTTGCCCGACTATATTGTTCAACTCTAAGTTTTTAGCCGAGGTGTTTTGCCTGGCTATATGAGTTGATGACTTGTTCAACTCCAAATTCTAACTGAGGTGTTTTGCCCGGCTAAATTTGTTGATGATTTGTTCAACTCTAAGTTTTTAGCCAAGGCATTTTGCCCTTTAAATGAGTTGATGACTTGTTCAACTTCAAATTTTTAGCCGAGGTCTTTTGCCTGGCTAAAGGAGTTGATGACTTGTTCAATTCCAAATCCTTAGCTGAGATGTTTTGCCCGACTAGAAGAGTTGCTGACTTGTTCAACTCCAGATTTTTAGCCGAGGTGTTTTGCCCGGTCGAACGGATTGATGACTTCTTTAGCTTCAAGCTCTTAGCTAAGATGTTTTGCCCAGCTAAAGGAGTTGATGACTAGTTCAAATCCAAGTGTTTACTCGAGATGTTTTTCCTGGTTAAATGAATTGATGCTTTGTTCAAGAATATTGCATGGTTATAAAGAAGGAACATAATGTAATCGCAAGTCACAAAAGTTGTCAAAATTTTTCATTGATTAGAGATTGCAAGTATAGGAGTTGGAGCTAGTAGCCTGGCTACAAAAAGTTCAAAAGAATAACAAGAGAAAATACAAGGCTAAGTTAGGGGAGGGAGGAGAGATCAGCAAAGGCATCTTCGGTTCCGGCGCCTGTTTCCTCCAGATTAACCATGGTGGCCGCTTCGCCATGCTCCTTTTGACCGGTCGCATCTTGACTGCCTCCCTTCTCGGCTTCTTGTTCGACTTCTTCCCCGGCTTCTTCCTCGGCCTCCTCTTACAAGGAGTTGAAGACGCCATTCGCGTAAGGTACCATGTAAACCGCTAGGAAGGTGGGGGAAGGAGAGGTGAACACCTCGATTTCAGATCCTTGGCCGAGTTTCTCATATACTACCTTCCAACCAGACTTGAAGAAGATGTCCTTGGTGCTTCAACCTGTTTAGTGTAACTCTCCTCGGCCTCCTTGAAGCCAAGATTATTGGCCTCATCCACGTCTTTCTGCCTCGCCTTCTTTAACTCTTCCAGCTCGGCCTTCGTGGCATATCTTTCTTGCTCAGCTCTGCCGAACTGAGTGAGCAGCCTTGCATTATCAGCATTCACGATTTCAAGTGAAGCCTTAGCTCAGCCCAACTCAACCAAGACACTCTTCCTAGCAGCGTTCAACTTGGTCACTTTCTGTCGCAAAATGACAATGCAGTTCATAACGAGGTGAGTTTTCTGAATAGACTGCAAAATAAAAACCAGAAGAATGTTAGCCCAAGCAAGCAACAAAATGAGCAAATAGTTGGAAATTTTTTGGAACTTAAAGCTTTTATCCTCGTCATTAATTTCACGGCGGACTTGAGAAACTGGGTGTTTGGAACGTGCTTAGTCCCCATCATGTCCTCCGATAGAAGCACGGACTTGGAATGATCAAAGGCAAGGAGATGTTCCTTGTCCCCTTTTACAGAAGCGTTGGTCGAGATAGGGCCTCCCTGGGACTTCAACTTTGTCTGCCAGGGTGGAACCGGTTCGACATTGGTTGCCGCATGCTCGGCGTTAAGCTCGGCTTCTAACTTAACTGAGAGATCGGCTGACCATGCCTGCTTACTAGCCCGGTTCGACTCAACACATGGTGCAGTCGTAGAGGCCAGGGTAGTCACGGTCCCTAAGCTTTGGCTAGCGGTTGGTGTAGCAGGAGGGTTGCTTGGTAGTTCAGTACAAGTGGCGGTGATGAGATTCTTAATTTGATTCCTGCTCCTCAGTCAAGCGGACGAGGGAAACATCTGGAAGTGTTGGGTTTGGAGGTGAGAAGGCGCCAAAAAAATCGATGACTTTGCTCTTGCACGAGTGAGTAATGGTAGCTCTAAGACGTAACCAAGAAGCTCGTGGCAATCTCAGTGCCTATATCTTAGCGTGGTCTTGATTGCCTCTTCGTTTGGGTATTGATAATTGGCTTGTAACTTTTCAATAGCAGCCAAAGGAAGACAATTAGCTCGGCACAATTAATATTGACAAAATTAATCAGTTAAAAAGATCGACTTACAAGAAGAACTGAAATCCTTGCTGATGTACCAACCGGGCATGTCAGCTGTCTCATAGTTCCCAGACACCTAGAAAAAATCATCGTCATGCATGTCTTTGTTCGGTGTGTCAGTCACTAATCGTTCTCTGCTCGGTTGTATTTTCAAATAATAGTTATAACCATCATTTGTTTTACTGAGCGTGTATTGACATAGTACCTCGGCCAAACCCAACTGTAGTCCTAGCCAATTGTTCAGCTTGACCACTCCGTTTATGATCCTAAAAGTGTTGGTGGACACTTGTGTGGGGGCGAGTTTAGTGCGTCTTAAAAACTCGCACATTAGGGGCTGCACCGAGAAGTGCAACCCTCCTTAGCACGGTTAAGGGGTAGAACTCTAACGTACTCCATGGGTTTATGTCTTCCTGGCCGAGCTCCAAATGCACATCGGCCGGAACGCTATACTCTTCTCGGAATGCAGCCAGTACGCCTAGCGTGTTGACAAGGAAGCGATAGCGTCCCATGGGAGGCCAGCCTATTTAGCACGTCAATATTAAGTTGGCAAAGTTGTGCAAGGGTCGCCGGTCTTTGAGAGCCCTTTGCGGTGTGCTTGGTCCCCTAGGATTCTGCAGTTAAAAACCAAGTGAGAGTGGCAGCACGGTCGTGCATATGAGCATATGAGCCTGATTTTAGCTTAGTCACTTTCAGCACACTTTGCAGCTTGACTTATATAATTTGTTAGATCCTAGCTCGATCACGCGAACAGGCCATATATTAGCCCACTCTGTACTGGATAGCCCAATTTCGTGCCTTGACTTCATAAACAATGATTTAGCTCAGTTGATTTGCGTTTCTAGATCATAAAGACATTTTAAGCCCAGCCAAGCTTAGATCCACACCTGTTTATCGTAGAAGGCGATGAATAATGGGAAGCTAGGGACACGGGAGCTTTTTGGCATCGAAAGCAATGCAAAACCCTAACCCTATTCAGTTTTTAGTAGTGTTTGGGTGTTTTAGTGTTCCTGAATGGGTGAATGTGTGATTTGAAGTTCGAAAACGTGCGAAAAATATGAAGAATAGACGAAGAACATAAAGGGCAGTGCAAGACTTACCAAATCAAGGTTGCAGTTGACGTTCTAAGTATTGGAGGATATGTTCTAGAGGTGATAGTGACAGAGCTTGAGAAACGGGTGCTTTGATATAGATGACAAATACCAGAAATAGGACTTGGATGCTCAGGTTCGTTGGATTGCCATCAGAGAAGAAGACGAATGGTGAGAGGAGGATAGATACGAAGAGGCGAGTAATATATAAATCGGAAGAGGTGCCCAAAATTTGAATTCGGAGAGACGATGTGGGGTAGCTGGATTGGTAGCGATAGGCTAATGAGCGGATGACATATGTCTATGATGAGATTGGTGTCAATTATGAAAAGACAAACTGGAAAGTCAAATCGGGCTAAATGTGCTACCGAGCAAGAGAGCTAGCATGGTATAAGAGTGCAAGTTGATTCGGGAGGGGTGATGACTGGGCAAGGAAACGAGCTCGATGTAGCTCAACTTTTCGCGCTGCTTTCGGAAGATGACAAGCCCTACGGTTCGAAATCCCGTGGTTCTGAATCTGATCTCACAAGTGCAATGTGAAATAGATGAACACTAAAAAGTCCAAATCCGACAAATCTTTTGAAAAATCGATTTTGAATCAAATGCCAAAAATGGACTGCTTTGCTAGATTTCAGAGTCGCCACCTAAATATTTTGGGAAATTTAGGAAACCCAAGACTCATGCCAAAGGCCATTAGTCCGTCATCACTAAAGTGTCTCGGCTCGAGAACTTAGGTACGAGAGGGGAAGGTCATGAATTGAGCACCCCACTTGCTCGATCAAAGATTGGCCTCTACTAATCATGATGTGATTTTTTTATACATTATATGCTCTTGTTCCGATTTATTAGCTATATTACCACGTGATGTGCACACAAGGTATAGACTAATATTTGCAAGAATTGGAACATTTAATTTCATGTTTTGTTTTGAAATTGTTTTGTGAATTTGCCACTTGAAAAAGCGGGTTAAAATGGACATTTAATCAAACCATCCCAATTCAAGCAACTAGTCTTCATCTACAAGTATTCAAACAGTTATATCATTTAAGCAATTAGCCTCATGGAAGTATGCTTTGACATAGTAACACAAACATTCGATGCAAGATGCTAAAACATAAAATTACTCACCTAGTACTCCAAGCCAAAACAAAGCAAAATAATTAGAAAAAAACATGCATGTTCCTAATTAATGCAATAGACCGTAAGAGTCTGAAGTACTTTTTCACCTAGAAAGAATTGAATATAAGAAAGAGATATGGCAAGACCTAGAAACAACTGAGATTAAAGTGATGTTACATGATCAAGGTGGGTTAATAGCTACTATTTCAGCTTAACCAACAATCATTGACAAGATCAAGCAAATTTAAAGGAAAGATGAATCCCTTAAGAAAGGGATTAATGAATTAGAATTGAATCCGAAACCAAGGTTCAATGTTGAGAACGAAGCGTTGAGATTTGATGGATGATTGTGTGTCCTGAACACTTCTGATTTGAAAAACATAATTTTGGAAGAAGCTCATAAGTCAAAGTTCGCAATGCATCCGGGCAACAACAAAATGTATCGGGATTTGAAACAAAGTTTTTGGTGGCCTGACATAAAGAAGGAAATTGTATTGTATGTGTCTAAATGCTTTTAATGTCAGCAACTAAATGCCTTTAATGTCAGCAACTAAATGCCTTTAATGTCAGCAAGTCAAAGTTGAACATCAAAATCCAACGGGATTACTTTAACCTCTCCCTATTTCAGAATAGAAATAAGAACACATAACCATGGACTTTGTTGTTGGTCTACCTCGGACACCAAAATGTATGAACTCTATCTGGGTTATCTTGGATAGGTTGACTAAATCTATGCATTTTCTACCTGTAAGAACTAGCTATGATTCTTATAGATTGGCTACAATTTATATTGATGAAATTGTTCGTTTACATGGACTACCGATATTCATTGTTTCGGATAGAGATCCAAAATTTATGTCTAGATTTTAGAAAAGTCTTCAAAGAGCAATGGGAACAAAATTGAGGTTTAATACGGTATTCCATCCACAAACTGACGGACAATCAGAAAGAACTATCTAGACTTGAGAGGATATGCTCCAAATGTGTGCTCTAGACTTTTAGGGGAGTTGGGAAACTTATTTTCCACTGGCAGAATTTTCTTACAATAATAGTTTCCACTCTACCATTGGCGTGGCACCATATGAAACCTTGTACGAAAGGAAATATAGATCTATGTTGGACTGATGTTGGGGATAGGGTCTTGCTTGGACTTGAAATTGTGCAAACAACCACTGAAAAGATCAAAGTCATTTAGCAAAGGCACAAAATAGCACAAAACCGACAAAAGAGTTATGCGGATCATAGAAGAAGGGTTTTTGAGTATGAAGTAGGTGACCATGTGTTTATAAGGGTAATTTTGATGAAGGGTCAATTGATGTTTGGCAAGAAAGGCAAATTATTAACTCGATATATTGGGCCATTTCAGATTCTGGAAAGGCTTGGTTCAGTTGCGTATCGAATTGCTTTATCGCCAAGAATGGAACAAATGCACAATGTTTTTTTTTTTTTTTTTTTTTATGTGAGACATGTGTCAATGTTGAGGGGCTATCTCTAAGACCCATTCTATGTTATTGATCGTCACCAAATAGCCCTCGATAAGAATATGGAGTATGAAGAGAAACTGATTCAGATTATTGACTGACAAGTGAAACAGTTGTGGAATAAAGAAATCCCTAAGGTAAAAGTAGAATGGAATAAACACTACGACATGGGAGAAACTTGGGAAAAAGAAGGTGAAATGAGGCAAAGGTACCTCGAGTTATTTCCGAATCAAGGTGACATAAGTTTAGAAGACAAAACTTCTTAAACGGGGGATACTGTGACAATCTCGTTCATGTATTACGCTTTTAATTCCTTAATTGTGCATATGCTTATGTGCTAAGTGTGAATTTTAATGACAACTATGTCATTAATGTGGTTTTGACATTATATCTGTTAATCATAGGAAAATTTGTTATGATTTATGTTTTTATCTAAAAATTGTAGGCCTTAATGGCGTCATAAATTGAAATTGGATAGTTTAATATGATTGACATAATTTTTAGAGGCTATTAGAAAGTTTGATTAAAATTTGATTCAGTCTAAATTAATTAGATTAAATTAATTAGAATTAAGTATGATTAGTTAAACCTAAACTTGAATTAATCTCTTAATCTAATCCACATGTGTATATATATATATGATAGAATTAAGAGTTTGGACTCCCTTAATTATATTTGAACTCAAAAATCTAAGATGAGAGCTCTAGAGACAGAAACTCAAGTACTAGAGAGAGAATAGGCTAGAAGGCTTGGAATTTGATAAGGAAATTGGAGAATTGGGTAGAACAACTCAAGTTCTTGCTATAATTAGTGTTCTTGAAGATTATAGGTAAGTGCTTATACCTTAATTCATAAGTTTAAACCGTCAAATATGTGACTTTATGAGGATTATGTAGTTAAGTATAAGAATTGAGCTAAGATTGTTGAATTTAGAGGCAATTCATACATGCATACATAATTTTGTTCAGTTTCACCATTTTGGAGCATGATTATCTCATCCATGTTGAATTTGGAAGACGAATTGTACATGCGTGCATGAATTACAAGGTTTAGAAAGTGAATTGTATGTTTTTGAAGCTTTGGAATAGAATTTGAAATTTAAATCAACATGCATGAAGATTTGGGTTTCATTTTGAAGAATTCTTGAAGTCTTGAGCTTTGATTTTTGCGAATTGGCTTTGTATTCTTGTTCTTTGAAGATTTTCTAAGTGTTTTCAAGGTTTTGTCAAGCCATGTAAGAAATTGATTTGAAAATAAAAGCTTTGAAGTTCAATTATGTCCTCTAATTTCTAGAATTTTGTCTCACCAATCGTGCGAACAATCTGTCGCTTGAGCGCACATTGCATGCATCTAGTACTTTTGCAAACAATTGTAGTTGGCTCGAGTGACCAAGTCACTGCTTGAGCGACCGCCTTTTATTTTGCACCTTGGCTTGAGCGAACATCAAGCCTAGAATCAGAACATCCCGTACTTTTACAGACCACGTAGTCTGCTCGAGCGACTAATGTTGCGCTCAAGCGAAGTGCTCTGTTTCAGCAAATTTTGAAAAGTCATATTCTGATCAAGTGTGCATCCTCATTCCTTTATGGGCATTCTTAGGCATGAATTGAATGTCCTAAAAGAAATAAAGAGTTAGAAAGAAGCCTAGGAGAATTAAAGAAGTTAAAGAACAATTCTATTCAGCAATGTGATTCAAAGTATGTGTGTTTATGAACTGTGTAGGACCATATGCGACGACGTGTTAGCAACCGAATCACTGTGAGTAATATCTTAGTAAAGATGTTTTCTTATTTACTCTATTTTTTGAATCTCCTAATGTAGTAAGCTTTTTCGAAACTATGATTTTGCAAGTGTTAATGCGTCTCTATCTGTCTGATCAACATGATATCTGTCAATGTGATTGATGTGACACGAATGTGTATGACGGACCCAAGGTCGTTCTGTATATCTGAATTAGACCCAAGGTCATTTTGTATATCTGACTAGATAGATCCAAGGTTGTTTTGAATATTTGATAACTATGATTATCTGTTATGAGTTGACCAAATGATCATTATACAACTATAAATGATTGGACCTGAGGTCGTTCTGTTATGATATGATCAATTCCATCATGTACATCTATTATACGTTGGACCCAAGGTCGTTTTGTTCTCTGTTGGACCCGAGGTCATTCCGTTACAAATTGCTTATGATACAGAAATGTTTATATCAATTATTAGAACTAATTCGCATAACCCCTTTACTCTAATATTATTCATTGGGCTTTTGCTCACTCTGTTATATATATATATATATATATGTAGGTGAGCAACGGGATATCTAGCCCCAGCCTTAGTGCACCTGTGAAGGATGCTGTGTTTTGTGAAGTCTGCTATGAGCACATCATAAGTGATGCTTTTGTTTCTTTTGTCTTTTAATTTTATGTTTCCTTTTATTGATCACGCTCCATCGCTTTTGTATATAAGTTTCGTGTTTATATCTTAATGACATATGGATGATCTTGGGCATATGAATCTTTTTATGAATGTATGAGTCTGAGTTGTTAATATATATGAAGTTTTTGTTCATGCCATATATGCACAGCTCATTGGACAAAAAAATTTATTAGTTAGCTTCCACTTTTGGCCCTATATACTTAATTATGATTTGATCTCTGTCTGAGGCTGTAGCTAATCTTATGATTACTTGCCGGTTATGATCCAAACCTCTTGAGATGGGTTCGGGCCATGACAGAGTGATATTAGAGCACGAGTTAATAGCTCACACAGTTGTCCAAATGAGCAATAAGGTGCCTAGAAAAGGCTTAAGGTGCATTCATCTAATAAATATCTATTTGTGTGCATTAAGAACATGTGAGTATATGAAGTATGAACTGTAGTGCCTATATGTGTATATGTGCAATTTCTGTGTCTATTATAATACAAGTTTATATAGATAATGGTGAGAACAATGGCTGATGAAATAAAAGAGTTGACTACCGCCTAATTGGACAGAATGGAAAGAATGATCCATGATATGTTGGAAGCTTTAAGGCAATAGCAGCAACAACCATCCCCACCTCTGCCAATGACAGTACTGCTTGTACAAGACTATCAGACTGATGATTGTATAATTGCTCTCACTAAAGAATTTAAGAAGATGAAACCACTGTTGTTCCATGGGGAAGTAGACCCATTGAAAGCTGAAGCTTGGGTCCTTAAAATTGAGAAATTATTTGAGATATTTCCGTGTGTCGAGGCACAAAGGGTTCAGTTGGCCCCATTCACTCTAGAGGATGGGGCAAGAAGATGGTGAATGCTACTTCGAAAGGACAATAAGGGATTGATTGGGCACGATTACTTGAAATTTTCTATGAGAAATATTTTTCGTAGTGTGTCTGTGATCGAAAAGTGTCTGAGTTTGAGGGACTTTAGCAAGGTAACATGATAGTAGTTGAATGTGGAGCAAAGTTCATGGAGTTGGCTATGTTTGCACCGGACATGGTCAACACCAATTATAAAAATGCGAGAAAGTTTGAGGGAAGACTTCAGAATGCAATTTTAGAAAAAGTAAATGTCTTGAAACTACGAAAGTACATGGATGTTCTTGATCGAGCTCTAATGTCTGAGGCAAATTTGGCATTCTATAACCGACCATTTGAATGGAGAGGAAAGAGGCATGGTTCTTGTTCAAATAAAGGATCATCGTCTTCAAAGAAGCAAAATCGGGGAACATCTAGTGCCTCCAATTTGACAAGAGATTCTGTAACAACCTATAATGTGTGTGGCAAGAAACACCGAGGAGTTTGTTATCATACATCTGGGGCATGTTTTCGATGTGGCAAGACCGGACATATGGTTAGAGATTGTCCCTAAGCTGAACATAGAGTGCAAGGCCAGCTGCTAGTTCGACTGGATCTATCCCAATGTCAGGAAACGCTGCAAGACCCACTACTATGAGAGACACATTGAGGCAAGGAAAAGTGTTTGCACTCATCCCAGGTGATACATGAAATACCAAAGCCATTGTCTCAGGTACCCTCTCTATTTGTAACTAAGATACTTATGTGCTAATTGATTTGGGTTCAACACATTCCTTTGTATATGCTGTATTTGCATCTAGACTGAATAGACCAATGGAATCATTGCCATATCTATTGTGTGTATCTGCTTCGTCTGGGGAATTTGTTCTATGTTCATCTGTATACCGTGCTTGTGAAATATGTATTGGAGATGCTACCTTATTTGTAGATTTGTTGCCTCTTGATATTAGGCACTTTGATGTGATTTTGGGAATGGACTAGTTGTTTGAATACTATGCTACTATTGATTATATGACAAAACAAGTTTTGTTTAGACCTTTGGGATGTGATGAATTTGTTTTTGTGGGTAATGATGTTGTATCGCCGCCTTACTTGATTTTGGCAATGAAAGCATGCAAACAACTTAAGAAGGGTTGTCAGGGTTATTTGTGTAGTACTTTGACTGATCGGCCTATAAATGTTGTGTTAGATGATATTCCTATTGTTAGAGAATTTCCAGATGTGTTTCTAGAGGAATTGCTAGGGGAATCAGTTGATAGAGAAATTGAATTTGCTGGAGAAGTTATGCGAGGTACTCAACCCATTTCAAAGACTCCATATAGAATGTCAACTATTGAGATGAAAGAGCTGCTGCAGGTTTTGCTTGATAAGGGTTTTATTTGATCGAGTACTTCGCCTTGAAGTGCACTAGTTTTATTTGTGAAAAAGAAAGATGGAACCTTGCGCTTATGCATTAATTACCGAGAATTGAATAAGGTAACAATCTGATTACTGAGAATTGAATAAGGTAACGATCAAGAATAAATACCCTTTATCTTATATTGATGATTTGTTTGATTAGTTATAGCGTTCACAAGTGTTTTCAAAGATTGATTTGAGATTTGGGTACCATCAACTGATAGTGAAAGCTGAAGATGTTGAGAAAAATGCATTTCAAACAAGGTATGGACATTATGAATTTTTGGTTATGCCATTTGGGGTTACAAATGCACTTGCATCATTTATGGATCTTATGAACCAAATTTTTAAATCCTACTTTGACAAATTCGTAGTTTTATTTATTGATGATATCTTAATTTATTTGAGAAGTAGAGAAAAACATGAACAACATTTGACAATAGTTTTATAAACACTTCGGGAGAAGAAATTATACGTTAAACTAAAGAAATGTGAATTTTGGCTGGATGAAGTTATGTTTCTAGGGCATGTGATCAACAGGGATGGAATTTTAGTAGACCCCTAAAAGATTGAGGTAATTTTGAATTGGCCTACACCGATGAATGTAACAGAAGTTTGAAGCTTCATGGGATTAGTTGGCTATTACAGAAGGTTCGTGAAAGATTTCTCCAAGATAGTTGTACCACTAACCCAACTTACTTGAAAGGGGCAACCATTTGAATAGACTGATGAAAGGGAATTTGCATTCCAAGAACTGAAGACAAAACTAACCATAACACTAATTTTGTGATTTATGTGATGCTTCTTACAAGGGTCTGGGTTGTGTTTTGATACAGAATGGTAAAGTGATAGCTTATGCATCTTGACAACTGAAATCTCATGAAAAGAACTATCTGACTCATGACTTAGAATTGGTTGCTATTGTGTTTGCTTTAAAGATTTGGCGCCAATATTTGTATAGAGCAAAATGTGAAGTCTATACCAATCATAAAAGTCTAAAGTAGTTTTTCACTCAAAAGGAATTGAATGTGCGATAGAGAAGATGGCTTGAATTGATTACAGACTATGATCTCCAGATTTAATATCATCTGGGTAAAGCCAACATTGTAGCTGATGCTTTGAGTAGAAAGTCACGGGGAACTTGGCATGTTTGCAGACTGAACAGAAAGAGATATTGTAAGACCTAGAAAGAACCGAGATTAAAGTGATGTTACATGATCAGGGTGGGTTAATAGCTACTATTTTAGCTCAACCAGCAATCATTGACGAAATAAAGCAAAAGCAAAAGGAGGATGAATCCCTCAAGAAAGTGATTGATGAATTTGAATTGAATCCAAAACCAGCATTTAGTCCTGAGAACGAAGTGTTGAGATTTGAAGGAAGATTGTGTGTCCTAAACACTTTTGTTTTGAAGAAGAGAATTTTGGAAGAAGCTCATAAGTCAATGTTTGCAATGCATTCGGGGGCCAATAAAATGTATTGGGATTTGAAACAAAATTTTTGGTGGCCTAATATAAAGAAAGAAATTGAAAAGTATGTGTCTAAATGCCTTAAATGTTAGCAAGTCAAAGCTGAACATCAAAACCCGACTGGATTACTTCAACCTCTCCCTATTTCGGAATGGAAATGGGAGCACATAACCATGGATTTTGTTGTTGGTCTACCTTGGACACCAAAATGTATGAACTCTATCTGGGTTATTGTGGATAGGTTGACTAAATCTGAGCATTTTCTACCTGTAAGAACAAACTATGATGCTTATAGATTGGCTACAGTTTACATTGCTGAAATTGTTCGTTTACATGGAATATTGGTATCCATTGTTTTAGATAGAGATCCAAAATTTGTATCTTGATTATGGAAAAGTCTTAAAAGAGTAATGGAAACAAAATTGAGGTTTAGTACTGCATTTCATTCACAAACTGATGGACAATTAGAAAGAACTATTCAGACTTTAGAGGATATGCTCTGAATGTGTGCTCTAGACTTTCAGGGGAGTTGGGAAACGTATTTTCCATTGGCGAAATTTGCATACAATAATAGTTTCTACTCTAGCATTGGCATGGAAAAATATGAAGTCTTGTATGAAAGGAAATGTAGATCTCCAATATGCTGGACCGATGTTGGAGATAGGGTCTTGCTTGGAAATGAAATTGTGCAAACAACCACTGAAAAGATTAGAGTCATTCAGCAAAGGCCCAAAACAGCACAAAACCGACAAAAGAGCTATGCCTATCATAGAAGAAGGGCTCTTGAGTATGAAACTAGTGACCATGTGTTCATAAGGGTAATTCCGATGAAGGATCAATCAAGGTTTGGTAAGAAAGGCAAATTATCCCCTCGATACATTGTGCAATTTCAGATTCTGGAAAGGCTTGGTCTAGTTGTGTACGGAATTGCTTTACCGGCAGGAATGGAACAAATGCACAATGTGTTTCATGTGTCGATGTTGAGGGGCTATGTAGACAACCCATTTTGACTACCTCTAAGACTTGGGCGGTTCAATTCGAACACTCGATGATAAAAGTTACATTATGGAAATTGTCTAAATCTTTAGCAAAATGACTTAGTTTTGAGCTTCAAACACAAACCTTGCACCACAATTGGACCAAACCCTATTTTTCTATCATGACCACTCAAAAAGCAACAAAACCAAAAATAACTGACAAGCCACATTCTCAACTCTTTCCATTTTTTTTTCATTACATTTTGCTCTTCATTCTTTGTTATAAACACTGATTTTCAAAGTTACCTTGGGCTTAAAAACATGTGATTTAAACCTTGTTGAGGGCGGAAGGGCTAGCCACCCTTCCATAGGCTTGTTCTTTAGTTTTGTTCTCTTGTTGTTCTTCATATTTTTGCTTCTTTTCCTTGATTTCCAGCACTGTTTTAGGTAGTTTTTGATTGAATATGAACTGTATATGTGTGTTTAAAGCTTATATAGATAGTTTGATTCTTGTCTCGTATCTCTCTTCTTTGAAGATTCTACATAGCTCTCTTCTAGTTCCTTCTTTGTAGCATGGAAATGGATGTTTTATCCATGTTCCATGAGTAGGAAGATGAGCTTGTAATCATCTCTCCATAGCTTTCATTTCTTGCTTTTACTTAGTCTAGTTTTTTATTTGTTTTAAAGCTACATGAGAGCTCTTCGTTAAGGCCATTAAAGACACTCTTCTTTTTCCTTTGAAGCATGGAAATTGAGGTTTTAATCCATCTTCCATGAGTAGGAAGATGAATCTCTTTGGTCTTCCTAATGATGGAATCTCTTGTGTATATGTTTTGCCTTCAAGAATGGCTCCTTTTAAACCTAGTATCTCTAAGCTTGAGTATTCACTAGCTCTTGTTTTCCATGAGATTCAGTGCGTTTTTGTCATGTCTTCGATTGTATGTTTCATACTTAGCCTTAGTTAGCTTTGTTTTCATTAATTACCATCTCTTTGCTTCACTAATCATCATCTAAAATACCGTTGGGATGTTTGATGATTTGTGAAGCAAACCTACTCTCTCCTTGAGAAATTTTCATGACAGGAGAGAGAAGGATGGATGAACATCCTTGGGAAACCCCCTGTTTGTGCTCTGTTACAGTTCTGGTTGCAACAGATTCTCCCCTAGAAGTCATGTCCGGCCGACCATTGCATAGTACATCCGGCCATATCTCAAGGCCGGCCGACCCCTTTTATTGGACAGCTGAGGTGCATTTTCAGTAAAACATAGTAGATCTTGAGGCCTAAAATAGAGTGATTTTCAGACTGTGAACAGAGATAACTTCCAGTAGTGAACAATTGGGGTTTTCAGAGGATATTCTTGCCCATGTGCATGACCTCTTTCAAGTCCGTTAGATTAGTAGCTTTTAGATTCGTATGTTGTAATTAATTAGTCGCTTTTATTTGAATTTGTAATAATTAATTAGTTTATTCAATTATGTTGTAATAATTAGTTAATTAGGACATTCATTCGAACCGTCTTGTGCGAGGGGAAATTTGTAATATTTGTATATCTTCCAACCCTTATTTCTTTCTCCTTTTTACTTACATGCTTACTATGGTAGCATAATGTTTTCGTTTTATATCATTGCCATGCTTTGTATCTATTTTTGCCTGCATTAAAGTTCGTCTCATCATTCTAATATCATTGTCCTTTTTTACTTACTTGAATACATGCGTTGTGCATGCTTTGAGTTGATTCATATGACATGTTATAAAAGCCGGACTTAGTAGTTGTATTTTGTATGTGTTGCATTAATCACTTTTCATATTTAAGAGCATGCATTTTTCTAACTATATTCTTTTCTTTGGCTTACCTCGGTTGAGTACTAGGTGAGTATTTGTGCTTTAGCGTATTGCATGTGTGTTTGTGTTGCCATGTGAAGCATAATACCATGAGGCTTCGTGCTTATTTGAAATATCTCTTTGAATGCCTGTCGATGAAGGCTACTTCACTTAAATTGGAATGGCTTTGATACATGTACATATGAGCTTGCTTTTTATTCAAAGTAGCACATATTCAAAACTCTTTTCAAACAAATATGAAATCAAAGCATTCTAAAATAAGAGACGTAGTTTATACTTGTGTGCCTTACATAGTAAAGTTAGCATCATAATCAAAACATGAGCATATGATGTATATAAAAATCACATCATGATTAGTAGAGATCGATCTTTGATCGGTGAGTGGGGTGCTTAATTCATGACATTCCCCTCTCATACCCAAGTTCCCGAGCCGAGACACTTTGGTTATGATGGACAAGTGGCCTTTGGGATGAGTCACGGGTTTTCTAAATTTTCTAAAAATATTTAGGTAGCGACTCTGAAATCGGGCAATGCAGTGCATTTTTGGCATCTCTGATAATGAATGGATTTTCTAAGATTTTCTTGAATTAGACTCTCATTTGTGTTTTTCTGTTTCACGTTGCACTTGTGAAACTGGATTCACAACCACAAGAGTCCAAACTGTAGGGCTATAGTATCTGAGGAGATTAAACCCCTTCGAGGAGCACGAAAAACTAGCCACTATTTCTGGCGACTTTGTTGGGGACAGAAGAGAAATTAACTTGGGCTTCATGATGTGACATTTTATTTACAGATATATGTTCATTGCATTGCATTTGCATGGTGCTCTAAGTCACTGTGTTTTCCATCTGTTATTCTTGGACGGCTTGCCTACAAAGCTTGCCAAAAGGCTGGCCGGTCGTGGGCTTTGCTATACAACCCTAGAATCTGGATTATCACCGTACCACTTGATCCTTTTTTCACTTCTCGATGTTAGGTGTGAGAGGTATATTAGGTGATCTTGCTTAGGTAAAGTTCTAGTGACTGTTCCAACATAGGATAGGATGCTCGCCCATTTGCAGGATTTTGTGAAACTACTTACTCGAAGTAGTGAAACCCTAGATCATGCCAAAGCTCGGATAGGGTAACCCTACCCCTTCATAGGGGTGTTTTGGCTCTCTTTACCTATGATGTGCTATGCAGTGGATCTATACAGGGGTTCCTGATATTAGTGGTTTAGTTATATCCGTTTCTGGGGTAGAATTCAGTGGGGGAGTACAATCATTCTGTTGAAAATTGAGGCTGAGGTGCTGTCTGTTTTCTCTTTTGCTAGGTAGTCTTGGAACCATAGCTTTAGAAGGCTTTAATATTCCCCTGGTACTCTGGACTTCTGTCGATAGACATTGTACGGTCAGAGATTTTATTCAGGGGTAACCAGTGTTTGCTTCGTTATCGCCAGTTGCAAGATGAAAAAATGTCAGACAAGAGTCACCAGTTCTGTTGTTTCAGCAATCACCCTTCAGATCACCTGTACTCAGCTCATCCCAAGCACAATCACCTACTTTTGGAATGGCTCAGTATCCATCATCAGATCTAGAGGAATTACTGATTCGTCTTCAGCAGTCAGTCGACTCACTCCAGAATGACATGGCCCACCAAATCGAGGTCACGAATAGGTTGCAGCAACAACAACAACAACACCTGGCTGCAGCTTCTGCTTTGCACACACCTAACGTGGCTACTCCCATGTCTGGTACCACTGCTAATGTTGCTACAGCCCAGGATCCACCAACTGAGGGTGTTCCAATTCTTTCCGTCTAGGCAGATCCAATCTTGGTCAAGATTTCTAGAGCTCTAGTTCACCAGCCTGAGGCACCTTTTGAGTTCAAGTTTGACCCAACCCAACTTAAAGTCAACAAACTTGAAAAATTGTTCAAGACGGTGCAGGGGGTTAACTTTATTACAGATATTGAGGATAGATATGCGGAGTATGCTGTTACTCTATCGAAGCAGTTCACGATGCCGCATGTTGACCGCTTCGATGGCTCTGGAGATCCAATGGTGCATCTGCATCTGTTTTCTGATATCCTGTGACCAATGGGATTGACTAGAATTTAGAAATTGTCGCTATTCGGCAGGACCATGTTTGGTACAGTTGCCATCTGGTATGCTAAATTAGAGGACTTTGTGAAACGGAGCTGGGAGGAGTTGGCTGAATCTTTCGTTGCCCAATATCCTATAATACGCAAATTGAGGTCACAACTCGTGATCTCAAGGCAACATGTCAGGAACTAAATGAGGGCTTTTCAAAGTTTGTGACTAGATGGAAGGCAAAGGCAGCTATGATGGAAAACAAGCCTTCAGAGAAAGTGTAAGTTTGTATAACTGTTAGAAATCTGCATGAAAGGCTATTGTAGAAAATGATAGTCCTCCCACTTTTTAACTTTAAGGACCTCTATGAAATTGGGGTTCAAATCAAGGATGCTATCAGACAAGGGATCATTGTGGAAGATAATGATCCTATGAGAAAGAATGTAGTTCACAATTCCAATGCTACTACTAGTGGTGGCATAGCTGCGAAATGCTCAGAAGTAAACACTATCACTAGTTCCATCAAAAACCATTTTGCTGATAATAGCGTAAAACCAACCACTTTAACTTGGTACTAAGTCCAAAATTTCCATCTTCTTTACATGGCTCTCTTTTAAGCTTTAAAAATACTGCTAGAAAAAAGGCACCTAGAGCTCCTAGAACCCCGATCCCTTCCAAGTCTTCTTCCACCAAGGCATGACCTCGCTAAATACTATACTTATCATCAACAACACGATCATAATACAAACCGTTGTATCCGCCTTTGTCATAAGATTCGGGATCTTATTGACAAAGAGATCATAGCTCCACCAAAAAAAAACCTCAGCTACCAGTAACCCATTACCTCCACACCTCAACCTAATCTATACACTGCTGTCCACTTACAACCCCAACATATACATCACCCCAGTCCATTTACCCAAACCTGAGGTGTTCATTCCAGAATGCACGTACTTGTGCATGATGGATGCATTTGAACCCCAATCATCTCAAACCCTATCAAATACACCACAGGCACTAATGGTCGAACCCACTACTTCTGGGCTGTAAAACATGATTGAAGAACTTTAGAGAACTGTGGCAGATTTAACCTTTGGGATCTTGGCTCCATCATAGACCACATCACATGCTAGAAACTTCACGCTAAAAAGCTCCTCAATCTTGGGGCAAGCTACAATTGGAAAGGGCTAACCAGAAGCTATCTCGAGTCTGGGTGATGGCATGTCATTAACAAATGGGCCTCGTTTCGATATAGCAACCCGGTCCCTTGGCAAAGTGGAGGCAAGTGGCAAGAACAAGGCCGGGGCAAGTATTGATCCTTATGCATATCTTCGGTGGGCTATTGAGACTTTGAAGGTCAAAGGGTTGAACAAATAGCAAGTATTCACAGTTGTTGCAAAGACTGTAGATGACACTTTTTTTCGCTCAGGTTTGGGGCATTTTGAATTAGGGGGTACACCATGAAAAATGATGTCTAGCTAGAAACACCCCTTTTAGCTCTAATCCTACATCTGCAGGTGGTCTCCGAACCTAGTCAACCCTTACCGACCCCTCTGTCAATACTTCTAAGACTGGTAATCGCACCTTCAATCCCCTTTCTATGACCTTGTCCAAAGCTATCCAAATCTTCATAGGACAAGGCCATCTCAAACCCCTTGACCCTCAGTCTCTCCCTGATTGCCTTCCAGCCAAGCATGATGCTGCCAAGTATTACGCCTTCCATCAGTAACCTTGACATGACATTGACCGTTGTTTTCGCCTTTTCCATGAAGTACAATACTTGATTGACAGCAAGGTCATCACCACACTAGGTCCTACAAAGTCTATCGACCCTGGATCAATGAACTTGGGGGATAATGTCACTATGTGATCGGGGATAAACCATCTGCTGATGGCGCTCATTTTACTCTAGATATGGTGGATGGCATACATTGTTTTAGAACTTTGAAAATGCTGTTTATTTTACTTTCTGACTTGGTTATTGAGTCAGTCTTGTTGTATTGAGTCAGTCTTGTTGTGTCAGGGTTAGGTGATTTCGAGCGTGTCAACTCGGACATCACTTTCCTAATTATTTTTGTTTTTCTTTTCACTCTTTCTTTTAAGTTTGTTTCTATCATTGAGCTAGTTGGGCCAGAAGTTCTGAATGGAATTGTAGTAAGTTTCACCTACTTCTTTGTGCCTTTAAATCATTGCATTGAAGTTTTTCAAAACTTTTTCAAAATTGTGGTGAAAACAAAGAGGAAGGAATTCCTCGATATTTGTAAAATTTGATCAACTGGGAGGAAGAGAAGCTTTCTAAACCCTTAATGAATGAGATCATGTCTGTTAATGTGGGAATTGAGTAGGATCTTGGCTTGGCCCAGATTGGTTCTATATTGTCTTTAGAGGAGCAGCGACCGACTAGTCTATTTATTAAAAGATTTCAAAAACATTTTTGTATGGCCCTACGAAGACATGCCTGGAATTGATCTTGAGCTCGTACATCATAGGATCACTCTCAAGACTCAACCCCTTTGTTTTCAAACCTTGAACCTTGATTCAGAATGTTCAATGATCAACCACAATATGAAGTTTGCATGGCTGGGTTAGAAGCAGCTCTTGAACTAGGGGCAATAGGGTCGAATGTGATCACAGGAAACTTGCACAGCTAGACTAGAAGCACCCCTTGAACTAGGGGCAAAAAATGCCAAATTAAAAAATGGGTCATTTCTCAAGCCAATAGAGATCGACGAGAAAGTAAAATCCTAGAATTGGAGAGAAGAAAATTTATTCCTGAAGGACAATCAAGTCCCTGTGCACAACACTAGGGGAAAATTTAGACTCAATTGGATGGGCCCTTACATCATCAAGACCATTTGGTCAGGAAGAATAGCCATTCTCATGGATTTAGATGGCTTAGAGATCTCATAACCAATTAACATGGACAAGTTATACTTTTCTATCCTTGAGAGGCTCGTTGGGCTGAGAACTTGAAAGGGCGACCTAGGCAAAAGTTAGAGAGAGAGAAACAAAAAAAAAAAAAAAAAAGAAGCAAAAACCAAAAAAAATAAAAGGACAAAAAGAAAGAAAAAGAAAAGAAAGAAAGGACAAAAAAAGAAAGAAAAATAGAGCTCGCAAGGTTGAAAACCCGAAAGGGCGGCTTTGGCACAAGTTAGAGCACAAAAGGATAGCGTTAATACTCGAGTGAACTTTACCCCGGGAACTATGTAAGGCCTAATTCCCATCTTTTGAATACGTAGGCAACTTCATCCTGAAGTTCGGCCCCCATTATTTTCAGCCTGCTTGTCTCTTCTATGATGATTAACTTATCTCTATTCAACTCAGCTATCCTATCCATGTCCAATTGGCTCATCTTCATTTAAGTTCGGTTGTCCTACTCAGTTAAAAGATTTAGCTGTAAAAAACATCATGTTTAGATTTGAGGTTATGTCTCAAGAGTTTAATTCCCCATTGGTCGGGTAATGGCCATTTGTAAAAACAGTTTTTGAGGTCTTTTTTGCTGAAATTGACTTTTTCTCAGTTATTCCATTTTTCTTTTGTCAAAACTGGACCATTTCTTGGATCCAAAAAAGGAAAATTTTCAGTGTTCACAGCTTGACTTATATGATTTCAAAACAGAAAGTTGAACAAGTATGTTAATCTAAACTCTCATGTTGGTCAAAATTATTTCAGCAGAAAGCCAAAAACAACAAAATATAGTCAAAGTAATGAACTAGGGGCATAGTCAAGTCAGGTTTTCTGTCATTTCCCCATTGTCAACACACTCGCCAAAAATGGCACAACTGAAGGTAGCAGGAGGGGCCAAAAGCTCTCTCATCCTTTAAAACAACGAGGTACCGAACAAAGTGTGAAGCATGAATTGGAAATGGAGTAGGCTATTCTACTCCCTCATCTAGATGGGTCTACTCACGCCCGGACTGGTGTCTGAACCAAAATGGGAAGTACCAATCAACTGTATAGCGAGACATGCTGTAACTCATCTCGGCCAAGTTAAGCTAGGAGCATTGCCAAGCGATGTTAGTTGTAGATTTGCTATACATCTAGCCGCACCACAACCCTTCTGTGGGAGAAACTCACTAGTTGAGATTGCAAGGAGCCCACAACTTTTAGCTTATCCATCAATCACATCTAGGAAGGAATAAAAAATAAGAGAGAAAGGGTTATTTAGAAAATAAAGATTGAGTGCCAGAGCGATGTGAGAATCATAAATAAGAAATGGTGGGAAACAATACCTAGAGAAGCAGTAAGCTCCTCATGAATGAGAGGTTTTCTGCTAGTGGAAAGCATCTAAGTGTTGTGTTTGTTGTTTTTGTTCGTTTTGATTCTTGTTTTGAGTCATTTTGATTTCGGTGAGTGTAAATAGTTGTGTTTAGGTTATTTTTACTTTTTTTTCCTTTGTTAAGTTGTGTTTTGTACTGTGAGCAGTCGTAAGCTCAATACCGGTTATGAACTAAATCTCAATTTCAAAAAAAAAAAAAAAACTCGTTTTGTGCTTAGAGTGTCGTGCTATTCCCAATATGATGTGCAAAACAAAATTCTTTCTTTCATAACAACCTCGATCAAAAGAGAGAGAGAGACAAAACAAGGACCTATCTAAAGCTACATAGGTTCTAGAATTGCAAAGCAAAAGAGCAAAAAGGAAAAATTGGAGCATCTGAGTTTGTTTCCACTTCTGAAAATTCCGAGATCGCAATCCGGATGCACTTTCGCGAGCCTTGTCATTACTCCGGAGTATGAGTGTGCAGTGACCTCCAGCTAAAGCTTGCTAGTAAGAAGGGCAATCAAAATGCTCTCCCTAAACACCATTCCCACCAAAGTTGTCTTGGTTGTGTTTGCAATGAGTTCCTAGGAGACTAACTGTGACGGTGGAAACTAGAGTTCGAATAGTGATTCCTAGAACGCAAAGCTTCAGAATTTTTGAGACTAAAGTCTGGTTTAAATACCTAGGGGTGTATCCTCGGCTTGAAATCTGTGTGGCAGGCCCATAGGTTGAGGTAGCGTGTATGCGCCTCAATTCTGGATACTGAATTAACCTAGTCTGTTACCCCGTTGGAAAATAGGGAAAGTTGTAAGTATGATCAAAGAGAAAAGCGACATCTGTGACTTCTGCATCTAGATTTTACCTCTTGTCAACATTTGAGGACCTTTGAATTATAAGTTGAAGGTTGAAGTTTGAAAAACACAAAAGGGAGATCCTCGTCAGAATTGAGCGGTTTATAGCCACTCGCCCTATGAGGTGCTTTTTAAAGCGCCACTTTGTTTGTTTATTGTATTTTCTAAACATCATCCACTACATTTCTTGTCACACATACCACATCATGTATTTATCGCACGATCATAACACATTGTGCATCTATCACACGATCACATCACTATCATATATCCATCGCACGATCAGATCGTTCATGTGCGTCTATTGCACAATCTTATCACACTCTTTGCATCTATCGCATTATCACTTGTTCTTCCTCTTCTTACGATTTTAGCATGGTTAGAGTATCTCAGGGCATGCTGGAACTCGACCCTGAGCAATTTTCTCAGGATGCATGAGACGTGTTCTTGAGCGATTTTTATCTCAGGGCATGCAGGAACACGACCTTGAGTAGTTTTATCATGACCTTTTCTCACGATTTCAGTGTGGTTAGAGCATTCTTCCTCATTTCACGATTCCAGCGTGGTTGGAGTATGTTAACATATCCATTGTACATTTCCATTATACATCTCCATTCCTTTATGATATTTGTGTAGTAAGCACTGCACGTGGTTTAGATTGTTGCATTGTATTGTGTATCATTTGTATCTTGCCCTTGAACTACGTTGGTTTGATTCCTTGCAAAGGGATATGTAGGCAACCCTCGGGTTCAACAAACTGCATCTACATTTTGTTTGTTTGCCCAAGTCTTATGGCCATGTCAAATGGGTTGTCTTCGGGCTTCGACATTCAGTCACGTCATTTCATGACTACGAGCTTTGTCAAAGAGAAGTAACTACGGACACCCCATTTTGACCGCCCCTAAGACTTAGGCACTTCAATTCAAACACTCGATGATGAAAGTTACATTATGCAAATTGTTCAAATCTTTAGCAAAATGATTCAGTTTTGAGCTACAAACCTAAACCTTGCACCGCATTTGGACCAAACCCTATTTTTCTAGCCTGACTACTCAAAAAGCAGCAAAACCAAAAATAACTAGCAGGCCACATTATGATGGCCGGCTGGCCATCCTCTTGGCCGGCTAGCTATGTTTGCCGAGAATAGATATTTTGCAGCTACAATTGCTCCCATGCACAAGAGTTGGCCAACTACTCTCTTTTGAGGATATTTACGTTGAAAAGCAGTGGAATGTCTAGATATACAACACCTCACCTTAGTGTTTAGGGTTAGAACATTTTTGCCCAAGGCTTTCCTCCACTCTCTTGATATAGATACGATATAGATTCACCATTGGAGCTTGATTTAAAGCTTTTGGCTGGAACTTTAAGATTGATTTTAGACACTTGAGAGTGTTTGGATTGGAGCTTGTAAACCAAGAAACTCTTCCTCTTCTCTAGAGGTTGATTCTCAACTCTTTCCGTTTCCTTTTTCATTACTCTCTGCTTTTCATTCTTTGTTATAAACACTAATTTTTAGAGTTGCCTTGGGCTTAAAAACATGCGATTTAAACCTTGTTAAGGGTGGAAGGGCTAGCCACCTTTCCATAGGCTTGTTCTTTAGCTTTGTTCTCTTGTTGTTCTTCATGTTTTTGCTTTTTTTCCTTCATTTTCAGCACTATTTTAGGTTGTTTTTGATTGAATATGAACTGTACATGTGTGTTTGAAGCTTATATAGATAATTTGATTCTTGTCTCATATCTCTCTTCATTGAAGATTTTGCATAGCTCTCTTATAGTTCCTTCTTTGTAGCCTGGAAATGGATGTTTCATCCATGTTCCATGAGTAGGAAGATGAACTTGTAATCGTCTCTCCGCAACTTTTATTTCTTGCTTTTACTTAGTTTGGTTTTCTATTTGTTTTAAAGCTACATGAGAGCTCTTCATCAAGGCCATTAAAGACTTTTTTTTTTTTCCTTTGAAGCATGGAAATTGAGGTTTTAATCTATCTTCCATGAGTATGAAGATAAATCTCTTTGGTTTTCCTAATGATGGAATCTCTTGTGTATATGCTTTGCCTTCAAGAATGGCTCCTTTTAAACCTATTATCTCTAAGCTTGAGTATTCGCTTGCTGTTGTTTTCCATGAGATTTGGTGGGTTTTTGTCATGTCTTTGATTGTATCTTTCATACTAAGCCTTAGTGAGCTTTGTTTTCATTGATTACCATCTCTTTGCTTCACTAATCATCATCTAAAATACCGTTGGGATGTTTGATGATTTGTGAAGCAAACCTACTCTCTCCTTGAGAAATTTTCATGACAGGAGAGAGAAAGATGGATGAACATCCTTGGGAAACCCCCCGTTTGTGCTCTGTTACAGTTCTAGTTGTAATAGATTCTTCTCTAGAAGTCATGTCTGGCTAACCAGTGCATAGTACAACCGGCCATATCTCAAGGCCGGCCGACCCCTTTTATTGGATGGCTGAGGTGCATTTTCAGTAAAATATAGCAGATCTTGAGGCCTAAAATAGAGTAATTTTCAGGCTGTGAACAGAGATAACTTCCAGCATGAACAGTTGGGGTTTTCGGAGGATATTCTTGCCCATGTGCATGACCTCGTTCAAGTCCATTAGATTAGTAGCTTTTAGATTCATATGTTGTAATTAATTAGTCGTTTTTATTCGAATTTGTAATAATTAATTAGTTTATTTGATTGTGTTGTAATAATTAATTAATTAGGACATTCATTCGAACCGTCTTGTGCGAGGGGAAATTTGTAATATTTGTATATCTTTCAACCCTCATTTCTTTCTCCTTTTTACTTACATGCTTACTGTGGTAGCATAATGTTTTCGTTTCATATCATTGCCATGCTTTGTATCTATTTTTGCCTGCAATAAAGTTCGTCTCATCATTCTAATATCATTGTCCTTTCTTACTTACTTGAATACATGCGTTACGCATGCTTTGAGTTGATTTATATGACATGTTATAAAAACCGGACTTGGTAGTTGCATTTTGTATGTGTTGCATTAATCACTTTGCATATTTAGGAGCATGCATTTTTCTAGCTATGTTCTTTTCTTTGGCATACCTCAGTTGAGTACTAGGTGAGTATTTGTGCTTTAGCATATTGCATGTGTGTTTGTGTTGCCATGTCAAGCTTAATACCATGAGGCTTCGTGCTTGTGTGAAATATCTCTTTGAATGCCTATGGATGAAGGCTACTTTGCTGAAATTGGAATGATTTTGACAAATGTACATATGAGCTTGCTTTTCATTCAAAGTAGCACATATTCAAAACTCTTTTCAAACAAACATGAAATCAAAGCTTTCTAAAATAAGAGACGTAGTTTATACTTGTGTGCCTTACATAGTAAAGTTAGCATAATAATCAGAACATGAGCATATGATGTACATAAAAATCACATCATGATTAGTAGAGGTTGATGTTTGATCGGGTGAGTGGGGTGCTCAATTCATGATATTCTCATCTCATACCCAAGTTCCTAAGCCCAGACACTTTGGTTATGATGGTCAAGTGGGCTTTGGCACGAGTCATGAGTTTTTTAAATTTCTCAAAAATATTTAGGTGGCGACTTTAAAATTTGGCAATGTAGTCCATTTTTGGCTTCTCTGATGATAAATGGATTTTCTAATATTTGCTGGAATTGAACTCTCATTTGTGGTTTTCTGTTTCACATTGCACTTGTGAAACCAGATTCAGAACCATGGGAGTCTGAATTGTAGGGCTATTGTATCTGAGGAGACTAAACCTCTCTGAGGAGCACGAAAAACCAGCTATAGGCTATCTTCGAGACCCATTCCATGTTATTGCTCATCACCGAATAACCCTCAATGAGAATATGGAGTATGAAGAGAAATTGACTCAGATTATGGACCGACAAGTGAAACAGTTGCGGAATAAAGAAATCCCTATGGTAAAAGTAGAATGAAAGGAGGAGATTGTAATAACCCCAGCATGGGATCAACTTCGGAAAAAGAAGATGAAAATAGGCAAAGATACCCTGAGTTTTTTCCGAATCAAGGTAACACAAGTTTGGAGGACCAAACTTCATAAAGGGGGAGACTGTAATAACCCCGTCATGTATTATGCTTTCAATTCGTTAATTGTGCATGTGCTTATGTGCTAAGTGTGAATGTGAATGATAATTATGTCATTAATGTGGTTTGGACATTATATCTATTAATCGTAAGAAAATCTATTATGATTTATGTTTGATTTGAAAATTGAAGGCCTTAGTGGCGTCAGAAATTGAAATTGGTTAGTTTAATGTGATCGACATAATTTTTAGAGCCTGTTAGAAAGTTTGATTAAAATTTGATTCAGTCTAAATTAATTAGAATTAAGTGTGATTAGTTAAACTTAAGCCTTAATTAATCTCCCAAACTAACCACACGTCAGTATATATGGTATAATTACGAGTTTGGACTCCCTTAATTATATTTGAACTCAAAAATCTGAGGGGAGAGCTCTAAAGAGAGAGAGACTCAAGTTCTAGAGAGAGAAGAGGCTAGAAGGCTTGGAATTTGACAAGGAAATTTTAGAATTAGGTAAAACAACTCAAGTTCTTGCTAGAATTAGTGTTCTTGATGATTATAAGTAAGTGTTTGTACCTTAGTTCATAAGTTCAAACCATCAAATATGTGACTTCAAGAGGATTATGTGGTTGTGTATGATTTTCTTATCCACATTGAATTTGGAAGATGAATTGTACATGCATGCATAAATTACAAGGTTTTGAAAGTGCATTGCATGTTTTTGAAGCTTTGGAATAGAATTTGAAATTTAAATCAACATGCATTAAGATTTGTGTTTCATGTTACAGAATTCTTGAAGTCTTGAGTTTTGATTGTTGCAAATTGGCTTTGTATTCATGTTTTTTGAAGATTTTCTAAGTGTTTTCAAGGTTTTGTCAAGCCATGTAAGAAATTGATTTGAAAATAGAAGCTTTGAAGTTCAATTATGTTATGGAATTTCTAGAATTCTGTCTCACCGT
Organism: Camellia lanceoleosa; assembly: GCA_025200525.1. Lineage (NCBI taxonomy): Eukaryota > Viridiplantae > Streptophyta > Magnoliopsida > Ericales > Theaceae > Camellia > Camellia lanceoleosa. The sequence goes on along the minus strand of CM045759.1, from coordinate 70,053,601 downwards.
TCAAGTGAACAATCTTTCGCTCGAGTGCACATCTCATACATCTAGTATTTTTGTAGATCATGGCTGTTGGCTTGAGTGACCAAGTCACTGCTCAAGCGACTACCTTTTATTTTGCACATTGGCTCGAGCAAACGTCAAATCTAGATTCAGACCATCCAGTACTTTTGTAGACCAAATGGTCCACTCAAGCGACCAATGTTGTGCTCGAGCGAAGTGCTCTATTTCAGCAAATTGTGAAAAGACATATTTTGATTAAATGTGGATCTTCATTCATTTCTAGGCAATCTTAGGCATGAATTAAACATGCTAAATGAAATAAAGAGTTAGAAAGATGCCTAAGAGAATTATATAAGTTAAAGAACAATCCAATTAAGCAATGTGATCCAAAGTGTGTGTGTTTATGAATTGTGTAGAATTATCCGCGAAGATGTGTCAGTAACCGAATCACTATGAGTAACATCTTAGTAAAGATATTTTCTTACTTACTCTATTTTCTGAATGTCCTAATATGGTAAGCTTTTCCAAAACTGTGATTTTTCAAGTGTGAATGAGTCTCTATCTGTCTGATCAACACGATATCTGTAAATGTGATTGATGAGACACAAATGTGTATGACGGACCCAAGGTCGTTCTGTATATCTGAATTGGACCCGAGATTGTTCTGTATATCTGACAAGATGTACCCAAGGTCGTTCTGAATATCTAATAAGTTTGACTATCTGTTATGAGTTGACCAAATGGTCATTATACAGTCGTAAATGATTGGACTCGAGGTTGTTCTATTATGATATGATCAATTTTGTTCTATACATCTGTTATATGTTGGAGCCAAGGTTGTTCTGTTATCTGTTAGACCCAAGGTCGTTTCGTTATGAATTACTTATGATATAGAAATGCTTATATCAATTATTAAAACTCATTCACATAACCCCTTTACTTTGATATTATTCAATGGGCTTTCGCCCACTCCATTATATAAATGTATGTAGGTGAGCAGCGGGATATCCAACCCTAGCCTTAGTGAACTTGTAAAGGATACCGAGTTTTGTGAAGTCTGCCATGAGTGCCTCACGGGTGAGGCTTTTGTTTCTTTTGTCTTTTGATTTTCTATTTACTTTTGTTAGTCATGCTTGACCGCTTCTGTATATAAGTTTGGTGTTTGTATGTTAATGACATATGAATGATCTTGGATATGGAATCTTTTTATGAATGCATAAGTGTGAGTTGTTAATATATAAGAAGTTTTTGTTCATGCCATATGTGCATAGCTCATTGGACAAAATTTTTTAGTAATAAGTTTTCATTTCTAGCCCGGTATACTTAATTGTGATTTGATCTTTGTCTGAGGCCGTAGGTAATCTCATGATTATTGGCCGGTTATGATCCAAACCTTTAGGGGCGAGTTCTTGCTATGACAACTTACATTGAATAATCCATGAGATGAAGTGAGAAATCTTTCATTGATTGGTGTGAGATATTAGGGTGTGTAGCTTGAGTAAATGATTTAAATGTTGTGGGTATCATTTCTGGAAACCCTCACATGACTAAACTCGTCCACTTGGGTTAGCTTTGTGGTTTAAAGGCTTATTGCATATGCTAAATGCCATCATTCATCCTACAAAAGACGATATTGGTAGTTTTGTTTTCTTTTGTTTTGGTTGTCTTATTTTGTTTCCTTGCTCAAGGACTAGCAAATTGTAAGTGAAGGGGTGTGATTGAGACCGAAATGTCCTATATTGAGGTCAATAATTGATATTTCTTAATGCTCTTTTTAGTATAACTTGATACAATTTACAAGTGTTTGATCTGAATGGGGTGGACGCATTTCAAGTAGAAAAAGAGTCAATAAGTGGAATTCTAGAATAAACAATCACCTCACGTGCAAAGGAACCTTTTAGCACATGTAGTCTTACATCAAAATATGGATTCGTCTGTTACTCCATCCACATGTGTGGAGGAATCTTCTCACACATGTGGCGCCATCTTCCACACATGCAGCCTTATGTCCCATAAGTGCGGCGCTACCTTAGAATCCGTGCACATTTTTATTTTTCACCTATTTTACTAGAAAAATATAAAAGAGAGAAAATAAGGCTGTTAAGGGGTTTGAAAATTCTTCGGAAAAGAGGCACAGGGAGTCCAGGGTTTTGAAAACTTTGGATTGGAGGTCTTCCATGGCAGCTTAGCCTCATCATCTTTCCTTTGCTTTATGAGCGGCTAGGCTCCTTTTTCTAGGGTTTTGATGAAACCCTAGCTATGTAAATAGAGTTTTAGCTAGGCTTTGATTGTTTAAATGGTTTGAACAAGTTGTATGAATATTTTAAAAGTTTTAATTTGAATGTTTTTTTTTTTTAATCTCTTTTAGTGTTCTACTTTTGTGATTGTTGAATGCTTTTTATACAATCGTTTTCTTTTTGTTGTAATAAAAAAAATGAGACGAATCATTAAGAGAGACGAGTCGTGTTGCTACCTTCGTTTAGAGAGAACCATTCGTACTACTTGAGATGATTTGCGCCTATATGTTGAACTCAACAATCCTCTTGATCAATGTTTCAAACTATATTGCAATTAGATGTTGATGTTAAACCCTATTTATGTAACTATTAGTGGATTCTTTGCCCTAGGTTTTTACTCAAATTGAATTCTCAACTTTAATCATAATTGCTAATTTAATTTCTCTTTTCAATTTAATTCTAGTTTCAATATAATTCTCAATTCTCATTAACCATTTTATTGAAATTAATTTATGAATCTTGCAAGTTAAATTAGTTTAATTTTACATTAGTCCCTGTGGATTGATGCTTCGACTTGCCATTATTCTAAGGAATTTGGGCATAGTATAGTGTTTATTTTTGGTTTGCAAAACGACCCATCAGGGTGCTATCATTTAATGACCTTCCCCTCTTGTACCTAAGCTCTTGAACCCAAAATTTTCTTGGTTGTGATGGACTGGTTCTTAATTTCCCTTAAACAATTAAGTGGCGACTCTTTGTTGATCAAAGCAAGACGGTGTTGGATGTATGCCTTAGACTCGAAAAAGGCATGACGTCCACAAGGGAATAAAACACGTCGACAGCGAGAGTAACTCAGAAGATAAGGAGCAATAGGAAGTGGAGAATTGGGATGTGACACATCAGACAGAGGATATGGAGTCAAAGAGTAAAACATGGGAACATGACGAGCCAAATGTGACATGGTGCCAACCAAATTAAAAGAAGAAGTAGCCTGCATAAGAATATTAGAATCAAAGAAAGGAAGAGTCTCACATTATGAATATGTTCCATTCCCGGCAATAGTGCTAAACGGTAAGCCACTAGTCCAATTTTCTCTAAGATTTGAAAAGGTCTAATATAGTGGGACGCCAATTTACCTTTATTCCCAAAGCGAAATTGGCCTTTCATCGGGGTTAGCTTCAAGAATACATGATCTCCATCATCAAACTCCAAATCCCTTGTCTGCAAATCTACATAACTCTTTTGGCAGCTTTGGGTGGTCTTAAGTCATTGAATGACCTTGATCTTGTCAGTTGTGACTTGTACAATTTCTAGCCCCAATAGTGCTTTGTCTTCTACCTCGGTCCAGCAAATACATGACCTATATTTCCCACTATATTGGACCTTTTCCGTTGCTAGCTTGAAAGCTATTGTTGTAAGCAAATTCTACCAATGGTAAATGAGTTTCCCACCTCCCTTGAAAATTCAAGGCACATAGGCGAAGCATAGCCTTCAATGTTTGAATAGTTCTTTTAGATTGTCCGTTCGTCTGAGGATAGAAGGCAATATTGAATCTCAATTTTATTTTTAAGGCCATTTGTAAGCTTTGGTATTATCTAGAGATACACTTTGAATTCCTATCCGAGACAATGAAAAGAGGCACACCTTGCAATTTGACAATTTCATCTATATATATGGCGACAAGTTTGTCCACATTATAAAAAGTTTTAGTAGGTAGAAAATGGGCGGACTTGGTCAACTTATCAACAATCACACAAATGAAATCCACACCTCTAGGTGTGCGAGGTAAGTTGGTCACAAAATCCATAGTGATATGTTCCTATTTCTATTCTGGTAGAGGTTAGAATAAACCTGTTGGCTTTTAATGCTTTGCTTTAACTTGCTGGCATGACAGGCAACACGAGTTAAATTCTGCAATGTTTTTTTTTTTGTTTGTTTGTCATATTTGGCCACCAATAAATTTGTTTAAGGTTTTGATACATCTTTGTGTTTCTCGGATGCGTAACAAATTTGGAATTATGGGCTTCCTCTAAAATCTTCTTTTTCACCTCTAGTATATCCGGAACACACAATCTATTTCTGAATTTCAACACCTGACCTTCCATGACAAATCCTGGTCTTGGCCTTGATTCCATTTCATCACAAACCTTCTTGAGAAATTTATCTTCTGTTTGCCTTTATTTGATTTCTTCTACTAATGCTGGCTAAGCTAAAATGACAACTAACACCCCTCCTTGTTTGTATAGCAGAATCTCCATCTCTATTCTTTCCAAATCTTGAAGTATTTCTTTTTGCCCTATGAGAAGGCATGTCAAACTCTCTATTGATTTTTTGCTAAGTGCATTTGCTATAGTGTTGGATTTTCCTGGATGGTACTAGATCTGCAAATCATAATCTTTGATAAGGTCTAACCATCTCCTTTGACGCATGCTAAGTTCTTTTTGAGTGAAGAAATACTTCAAACTTTTGTGATCTATGAAAACTTCGCAAGTTGCTCTATACAAATAATGCCTCCATATCTTCAGTGCAAGGACAACTATTTCAAGCTCCAGATCATGTGTAGGATAATTCTTCTTATGCGGTTTCAAATGGCAAGATTCATAAGCAATAACTCTCCCATTCTGCATAAGAACACAACCCAATCCCTTATGAGATGCATCACTATAAATAACAAATCCATCCGTGCTTGATGGCAATGCAAGGACTGGTGTTGTGACTAGCCTCGTCTTCAATTCTTGGAAGGCCGATTCTCTTTGATCAGTACACTTAAATGGTATCCATTTCTAAGTTAGGAAAGTGAGTGGTACTATAATCTTCAAGAAATCTTTGACAAATCTCTGATAATATCCTGCCAAACCCATAAAACTCTAAACTTTGATCACATTAATTGGCTTGGGCCAATTGACAATTGCCTCTATTTTTAGTGGATCAATTGAAATACCATCTTGATTAATAACATGACCCAAAAACATAACACTATCCAACCAAAATTCACATTTCTTTAGTTTGGCATACAATTTGTTTTCTCTAAGGGTTTGGAGAATAACCTCCAAATGCTGTTCATGTTCATCCTTGGTTTTGGAATAAATTAAAATGTCATCAATAGAGACAATAACAAAAACATCTAAATAGGGTTTGAAAACCCGGTTCATCAAATCCATAAAGGTGGCGGTTGCATTAGTAAACCAAAAGGCATAACGAAAAATTCATATTGGCCATACCTTATTCGGAAAGTTGTCTTCTCCACATCTTTATCTTTGACCTTCAGTTGGTGATACTCGGATCTAAGATCAATCTTTGAAAACACCCTTGCTCTCTATAGTTGGTCAAATAGATTATCAATTCGAGGTAGAGGATACTTATTATTGATTGTGACTTTGTTTAATTCTAGGTAATCGGTACATAGCCGAAGTGTTGCATCCTTTTTCTTGACAAAAAGAACTGGTGCACCCCAAGGTGACATATTGGGCCAAATAAATCGCTTTTCTAACAACTCTTGTACTTTCATTTTTAACTCTGCGGTGACATTACATGCGAGTCTTTGAAATAGGATGAGTATCCGACATCACATCAGATAAACTCAATTTTTGATCAATTACGCCTCTCAACAAATCATCTGGAAATACATTCAAAAAATCCCGAACCACCGGAATGCTGTCAAGGCTAACATCCCTTGTTTGTGTATCCAAATACTACACAAATAACCCCTACATCCCTTCTTGAGCAATTTGCAAGCTTTCATTGAAGAAATGATGTAAGACAGGGGAATAACTCCATTACCATCAAAAGAAAACTCAATTTGTTCTGGAGGTTGGAATAAAGCTCTCCTGGGCACACAATCAATTATAGCATGATATTTAGACAATCAATCCATTCCCAGTATGGCATCAAAATGATCCATGTCTAAGGGCATTAAATCAACAAATATACTAACATTTCCAATCAAAATCTCACATGTGAGATAGATAAATGCACATAACATGGATCCTCCAGTTGGTGAAGAAATAGACAATAAATACTCTAATGGTCCTAATGGCCTATTCAATTTACTAGCAAACAATTTTGAAACAAAAGAAAGCGTAGATCTGAATCAATCAATACATAAGCACTCTAAGCACAAATAGAAAGAATACAAGAGACAATCAATTTAGTGTTCTAGGTGTCTCCAAGCTCTAAAGCAAATACTCTTTCTTTCCGAATATTCTCCCATCCTGTTGCAGGCTTTGCACTTGCCTTTGGTGCTGAAACTGATGCTGAGGCTGAACCAGATGTACTGGCAATAGGCTTTTTACTGCTTTAATGAAATTGTGGACAACTTGCTAGATGACTCGTCTTGCCACATCAAAAACATGCCCCAGTAAGTTAATAGCAAACTCCCCGGTGTTTTTTCCATAGTCTGCACAAGTTGGGATTATATCTTCGCCTTTGGTGGAATTGCTAAAAGTACCATGTTTAGCCTTTTGTTTATTATGGCCACCGACCCCCTATTTACTTCAAATCCTTGCATTTTCCCTTTCCACCCTGTGAATTTGTTTTGTGTGGCAATGTTAGATTCAAATATCAAGGCTTGATCAAGGACATCAACGTACTTGGGCAGTTTCAAAACATTTACCTTTTCCAAAATGTTCTCCCGAAGTCCTCCTTGAAATTTCCTGGCCTTTTTATATTTAGTATCTACCATATGCAGGGCAAATCTGGCTAGCTCGATAAATGAAGCCTCATACTCGGCCATTGTTCTATTAATTTGCCTTAATCTTTCAAACTCTGACACCTTTTGGTCCTGAACACACTGCGAAAAATATTTTTCATAGAAGATCTGTAGGAATTGGGCCCAACCAATGCCTCCATCTTTATCTCTAACCAACATCCACCATCCTCAAGCTTCCCCCTCTAGCATAAAGGTGGCAAGTAAAACTTTTTGTCCCTCAGTACATAGAAAGGCTTCAAACAATTTCTAAATCCCTAAAACCTAAGGTTCAACCCTTAACAGGTCAAGTCCACCTTCAAATGTCGGAGGCTTTATCTTTTTGAATTCCTTTGTGAGGGCTATAGTCCGATCATCTGCTTGATTATCCTAAATTGGCAACTGCTCAGGTTCATGCCTTAATGGTACTGGTGGTTCTTGTTGTGGTGCTGGTTGTTGCTGTTGTTGTCGTAGAGTTTCCATTAGTCCCTCAAATAATCTCTCTAGTCGGTCTATACAGGCTGTGGATGACTCTGCTCCATCATTTCCTCTTCTTCTCACAATTGTTCTATGCATATGAACATATGTTATAAATATTTGCAAAAGAAATGCATAAATATTCAACTATATGCTATATTTAATGCATGTTTTATGAATGCACACCCTGTCATACAAATTCATAAAATGAATGCAGTTCCTAGATTCATTCTCAGGAATCGTATTACTCATATGGACAAGTGTAGGTAAAGTTTAACTCATGCTCTGATACCATTTTGTCATGATCCTAAACCCGCCGCTAGAGGTTAGGCGGTGATTAGCCAGTAATCCCCAATTACCAAAGGCCTACCATAACAAATCACAAAGGACTATGATATATAGAGCATAACAATGGAATTTCATTATTTAATCATTGAGTCCATAAGTAATATGAGCAAACACACAACTTTATTATTTACTTCTTGTATAACTCACATCATTTACATATACAAAAAAATAAAATAAAATAAAATAAATAAAGTGTAACATAACATCCTAGTACAAAACTTGCTTATACACAAAACTTATCTCTCAAAAACTTCCTTCCCAAAAAGAGCCAAAGAAACAAAGAATAAGAAAATAAAAAGAAACTTCATAACAAGTCTACGTCCACTATCAATGTTCCTCCTCCTGATCACCTACATACATATATATATATATATATATATAAGAATGAGCCAAGCCCAGTGAATAATACTAAAGTAAAGGGATATATGAATGAATTCTAATCATTTGCAAAAGATCCATTCTAATCCACAATTCCAAAAGCATTTGAACATTGCATAAAATATACTCGAAAACATGATAAGATGGTACATCCAATAGAGTAAGACATCCAACCATACATGGTTGTCAAGAGGATATCTCAATTGCCATGGCACATAGATAAATGTCCTCTAATGGCTAGGACTCACCAAAGGAAGCCACTGCTAGGTTTATCGAAATATGGAACATTCATTCATTCTGAATAAAATAAACATTTCATAAACAAAGTACTTTTCATACAAATAAACACTTTTCAAACATAACTTTACAAAGATATTACTCACAGATAGCGCATGTTCAACAACCCTTTATTAGTCTCGACCTACACAACAAAATACGAATATCGATGAAATAAAAGCATAACAATCAAATTAATTTAACTTTAGTTTTTCTTTCTAAACTAAATTTGATTCAGATTGGTTTGCAGGTGTACTCGGCTTCAATAAGGTTCAAAATGTGTGTAAGGGTGTCCGAGGGTTGAAGAGAATGAAAAGCAAACAAAATGGGCAAAAGCCCTGAAATCCACACGTGCGGGGCTGAAGGCTGCATGTGCAGAACCTTGGTTGCATGTGCGGGACGCAAGTGCAATTAATGAAGTCCTAAATGTGGTTTCTGGGTAGGTTGGCCGCATGTGTGGGGACCAATTCCGTACGTGCGGAGGGCGTGTCGCACGTGTAGTGCTTCTTGCCGCACATATAGGGAAATTGGGTAAGTTGAGGTTGAAGTTATTCTTTAGTGTTCTTGACCTCCAAAACTCATTTTTCCTATCTCCAAACCCAAAATCATGATATCAACCATCCTAATGCATAAATAAATTATGTAAAACCAATGAAAACATGTTTGTAGGAATGATTTTGAGATCAAACTTCATAAAAATCAAGATTTAATTTATGTTTCCTATCTTTCCTTTTCTTCTTTTTATTTCTACATTTTCCATCCTTCAAAACAAGTTTTATGGCTTTCTAAGCACAAACAAATGATGTAGGTTTGTAGTATATCTATTACATAGCTCAAATCTATCATAAAACTGATTCAAAACTTGAGTTTTCAATGAATTCTTCAAACCTTTTTCTGATTTTCAAACTTCCTATTTTCCTTTCACTTCAATCATTCAAATTTATTTCTAACGAATTTTTGGCTAGGCTTTAACATTAATTTATGGAAGAAGGTTGTGTTTCTTACCTTGTAGTGATTTTCTTAGGATTTCTAGGCTTGAATGCTTGGATCTCTTGGATTTTCTCCCTTTTCTCCTTCTTTTTCTCCTTGCTCTAACTCTCCAGAACACCAAATTTCCCTCCATCTTTCTACTTCCTTCTCTTTTGTAATATGTGATTAGTTTAATTCACTAATTACCTTGTTAGTCTAATTAATCAAGCTTTATTCTAATTGATTATGTTTTAGTCTTAATCTAGATTAGTCTAATTAACCTCACTTAAACTTAAGCTAATCGTGTTTAACTTTTGCTAATCCTACAGAATTTTTAATTAGATACTCATTAGTCTCTACTCATTAGACTAAGTTTTTTAAGCTCCTCGCTTAAGATTTTCTAAGTTATCTAGGCATTCGATATTTTAATCTAAGTAACTTCCCAAACTTTTCAAAATCTTGCCTAGTTTCCATCCTTAGGTTTCATGTTCAAATCTTCTAATTCCACAAGGGTCAATATTCAAACTCTTCAAAACATAATTCCAAACATAACAAACATATCATATGCATTATGCTAATGAAATGAGATATTTCTTAACATAATTAAATGCATGAATGCTATGCACATTGCGGTTCTCACACAAACCCTAAAGAACGCGACTAGGAGTTCGGTTTATGAGATAAACAACAGTAAGAACCGTAGTGTGATGAGCCCCAACAGGAATACTATTTTTATATATCATTTCATTGAGCATATTTGCATAATTATGTGTTTAATTTGTTCTTATCTATTTGTTTATGGAAAATTAGTCAAGTGCTTACTTTGAATTGGTAATTGAAAGCCGAAATGGATTTAGAAACCGAAATTGACTAGTTCAATAGGCTAATTAGAATATTTAGAACTAGATGGTAAATTTAATTAAAACTTGATTCGGATCAAAATAACTAGAATAAATTAATTGGACTTTATTAGAATTAAGTTTAATTAATTAGCTCTAATCTAGTTTGATTAGTATAACTTAATCTACCTATATAAATACCTTGATCATGCTTTGAACTCATATTATACATGAAGTGTGGCTGAATTTAAGAGTGAGAGTGGGAGAAATCAACTACTAGAAAGAGATTGGAGAGACTGTAGAGAATTTGAAGAAGGATTGAGGAATTTAAGCTATCAATACCAAAATTCAAGCTCTAGGTATTATCATCACCCACAATTCTTGTAAATTATCCATGTAAAAGTCGAATTCACTAAGTTTGTAGAACCATTTGTATGAATTTGAAAGGAAAGAGTTAGAAACACCATGAATTTAGAGAGTTTGAGCTAATTGGGTACATGCATGCATAATTCATCATTTTTTAGATTAATTCTCAACAAAATCCTTGCATGCATGATGTTTTACTAGCTATCTTTGATGGTTCTTTATGATTTCACTCTAAGCATCTGATATGAACATGTTTTGAAAAGAAAAGAATTGAATTCATTACATGCATGGCTAAAATATGGAGTTTTTGGTTTTATTTTGAGAATTGACAATGATTTTTGAGCAATTGATTTCAAATTGGTTATGTTTACATGTCATTCAAAGCGTTTTCATCTTCTTAGCCTAGCCACGTAAGCTTTTGAGCTCTGAATTGGTGTTTTGAACTTCAAATTGAATACTGGAAAACCCAAAATTTGTGCACTTCGCTTGAGCGATGAAGTTGTCGCTCGAGTACACTTTGTATGCATCTACTATTTTTGCAAACACATTGCACATGGCTCGAGTGACCTAATTACCGCTTGAGCAAACTCACCCTTTTATTCCACTTGGTTTGAGCGACCATCGAGCACACATTTCAGGCATTTAGTACTTTTGTAGACAAGCTACATCGCTCGAGCGACCAAAGGTGTGCTTGAGCGAACTGCCCTATTTTCAGCATTTTTGCAATACACTCGCATGTGATTGTTTTCATTCCCATGCTCTTTTAGGCATCAATGGGTATTGTTTAGGGATTCTTAATAAGGAAATGAACTAGAAACACATTGAAAGGGTATTGAATTAAGATAGAACGTTTGATTGAGACTTGTGTTCCAATGTGTGCTTTGTTATGTGTACTGTGTAGGTGGACACCCGAGGTCTAATATCGATATAACCCACTATGAATAATATCTTTATAAAGCTATGTTTGAAATGCATTTTGAAATTGTTCAAGATTGGTATTTTCAATTCTATTGGGTTATCTATGAAGGAATGCCCCTTTTGAATTGTAATCGTGGTATATATTAGTGAGGCCCTCACTCAAGGGAAACAATACCATGGCCCATTGATTAATAGGCCCTTGCCTGGGTGAAACAATACCATGGCCCATTGGATTAATTGAAACATAGATATCTCTGATGTTAGACATGATGCTCCATATTGAACTGTGAATTATTGATTGGCCCTTGTGGTCCTATTGGCTTTAGCACATCATTTCGTTATTATTCTATTGGATGTACCATGTATATTGATTCAGATGATTATTGTTATTACAAAAGATTGATATGATTGTTAGTTAAATTGCTCTATTTATGAAAAGGTATTGTTTCGATAAATAAAAGATACGTTTTGTACTATGTTGGACTTCATTCATATAAAACCTTTATATTGATATTACTCACTGGGCTTTAGCTCACCCCTCTCCCTTATATATATGTAGGTGAGCAAGTGGGACATCAAGTTTAAGGCAGCCTTGGTGTCTACCCTTGTGAAGCCGTTTATGAAGTGCCTCCTTGAGGGGCCGTGCTTAGACTCAAGAGGAGTCAAGCTTTGTTAACCCATCTTTTGTTTTGTTTTGTTTCTTTTGATATTTTGGAACTTGTTATGAATGATCATATTTGAGAAGTCCAACTTGGGGGTATTGTGTATAAGTTTGAATAAAGTTTAAAATTTTTAATATTTATGATTTTGGCATGTATGCATTGCTCAATGGACTTAGTTATATTTCTTTATTGCTTCCGCTAGGCCCCGTTATTATATTATGTTTGTCTTTTCCATTGAGGCCGAAGGTAATCCAAGATTACTGGCTGGTCATGACCTAAGCCTATAGGGGCAGGTTCGGGTCATGATAGAGTGGTATCAGAGCACAAGTTATATCTCACACACTTTTCCATTGAGCAATAAGTGTCTAGAAAAGACTTAAGGATTGCATTTATATGCATTTGAATATCATAATGAAATGACTTTTGTAATTTTGTATATGCATATGCTTGCATTCATGTATTATAATACAAGTTTTATATAGATAATGGTGTGAACAAGAGGGGATAAATTGGAGGAGTCAACCTCCTTAAGACTCGACAAAATGGAGAGAATGATACATGACATGGCTAAAAGTTTTAGGCAACAACAACTGCCACCCCCACTCCCACCTCCAATGCCCGTACCACCACTAGTAAAGAACCATCAAATAGATGATCGAACCATTGTCCTCACCAAAGAATTCAAAAAGATGAAGCCACCCTTGTTTTGTGGGGGAGTTGATCCACTAAAGGCTGAGGCCTGGGTGCTGGGGATCGAAAAGCTGTTTGAGATGTTTCCATGCACAGAGGCACAAAAGGTTCTACTAGCTACATTCATTTTGGAAGATGAAGCAAGGAGATGGTGTATGTTAGTTCGTGATGATATTGAGGGAATTGATTGGACTCAATTTCTATAGATTTTCTATGAGAAGTACTTCCCGCAGTGTGTTCGGGATAGAAAAGTATTTGAGTTTGAGCAACTAAAGTAGGGGAACAAGACAGTGGCCGAATATGAAACCCAGAGTCGGCACGTTTTACGCAACATATGGTTGATACAGACTATAGAAAGGCTAGAAAGTTTGAGGGAGGTCTTCATGATTCAATCTTGGAAAGAATTAATGTACTTAAATTGCCAAAGTATGTTGATATACTGGATAGAGTGTTGATGTCAGAAGAAAATATGGTTGCTCATAACAGGAATTTTGAATAGAGAGGTAAGAGACAAAATTCCAATAAGGGAAGAACGTCTTCAATGAGAAAGAAATCAAAATCCAGTAATTCAGGTTCAAATAAAAGTAGCAATTCGATACCTATTTGCACTATATGTGGAAAGAAGCATCGGGGTGTTTGTTGCTCTACTACGGGAGCTTGCTATCAGTGTGGGAAATTTGGTCACATGGCAAGAGATTGTACACAACCTCGACGAGATAGTGGCTGTGGCGCTGCAAGTTCTATTGGGTCAGTTCCAACAATGAGATCAAATGCACACCTGCTACAACAAGAAATGATTTAAGGAAAGGAAGAGTCTTCGCACTTATTCCATGGGATACTCAGAACACAGAAGCTGTGGTTTCAGGTACACTTTCTGTTTATAGCCAATCTACATGTGTACTGAGTGATTTTGGTTCCACACATTCTTTTGTTTCCATGGTATTTGCTAGTAAATTGAATAGACCTATGGAATCCTGAAGATACATATTATTTGTAGCATCACCAACGGGAGGATCTATGCTATATTTATCTATTTACTTTGCATGTGAATTAATACCTATAGAAATGCCACCTTATATGCTGATTTGCTAACTCTTGATGTGAGACACTTTGATGTTACTTTGTGTATGGACTAGGGATGGCAGTAGAGGTCAGTGGCGTGGATATTAATTCTCCAACCCCATTCCCCATTGCCTATTCTCCATGGGTACTACCCTCTCCATCCCCTAATGGGTTTGGATTTTTCCCAACCTAACTCAAGCCTTTCTTTTTTTTAATGTTCACAAGCAAGGCTAAATATACATTCAATTTTATTTTATTTGGCTCAACAACAAAATCAATACACATTAATTAGTTAATTAAAAACTTTGTTTTAAAATACTCAAATATATAATTTTGAGAAAATCAAATAAGGTTTTAGTAATTGAAAAAAAAAATGTGGAAGAACGTAAAAGATTACAAAAAAACAAAGAATAGATTACACTTCTCACTTCCAACTTTTATAATTTTACTTTGGTGGCCATATTCAAACTGTTGTTTCAATTTAGTCCTTTTGCCACAAACAATTAAACAAACAAAAATGCTAGGACCTAAAAAAAGAATTTCCAAACCCTAGCATCGCTCTTAAAAAAATGGCCAAAAAGTTCTCGTCTGATGGTGCCACGTTAGCACATTTAAAAACAATAAAAGAAAAAAAAATTCTTACAGGAATCATGTAAAATGAAGATTTAATATTAGATAAAATCAGTAACTCAAATGTAATCAAACTCAAATTTCTTACAAATATTTCAATTGAATGTCACGGACATCTACATTGGAAACATACACACACACACACACAAACAAACAAAGAAAAACAAAAACAAAACACAAAAGTTAAAAGCAAAAAAAACTCCTAATGAGCATTCTTTGACATTTTTACTCCCAATTCAACAATGCACGTTTGTTGACATTTCAACTCTAACTTTTTACAAATTTCTTATAGTAGCAACACTCCAGTAGCAATAGCATTTCCATAGTAGCAGCGCTCTAGCAACCAAACCTACACAAGGATAATAAATATCAAAGAAAAAGATGAAGAAACATTACTACTTGAAGTTTAAACCTATTGACTAGGCACAAATACTCTATCACTCAACTCTAAGAGTTAAAATACAGATCAAGACTAGAAATAAGCTAAATAAAATGAAGTGGATAATACATAACTAATCAATTAGACCACTAGCATACAAAGGTGCTCAGTAAACAACAAAATTTGAAATTTGAAACAAACCCATTTAAAAGACTAATAAGTAAACATCACAACCTAGATAAGAGACAAAGAATTTATGAACTTTTAGCTTAAACTAATATTACAATTCACAAGACACTAAAACAAACACATGTTAGAGCCCATTGATACCAAGTTGTGGACTCGCCTTTTTTCGCGCTCCCTTTCGGCAGGCTTGAAATGAACCCCTCACAGTTCGGACTCCCGCGGTTCTGAATCTAATCTCACAAAGTGCAATGTGAAACTGATAATAACCAAAGAGTCCAAATCCAGCAAATTGTTTTGAAAAATTGATTTTGAATCAAAAAGTCCCAAAATTGGACTGCTTTGCTAGATACAGAGTCGTCGCATAAATATTTTATTTTTGAGAAAATTTAGGAAACCCTGACTCGTGCCGAAGGCCATGTGTCCGTCATCACCAAAGTTCCCTCGGCTCAGGAACTTAGGTACGAGAGGGAAAGGTCATGAATTGAGTACCCCCACTCGCCTGATCAAAGATCGGCCTCTACTAATCATGATATGATCCTTTATAAACACCATGTGCTCTTGTTCCGGTTATTAGCTAACGTTACTATGTGACGCACACAAGCAAGTATAGACTAGTTTGCTCAATTTGGAACAATTCAACTCATGTTTGTTTGCGAAAATAGTTTGAATTTGCCACATCAAATGGGCTTAAAGATGCGAATTTTCCACCAAACATAGTGGGCTTAAAACATGATTTGCCACTCAACAAAGTGGGCTTAAAACGATTGTTTTAAAAACTGGACCGGTGAGCGAACCGGAAAAGGGATCGGGTGGACGGGTCACCGGTTCAACCGTCGAGTTAAACCGGAATCGAATCGTGACGTAATAAATATATTAAAATTATATTTAAATAAAAATATAAGTAATAAAATTATAAATTAAAAATATTAAAAATATTAAACTATCTTAAATATTTATCCTAATATTTTTTTTACTGAAAAATATAATAATATATTTTAAAATATTATTAATTTCAATTTTGGAAGATGAAATCAAATATTTAATATTCCCTCCATATGATTTTAATTGAAATAATTTGATTGAAAGGAGAGCAAAAATTTTGGAGGGATATCAAAATTTCAATATTTTCTCCAATACATTTGATTGAATCCCACATGAATTTCTTGAGTCTTTTTGAAAGAATTTTTTTCTTATAAATAGGTGAAGACTTTCACAATAATTTCATCAAGCTTTTAATGGAATTCCTCACAAGAGAAGACCCTTAAAAAAGAGTCTCAAATTAAAATTTTCTTATATTCTTATTTTATATATATATATATATATATATAATAAGAAATAAAGAAAGAAAAAAAAGAAAGAAAGAAAAACTAAAAGAAGAAAAAAAATTCGAGCCGGATAGCCCGGCGAACTGGCTCCGGGTCGACCGGTTCAATGGCCGGTTTTTCCGGTTCTCGCTAAATACGTCGGTTTTCATCTTTGGCCGGTTCAGAGGGTATGTCCAGACCGGAACCCTGACCGGTCCGGTCCGATTTTCAAAACCTTGCTTAAAACACACATTTGTTGAATCGTTTCAATTCAAACAATAGGCTCGGCTACTAATATGGCATATGAAGCAATTTTGAATAACATGCGATTAAACACGTAGTCAAAGAAGTATTGAAATGGCGATACAGTTTGAATGATGCACTGAGCCTCGACGCATGCAATACGAATGAATGGATGCAAGCATGCGATATGCTAATCGAAATATATCCCTAATCTAACCATCAAAAGAGATTAAATAAAAGAGAGAAAGACGTGAGGTTGGAAGACATACACACACGCACGCACACTTATTACAACATTACGCCATCGCGAAGGAGGGTTCGAATGAATAAGAGCTAAGCTAATCTAAGCTAATTAGACTAAACTAATTTAGACTAATTATTACAAATCAAATGAATAACTAGAGACTTAATTACTAATTATCACAACACTTTAACTAATTAGCAACAAATTAATTAAATTACAACACAAATATGAATAAACTAAGCAATTAACATATTAAACTATGCTGCCACTGCTCCGCCTCAGGAAGTGGAAGACGCGCATGCTTGGTTTTCGCTCGGGAATACCACTGTTTTGCTCTCGAAGGCCTCTGTTTGTAGGGTTGAACATTGCCAGAACCTTTCTACTCCACCTTACCAAATATTCTTTGAGGCTTGCATCAGTGGCCTGCCGGCTATGGATGGTTGCTATCGACCATCTGCCAGCCAAAAATGTGTACTGCCAGCCAAAAATGAGGCACTGCCAGCCATAGATAAGGCACTGCTGGCCACTGATGCATTGGATCACCATGCTGCAACAGAGCACAAACAGAGCAAAAATGGGGGGTTTTTCCAAGGATTGTCTGCACACCCTGTCTCTCATTTTCATGGGGAAATCAAAGAAGGGACAAGATTTGGTTCACTAAACCACCAATCAAGCAATTTCATTGCATGATGGCTCGTGAAACCAATTGTGCAAGTTCAATAAATGCAAAAACAAAACTCAAAATGTCCATCGCCCCATCATGCATGATCAAGGGAATGGAGACCTAGGAAAATGGCACATTTCATCACTATTGAGTAGGAAATGCCCATTTTCCTTGTGTTCAAATTAACATTCGATTTGAACACATGCAATGCAACACAAAGAATGCTTATCTTGCCTCTTTTACTTGTTAATTTTGTTTACTCATTTTAATTACCAAATCATCCTTTAATCCATTAAGTCCATTGGTGATTATCCTCTAAGGTGAAGGAAGTGTTAACCAAGAGATAGTGTAAGGCAAGAGAGAGATCATGCCTTTGATAATGAATCCTCAAAGAGGATTAAACAATTGAGCATGACGTCAATCTCAAGCTTAAAGGATCCCAAGTTTGAAATAACCCTAAAAACAAAATCAAAGAGTGAAGCAAAGAGGGAGGTTGCAGGGATTTAGGTGCTAAAATTGAGTGATAAAAGCACTAAAAACATACAACCAAGTCACACCAATGATACTTAAAGCCTTAAAACAACAAGCTAGTGCAAAGATTTATACTACAACTACACAAAACAAAGTTCAACTGAACCAAATAGCCCAAAATAGAGCTAAAACATGCTATTTTAGAGGCTAAAACATGCTGGACTTAAGCTAAGTTAAGCTAGAAAAACATGCTAACATATGAAGCTAACTAGGCATGCAAATAAGACACAAGGAGGGGAGGCTAACCCCTCTAATTTTGGACTTCAAAATGATTTTTTTACCACTGAAAAACCTCTAAAATTCAGTGGTTAAAAGGTCCAAAAAATTTGTTTTGAAAGTGATGAACAAAGGCACAAAAACCTTACACACAAGAAAACAAGAAGGGTGAACCACCCCCTAACTAGAAAGGGGTTCAAACCACCATTTTTAAGCCACCAAAATAGAGCTTTTTACGGTTCAAAACCAACCCCAAAATAGTTGAAAAGGATGGCAAAACAAGTATACAAAACAAGTATAAACAAGGCAAATGTTATACATTTGAAGCAAAGCACAAATTGGCCAACAATCCAAGCCAAAACTACCTTCTAGAGCTCAAAGAAGGTCCCAAGTTACCTCAACTCAAAGACTAGCAACTTTGGTTAAGGTAGTGTATGTAAAAGTGTAGAGAAAACAAGCACTTAGCACAAAATTGTAAGAGAGAGAGAGAGAGAGAGAGAGAGAATTTTTTGTCTTCAAATTTTCTAACCCCCACACATGAGAGAGAGGGGTCCTATATATAGAAAACACAAAATTCCCTTACAAACATCCAGCCATACACGTGTTAGAAGATGCATGAATCTGTGCAAACAGTTGGCACAAAATATTACAAAACATCTGCAGGAAGCACTGATGGCTGGCAGGGCACATTAATGGCTGGCAAAGGAGAAGTGGTGGCCGGCAGCCTCCAAGGATGGCCGACAGGCCATTTAAAACTTCATGCTGAAAAGACTTAGGCATGGTCCAAAGATGAGACAAAATGGATACAGGATTTGGAAAACTCAAACCTGTAGCGTTCTGCCAGGGACTTCGAGCACTCGGTGAGCAATCAGACTTGCCATCGGATGTACTTGCAACAACATCCAAGTCTTAAAGGACCGTCAAAAATGGGGTGTCTAATAATCTCTAAGTTGTTCCCTCCCCTCCCAGTCCTATCCAGCATAACTTACTAATTAACTTAAAGAATGATAAGATCAATTCAAAGAAACTTTAAAATTGATGTCAATAAACACACCTTTGCATGGAAAGCATAATGTAAAATAATGTTGCATGGCTTGGTATAAAGATGTACATACTTAAAGACAACGTGTAATATATAAAAAGATCCTACTATGAAAGTTTGAGTCGTCCAACAAGAGAAATGCAAAAGAAAGATCAACTCTAATTCACATCCATATCATCATATATAGTGGCATAACCAACTAATTCCAATGTTGAATTACCTAAAAAATAAGAAAATAAATTAAGTACTGAGATTATTCAATGAAAATATATTTATTTATTTAAGTACCATGCATCTCTACGGCCTACAACCAACTTTGTGTATACATCAATGCTTTCAAAGTATCTGGATGAAGTCTATTCCGATACGAGCTCACCAACCTTCCACTAGTGCTAAATGTAGACTCAAAAGCAATAGTGGATACCAAAATAGCTAAAAAATCCCTAACTATTGCCTATAAGGTTGGATACTTCGATGCATTTGATTTCTACCGTGTTAACACATCAAAATTGGGAGTTCTTGTCACAACATCCTCTTCTAAACAATGGTCCAACTCTGATGTGATTATTGATTTTTTTTCTTCGCTTTCTACTAATAAACAAATCATAATCTGAAACTATCTCTGAATCCCCAAAATTTGAACTCGTAGAAGATTCAACGTTAGCATCAGTCCCCAAACTAAGTTTTTTTTGATACTCTTGCAACAAATCATAACAAAGTTGGACAATCTTCGCAATTTCCTTTTCAACTGTATCTCTATAAAGTTTATCAAAATAAAACTCCAACATACTAAGTTTATACTAAGGATCAAGTACAACAACTTCTATAAGACCATGTATAACAACCCAATATTTATCACACTTTCCAACATTTTTTATGCCATTGATCTAACCACCTCAATTGAACAAGAGAGCCATTGAGAGATTGTTATCCTAATCTCACATAAATTTGGAAAAGCAACATTGGCTGTGGGATATTAAGTTCCAAAGAACAATTCAGTTGCTTTATAAAATATCTTTAACCACCTACAAATTTCTCTAGCAAACTCCCACACATCCTCAATTGGCAATATTGTATATTGGGTGTCATTATATTTCAAGCGGTAAAATATATCCTTATACAACAACGCAGTTTGAAGCATCAAGTATGTTGAATTCCACCCAGTGGCATAATCAAGTCCTAGCTTTTTAGTATTCAAAATTTTCACTTGACGAAATGTTTCTTTAAAATTTTGTACTCTTTTAGGAGTTACTGTCCGATAAGCTACATTATCACAAATTTTCTCTGCACCTTACCACATCCAATCCATCCTTGACAATCAAATTGAGAATATGTGCGAAGCAAAGCCTATGCAACAAAGTACCACGCAAAAGTAGAGAACTATTATCCAATTTATCCAACAAAATGTTAATCATCACATCATTTGTGGAGCAATTACCAATAGTGAAAACAAATACTTTTCTAACAAGATTCTAATCCTTCAAACAATTGAGCAAAGTATCACAAAGACCTTCTTTTGTGTGTGGACGTAGAACATAAATGAACCTAAAATCACAAATTAAAACATAATTTAAAACAAAATTTCGATCAACAAAACATTATGAATAGCTTCCATTGTAATTGTTCAACACCAAAAGCACATCAAGACATGTTTTCAGTAGAATGCATATAATACATGACGCAACAACAATCTGTAATTAAGCATAGATTAATTTATATGCAAAAATATACCTCAAAATATGCCTTTGCAATGACCAAGAATCATCAATAAAGTGTGTCGTGACCGCTGTGAACCTTTTCTTTTGATTACTAGAAGTCCACATCTCAGTTGTGATTGCCACTTTACTTTGATTGCTCTATACCAATCTCATTATCTTCTCCTTTTCATTGTCATAGATCTTCAAAATATCACTTTTTATTGTGTTTCGAGAAGGTACTTTAAACAATGATTGAAGTGCCATTGAATATCTTTTAAACCTAATATGATCCACAATAGACAAAGGGTATTCATGCAAGATTATGGCATTTGGAAGCTCTCTATTAGCAATATCTTCATCGAAACTATAAGAGACTTTCAGGCTCTCCTTGTTAAAGTTGCTAGTTAAAACTCTCTGCCTCATGTCCATTCCCTTATTTTTCTTAAGACAACTCCTATAGTGATCACTCATATGTGAAGTTCCATGTTTCAGATTATCCCCAAGATGCTTCTTATAATAATTACATATTGCCTTCCATACCCAATCAATTTTTTCCTTCTTAAAAGTGTTGCCACACAAAACTTGGGTCTTTTTTTTTTTTTTTAGTAGCTAAACTAGAATCAGAATCAACTATATCAAGGACATTTTGATTTGGGAGGGAAGTCTGTGATGGTAGAGAGGTCTCACTCTCAACTAATATTGATGGTTATAAACCATCAACGGGTTGTTAGGAGTTAGCTTGAGGGCTTTCTTGAGAGTTTGCTCCAACTTCAAACATTTTCAACGCTTAAAAATCCTAGAGAACATAAATCAAATTAAAAGAAACATAAATTAGTTATATACAAATAAGAGGTTGCTCATTTTCTTAATTCTTGTTAGTAGAGTTCAACTATGGCCCACAGAATCACAATGTGGTTATTGTGGGTAAGGTAGATCACTTGTTTCATGTTGTGTACATATTCAAACATATATATATATATATATATATTTATATATATACAACAAAGAATAGTTGGTTCCAAGTAGGGTCCTTTAGATCCAAACAACAATAAATTAAAGTTTTAGAGATGAAAATCTATGGATGAAATTTCTTAATTATTAAAAGACGAAATTGGACATTTATTAATAAAAGAATGGGTCATTTGTTATATGATTAAAAACTTAAAATGGAAAAATGTAATAATTTAAAACAAATGAGTCAAGCATGATTCAAAATCCTCATTATCAAAAAAAAAAAAAAAGGAAAAAAATCCCAGAATCCTCATTATCAAAATTAAAAAAAAGAAGAAGAAGAGAGAGACAAAAACAGAGAGGCCTACCAAAGAATTCATCTAGCACAAGGAAAGGATCAAAGTATTTGAGTTAAAACCTACAAAAAGAAAAAAGAAAAAAAAGAAAAGAAAAGAAAACCCATTTAGGCATTTAGTCAAACAACTCAATGAAACAAAATAGCATTTCAAAGTATTTCAATAAAAAAAAAAGAAAAAAAAGAAACCATTTAGGCATTTTGTCAAATAGCTTAATGGGAAAACGTGAACATATTGTTGAGGTGATTTCAGTGCACCACACACACACACACACACACATATAAATACATAATACATATACATGTTGTATATGCATATATAAAGGTCAATTAATAGCAATTGTTAGGGTAAGGATATGAAATATGTAAAAATTGTTGAATTGTTGAGGGATTTCATGTATATTCAACAACAAATCAATGAAATTTGTCTTTAATTTTAGGAAACAAAAGAGAGAAAGAGAGAACGAGAGAGAGAAACTCACCATGCCAGAGAACCACCGTGGTAAACGTTGACAGAGATAGCTATCACTAGATCATTGCTGTCGTAAATTGTCAATGATAGAGTGAGAGGATGAAAGAGAGAGTGATACTTTGATCTGCTTAGGCTCACTGTGAGAATGAGAACCCTAGTTCTAAACGTAACATATGAGGGAAATAGGCCGATACCCACCCCTGATCCATACCCTATGAATATTTAAAAAACACCACTTACCTGACCCAATGGGTAAGAAAAAAGGAGAAAATCCATATATTTGGGTCTGGTCTCCATGGGTATCCACAGGGTAGGTTCTCTATTGCCATCCCTAGTATGGACTGGCTATCTAAGTATCATGCGACTACTAATTGTGCATCTAAACGAGTGATATTTTGACCTCCAGGTTAGGATGAATTTTATTTTGAGGATAAGGGTGTAGTTCCTCTACCTTATCTAATATCTACAATGAAAGCCCATAATCTGATTAGTAAGGGACGTCAAGGATACTTGTGTAGTGTGATAAATGATCAAACCATGGACATCACTTTGGGTAGTTTTCCAATAGTAAGAGATTTACCAAATGTGTTTATGGAAGAGTTACCTAGACACTTGATTGCTAGGGAAATTGAATTTGTGATTGATATGATATTGGGTACTCAATATCTAAAACTTCATATCATATGTCAACTGCTGAAATGAAGGAATTGAAAGATCAGTTGCAGGAATTACTTAATAAGGAGTTCATTCGACTGAGTACATTGCCATGGGGCACATCGGTCCTCTTTATAAAGAAGAAAGATGGCCCAATCCGATTGTGTATTAATTACTCGGAACTCAACAAGGTAACCATTAAAAATAAATATCCTTTGCGTCGGATTGATCATTTGTTTGATCAGCTACAAGGGGCTCAGGTATTTTCAAAGATTGATTTGAGATTGAGATATCACCAGTTGAAGGTTAAAGCCGAAGATATTGAGAAAATTGCCTTCTGAACCAGGTATACATGCTATGACTTTTTAGTCATGCCTTTCAAAGTCACCAATGCACCTACAACTTTTATGGATTTAATGAATAGGATTTTTATGACATTTTGATCTACTCAAGAAGTAAAGACAACCATGAACAACACTTGAGAATAATCCTTCAGACACTTCGGAAGAAACAATTGTATAGAAAATTTAAAAAGTGTGAATTTTGGTTAGACAAAATTATATTCCTAGGGCATGTTATTACGAAAGATGGCATTTCAATTGACCCGCAGAAAATTGAAGTGATTATAGATTGGCCTACTCCGACTAACGTAATAGAGGTTCAAAGTTTTATGGGATTGGCAGGTTACTATCGGAGATTCGTCAAAGATTTTTCAAAGATTGCTGTGCCATTGACACAATTGACCCAAAAAAGAGAACCATTTTTGTGGACAGACCAAAGGGAATCTGCATTCCAAGAGTTGAAAGCAAGATTGACCATGTCTCCAATCCTTACTCTATTATCAGGTACCGAGGGAATTGTAATTTTTAGTGATGCTTCTTAAAGAGGTTTGGGTTGTGTTGTAATGCAGAATAGCAAGGTGATTGCTTATATGCATCCTGGCAATTGAAACCACATGAGAAGAACTACCCCGATACATGATCTAGAACTCGTTGCTATTGTCCTTGCATTGAAAATCTGGCGCCATTACCTTTACGGGGCAAAATGTGAAGTATATACAGATCATAAGAGCTTGAAATATTTCTTTACACAAAAAGAGTTGAATCTACAATAGAGACGATGGCTTGAATTAATCAAGGATTATTATTTGCAAATTCATTATCATCTGGGCAAGGCTAACATTGTAGCTGACGCACTCAGTAGAAAGAATGTGGAAAATTTGGCTTGTTTGCTTACAGATCAAAGTGAGCAATTGCAATAATTTGAAAAGCTTGAATTATAAGTGATACCTTATGAGCAAGATCATTTATTAGCTATAATTTCAGCACAACCATCAATCATAGAAGAGGTCAAATAGAAGCAAGTGAATGATGATTTCTTTATGAAGATTTGTGATGAGTTTGAAACCAAGCCTAGACCGGGGTTTACAATTGAAGATCGAGTATTGAAGTTTCAAGGAAGGCTTTATGTTCCTAATGATGCGGAATTGAAGAAAAGAATTTTAGAAGAGGCCCACAAGTCGATGTTTGCAATGTATTCGGGAAATACGAAGATGTACAAAGACATGAAACAAGTATACTGGTAGCCAAACATGAAGAGAGAAATTGCCGACTACAACTCCAAATGCCTCTAATCCCAACATGTAAAAGCAAAGCACTAGAAACCGGTGGGCTTACTTCAATCCCTCCTTATTCCAGAATGGAAATGGGAGCATATAACCATGGACTTCATTGTCAGTCTACCTCGAACGTCTAGAGATATGAATGCTATTTTGGTAATAGTAGATAGATTGACAAGTCTACTCATTTCCTTGATTTGAAAACTTCCTTCAACGCTTATAGACTTGCTACAATCTATGTTGATGAAATTATTTGATTGCATGGAGTTCCGGTGTCTATAGTTTTGGATAGAGATCCTAAATTTGTTTCTAGATTTTGAAAAAGTTTGCAACAAGCAATGGGCACTGTCATGACCCGAACCCTCCCCCATGGGTTAAGGACATAACCGGCCAGTAATCACGAGATTACCTACGGCCTTAAACCAAATCAGATATATTTTAATAGAGTTAAGGGGGCCAAACGGAAGCAATTTCAGACTTTTGTCCATAGAGTTGTGCTTACATGGCACGTCATAACATTTCAAAAACATACATTAATAACTCACATCAAGGAAAGTTAACACATAAGCTTTACACAATAGGATCATTCAAGTCATGGTCAGCCAATCAAAACTATCTACAACCGTAATCCAAAGTTCTCGCCAACATGACAAAATATAACAAAATAGCAAAAGGGCGAAAACAAGTCTCATGCGTGAGACGTATGGGCTGACTCTTCAAAACCTTGACTGTTTCACACAAACTTCACTGAGGCTGGGTTTGGACCTCCCTTGGCTCACCTACAGACACATGAATGAGCGTGAGCGAAAGCCCAGTGAATAATATCAAATAAAGAAGATACACGAACGGTATTTTAAACAACATACATCAGATGGCCTTGGGCCCAATTCATATTTCTATCTAGTATATATATATAGGTCAAGTGACTGCGGTTCTAAACACATCAAACAACCTCAGGCCCAATTCATTCATATCTGATGGCCTTTGGCCCAATCGTTCATGTCCGACGGCCTTGGGCCCAATCATTCGTGTCAAACGGCCTTCGGCCCATTCATTCGTGTCAAACGGCATTCGGCCCATTCATTTGTGTCAAACGGCCTTCGGCCCAATCATTCGTGTCAAACGGCCTTTGGCCCAACATTCATGCATGTCAAACGGTCTTCGGCCCAATCAATTGTACCCAACGGCCTTTGGCCCAACCATATGGCATAACAAATATTTGTCCATAATTTAAATTAACAACTTATAAGACTTATATGGGAATAAGCAATTGGATAAATAACATACTTCAAAATATCTTTACTAAGATATTATTCGCAGTGTTCTGCCGGCGGATTTGCCCTGGAACTCGACCCTACACATTTCATGAACACAATGGGTCACAAATAATTCAATCCGTTCTTAATTCATACACCCCTCTTAGGCTTCTTTCTTATCCTTTTAACTCATTTATGATGCTCAATGCATGCCCAAGAGTGCTTAGAAATGAAAAAGAATGGAAAATGAAACACAGAACACCTTTACAAAATTTCTGAAACAGGGGTCCCCGCTCAAGCATGGGTTCCGCCGCTCGAGCGGACCCTCATGGTCTGCAAAAGTATTGGTTGCCTCATTTTTACGCTCGAGCATGAATTCGGATGCTCGAGCTGAAAGTCACACTACATGGCTCTCCGCTCGAGCGGACATCAATGCCTGCAAAAATTCTGGGAGCTCGCATTTCACGCTTGAGCGGCGCTTTCCCCGCTCAAGCGGACATGCCAAATTCTGGGTTTTCCAGAATTATTCTTCAAGTTCAAACTTGATGTTCAAAGACTCAAAACTCATGATTTTGGTTTAGAAACATGCAAACACATTATACTATATGAGAATATGAGAGTATGAAACCAAATTATTCAAAATCATAACCCAATTCTCAAATAAATCCTCATTTCTTTTGTATGACCAAAAACCCATGCATTCAAACCTCATATAAGCTCCATATCTCCAATAATCAAACATGCATGTCAATTTTTGACTTCATTTCTATTTCAAATCTTACAAATGACACTTATTATTATGAAACCCATGAAAATTATGCATGCATGTGAAGATTGGTGCCCAATTCTCCATGTTCAACATTATTCATGCTAGCTTATGCAATTTCATGGCAATTCATGGTGATTCATAGTAATTTCATGCATGCATGCGCATTCTAACTTTATATTCAACTCAATCTTTGCCATGAGCTACCATACCATTTGAATTCACAAAATTACATACTCAACTCATAAATTAAGAGTTGATTACTCACCTAGGAGCTTCAAACACTCAAGTTCTTTGAGTTTAACTTCCAATTCTTAAGCCTTGAGCCAAAATTGCACAATTCTCCCTCTTTCTCTCTCTAGAGCTGACCCTTTCCCTCTCTAGAGTGTAAAATCTGATTTTGAGCTCAAAACTAAAGGAATATGGGTGTATAATGGCCCTTTTATAGCCTCTCTTAATCAAATTCCATTAATACTAATTAATTGAGCACTATTTCATCAATTTAATCTATTTAATTTAATCTGAATCAATTTTCAATTAAATTTCACCGTAGGCTCTAAAAATTATGCTAATCACAATGGCGCAATCAATTTCGGTTTCCGTGGCCGATAAGGCCTTCAATTTTTCAGTTTATAATAGTAAGTTGAACAGATTTTCCTACGGCAAACAGATAGAAATTCAAAACCACAAATATTCATATAAATGGCACTCAAAATCATATCAAACACATAATCACATTCATAATAAAGATCAATTAGCATAATACGGACCAGGGTTATCACAGGCACAAAGTTGAGATTCAGCACTGTTTTTCAACCACAAACCGATGGGCAGACTGAGAAGACTATCCAAATGCTGGAAGATATGCTTTGAATTGTGTGTTGGAAAACTTACATGCCATTGGCAGAATTTGCATATAACAACAGTTTCCAATATGGCACCATATGAGGCGTTGTATGATAGGAAATGTAGGTCTCTAATTTGTTGGACTAAGGTTGGTGATGAAACATTATATGGGTCTGAACTTGTACAAGAAACAACCAAGAAGATAAAATCATCCAACAGAGGTTCAAGACTACTAAGAGCCGACAAAAAAACAACACTGATTAGAGAATGAGGGATTTGGAATACGAAGTATGAGATCACGTGTTCATCAAAGTAACACCAATGAAAGGGAAAACAAGATTTGTCAGAAAAGGGAAGTTGACTCTACATTACATCCGGCCATTCTAGATTCTAGAAAGACTTGGCCCTGTTGCTTATTATATTGCTTTACTGCTGGGAATGGAATAGATACAAAATGTATTTCACATGTCAATGCTCTGTGGGTCTCTCAGGGATCCATTCTATGTCATTGACTACCATCGAATAGCCTTAGATGAAGATATGAAGTATGAGGAATAGCCGGTACTGATCATTGACTAACAAGTAATGCAATTAAGGAATACATCGATCTCAATGGTGAAGGTAGAATGGAGAGAACATTAAGGAAAATAGGCCATGTGGGAAAGAGAGGATCAAATGCAATAACGGTACCCATATTTGTTTCCGAATGGAGGTAACTTAAGTTTGGAGGACCAAACTTTCTAAGGGGGAGAGACTGTGATGACTAGGGGTGGGAAACGGTTTATCCGAACCACTCAAACTGCCCAACCCGCATATAAATGGACGGTTTCGCAAACATAATGCAGACGGATGTGGTTTGAAATATGACAAATTTGCGGGTTGCGGGCGAGTCACGGTTTAAACCCGCAACCCGCAAAAATTGCCCGCACTTTAATTATTATTATTATTATTTTTTATATACCAACTTTGTAACTTTTACAGGAGCACCATTATATTCTCTATGACACTAGGATCCTTATTTTTAAATATTTCTCCACTTTCTTAATGCCGTAGAATTATCAAGTCCTAAACTTAGTTTCTTATATGATTTTCATTGGTGATTCATTCACTTTTTCCTAATAAAATTTTCCTTATGGTGGTCGATGGAACTTCTAGTTTGATTATTGATTACTGAACTGGCAATTCTAATTGAGTATAACTTTTAATGCATTGATATACATTTTTTTCATGGCAAAAATGCTAGTGTAGGGTCTCTTTATTTTGGGTACTTTCATTTAATGCATTGATATTCAATTTGTATTTGTAAACTCATCAAAAAATTGTTATCACGAATATATAAAATGAATCTGATGCCTAAATTTGATGGAAAAAAAAAAACTCAAAAATTAATTTTTAAAGAAAAAAGTGTAAACCGCAAACCACCCGCACATTTGCAAACCCTATCCGCACAAACCGCAAACCGCACTGTGGGCGGTTGCGGGTTGATTTTTTCCCAAACCACATAAATGTGGGCGGGTCAAAACCGAACCGCAAACCACACAAAACTGATCCGCGAACACCCCTAGTGATGACCCCCAACGTGCATATTATTTTAATTTATTATTTCACTGAGTATATTTGCATAATTGTGTGTTTAGTTTGTTCTTATCTATTTGTTTATGGAAAATCTATCTAAGTACTTACTTTGAATTGGACATTGGAAGTCGAAATGGATTTAGAAACCAAAATTTACTAGTTCAATAGGCTAATTAGAATATTTAAACCGTATGGAAAATTTAATTAAAACTTGATTCAAATCAAAACAATTAGAATAAATTAATTAGACTTGATTAGAATTAAGTTTAATTAATTAGCTCTAATCTAGTTTGATTTGTATAACTTAATCTACGTATATAAATACCTTCATCATGCTTTCAACTCAGATTATACATGACGTGTGGCTGAATTTTAGAGTGAAAGTGAGAGAAATCAACTACTAGAGAGAGATTGAAGATATTGTAGAGAATTTGAAGAAGGATTGAGGAATTTAAGCTACCAACACCTAGATTCAAGCTCTAGGTAAGATCATCACCTACAATTCTTGTAAATTATCCATGCAGAAGTTGAATTCACCAAGTTTGTAGAACCATTTGCATGAATTTGAAAGGAAAGAGTTACACCATGAATTTAGTGAGTTTGAGCTAATTGGGTACATGCATGCATAATTCATCATTTTCAAGTTTAATTCGTAACAAAATCCTTACATGCATGATGTTTTGCTAGCTATCTTTGAAGGTTCTTCATGATTTCACACTAAACATCAACTATGAACATGTTTTGAAAAGAAAAGAATTGAATTCATTACATGCATGGCTAAGGTATGGAGTTTTGGGTTTGATTTTGAGAATTAACAATGATTTTGAGCAATTGGTTTCAAATTGGTTATGTTTATATGTTATTCAAAGAGTTTTCATCTTCTTAGTCCAGCTATGCATGCTTTTGAGCTTTGAATTGGTGTTTTGAACTTCAAATTCAATTTTGGAAAACCCAAAATATGTGCACTTTGCTCGAGCGATGAAATTGTCGCTCAAGCGCACTTTGCATGCATCTAGTATTTTTGCAGACACATTGCACATGGCTAGAGTGGCCTAATTACCACTCGAGCGAACTCACGCTTTTATTCCACATGGCTCGAGCGACCATTAGGTGCACATTTTAGGCATCTACAACTTTTGCAAACAGGCCACACCACTCAAGCAACCAAATGTACGCGCAAGTGAACTACCCTATTTTTAGCATTTTTTAAGTACACTCCAATGTGCATGTTTTCATTCCCATGCTCTTTTAGAAATCAATGGGTATTGTTTAGGCATTCCTAATAAGGAAATGAACTAGAAACACATTAAATGGGAATTGAATTAAGATAAAATGTTTGATTAAGACTTGTGTTCCAATGTGTGCTTTGTCATCTGTATTGTGTAGGTGGACACCAGAGGTCTAATATCAATATAACCCACTATGAGTAATGTCTTTATAAAGCTATGTTCGAAATGTATTTTGAAATTGTTCAAGATTGGTATTTTGAATTCTATTTTGTTTTTTTTCGATGAATATCTCTTTTGAATTGTAATCGCGACATCCATTAGTGAGGCCTTTGTTCGGGAGGAAACGACACCATGGCCCATTGATTAATAGGCCCTTGCTTGGGGGAAACAATATCATGGCCCATTGGATTAATTAAAACATAGAGATATTTGATGTTAGACCTTAATGGTCCACAATGAACTATGAACTATTGATTGACCTGTCGTAGTCCCATTGGACTGACCCTTTTGGTCCTATTGGCTTCAGCACATCATTTCTTTGTTACTCTATTGGATATACCACATATATTGATTCAAATGATTATTGTTATTACAAAGGATTGATATGATTGTTAATCAAATTGCTCTGCTTATGAAAATGGATTGTTTGGATAAATAAAAGATATGTTTTGTACTATGTTGGACTTCATTCATATAAAACCTTTATATTGATATCACTCACTAGGTTTTAGCTCACCTCTCTCCCTTATATAATGTAGCGGGACATCAAGTTTAAGGCAGCCTCGGAGTCTACCCCTATGAAGCTGTTTATGAAGTGCCTTCGTGAAGGGGCGTGCTTGGACTCAAGAGGAGTCAAGATTTGTTAACCCATTTGTTGTTTTGTTTTGTTTCTTTTGATGTTTTGGAACTTGTTATGAATGATGATATATGAGAAGTCCACTTTTGGTCTATTGTATATAAGTTTGAATGAAGTTTAAAGTTTTTAATATTTATGATTTTGGAATATATGCACTGCTCAATGGACTCAGTTATATTTCTTTATTACTTCTGCTAAGCCCTGTTATTATATTATGATTGTGTTTGTCATTGAGGCTAAAGACAATCTAGGATTACTGGCCGGTCATGACCTAAGCCTGTAGGGGCAGGCTCGGGTTGTGGCACGCAGTGTGCTTGTAAGACTTGGAAACATGCATACCACAACGTTAACATCTAACTATAGAGATGATATGCCGATTTTTTCTCCTAGCAACCCCAGTTTGCTCCGTAGTGTAGGCACAAGTGAGTTATTGCAAAATAAAAAGCTAATTAAGATGGGACAAAAAAACATTAGCGATGTACTCTCCACCATTATCAGAGCAAACATTCTGAACAACTTCATGAAATTGAGTTAGAATCATTTGAAGAAATTTAGTAAATAAGGGAAAAACATCTGATTTCTTTTTAAGAAGATAAACTAATGTGTAGCGAGAATAATCATCAATAAATGTAACATAACAGCCATGACCAGAAAAATCACTGACAGGAAAAGGAACCCAAACCTCTAAATGAATTAAATCAAACATGCTAGGGGCACGAGATCTATGAGAAACATAACTAGAAAGAGTAAGCTTGGAAAGCTCACAAATGACACACTAAAATTTATTATGTTTGCAAGCTTTATTTAAAGATGGAAAAAGTAAACATAAATACTGAAAATTGACATGTCCTAGGTGAGCATGCCATAGTTCTAAAGTTTGTGAATTAAAAACAGGAGACAATGACTTAAGAAAAACATGCAAACTAGAAGTAGATGGTGACGAAGAAGGTGGCTCACCTGTAACACCCCAATTTTTATACCCAAATGATAGTACAATAACCATGGTTCTTTAAAGTAAATCGGAAAATAAATCCCCATGCATTACATGATACAAATAGTCTTCAGGCGATAATACATTCACTTCAAATCAAAATAACATAAACAAATAGATACCCCCAAGGGTTTACAAGTTTCCAAGGCTTAGGTCTAGTTACACAAAATGGTTATTCAAACCTACGCAAATACAGCCCTTGCCTTACAAACAGAGTTACAGCAAAATGAGAGCCTTGTGCTCTCAACACATATTTCCTCGCCTTTAGTTAGGCGGAATCACCACATCTTTTCATATACAAAAATCCCGTAGGGTGAGCATAAAGCCCAGGAGGAAATCCTTAACAAAATATATACATTTTGTTCAAGTCTCAAGAGATGAATGCACATGCCATGCTATGTCTTTTTGCAAATAAATCATATCTTCATCTTTTGAAAACCATCATGCTCAATGATGCCATGAAATGCCCATTGTTCAAAACTTAACAATTTAATTCAAGGGGCAGTAAATACAACTCTACAAGGCACAATTCAGGTTGGATTCGCATCTAAAGGTTTGGAGACATTACCTATTCCAAACACACCACTATAACTCGATAACCAAAAATAAGGGAAATACAAGGGAAACTAAGATACATAACACCATTTAAAACCATAACAACCCGAGCTCGGAACACCACAAGAGATGGGTCAAAACCGGGATCGCTACATCACCAAAGTAGTATAGTCCATCATGCTCATAACCCTTACGAAAAATCATTTTCGAACTTAGGTCCTATAATACACAATGAGTAGGTAAGAAGATGACATCATAATTAAGAGATTTAGCAAGGTGACTAATGAACAATAAATTATAAGAAGAATTAGGAATATGTAGAACATAATTAAGAGTAATAGTAGAAAACAATGACATATCACCCTTATGACGAACATGAAAAGTAGACCAATTAGTTAAACACAAAGTTTGACACACACTATGAGCTAGAGTAAAAAGAATAGACAACTCACCAGTCATATGATCATTGGCTCCAAAATTTAGAATCCAAGTAGGAGTAGACCAAACATGGAAAGCATGATGAGTACCTCTGGCAAGAGTAACAACAGAAGCAAATGGACCAGATGCATATGCAGATAGTGAGCCCAGCTAATTTTGAAGATGACTAATCTGAGATTGAAGTTGATGTAAGTCTGGGGTTCCAAATGAGATATGAGAGCTAGTAGTATTAGCAATAGTAGAAGTTTGGGGATTTGCCTTTCAAGCAACACAACGCTTCAACTCAGGATGAAGTTTGAAGTAACGGTCCTCAACATGCCCAAGCTTACTACAATACTAGTGATGGCAAATAACTCTTCATGTAGGAGGTCAGAGGGCATAATGAGCAACAAGAGCCATCTGATCAGTAGATGGAATAGAAACGGAACATAGTTGAATCAACCGACAATATCACGCCCCAAATTTTATTAATCGGATACATTACCAAAACCTTTATTTAAGTCCAATTACATAATATGCATTGGAATAATAATTACACCTGGGTAAATAGAAAGTGTTCTCTCTTGAATAAACTTCAACAATTATATATGCTTAAAGTTACATTGAGATGCTCATAATAAATAATTACATGAGGAAATACTCATAAATCCCTCATCAATACATATATATATATATCATTTATACTTTGTATTACAAACACACATGAAAGAAAATGGACTTCTCAAATCTTCAAACAGGTGTTTCCGACTCTGTTCTTGAAAATGGTAAAAACAATGTGGGATGAACAAATATGTCCAGTAAGGATCTACAATAATTCTTAACAATAAGGTCAATAGATATATGTGACCACGAATGCCGAAGAATGATACATAAATAAATAATGTGCCTTTTTATACTTAAAAATAAAATATACACACATAACACCTTTCGCATGAAAATTTGCTAACTTTTCAAATAATAACTCATTCTTTTATCTTCTTACCATTCTTGAATAAATTTCGAAGAGTCATTCTTAAAAGTCCCTTTATAATGTTACATAAAGATCTTGGCTCTAAGAACCATGAAATATTAATAATCATACGACCCACTCTTTAATTCACAACTAGCCATCACCCCACTATATTCCGTAGGACATAAATATATACACATATCCACACTCATTTCAACATATATTAGATAACTAATTCATATAAAATAAGTCAATTCCTTTCCATCTTTTCAAACTTACACAAAAATTTAATTCTCCATTTCAAATTATCACCATCACACATACAAATCCCTTAAGTATTATCTAGCAAAAGTTCACAATCAACAACCGGCTCCATTACCAAGCCAGATCAACGAACCATACGCTTTTCCAAGCTCTACTCTGGAAGGGATGCAGAACCTTTATCAAGCGCCATGCTTTACCAGTCATAAGCTAGAAGGAACGCAGAACCTCTGCATTTCTCAACAGACCACACGCTTTTTAGGGCGATATTTCGAAAGGAATGCAGAACCTCTATCAAGCGTCACGCTTTACCAGTCACAAGTCGGAAAGAAACAGACCCTTATTCTGATATCACCATCTATCAATTCATCATGTTATTCATTATTACAACTCATAGACAAAACTAACATCTTTCATTAATTTCCATTAAACATTAACTCAACAACACATCCACCATATGCATAAAGATTTGTCTTTAGAAACAATTTCAATGTTTGTTCCATTTCATTCTTTACTTCCCCACATTAACATCAACTCTTTATACTCAATTACATAACACAATAGTTATCATACTCTTCCCAAGCTTTATTGATTCAATTTCTAATATTAATTTCTCTAACATAACCCTCATATACCATAACCATTATCACAACAACTTACTAATTATCATAATTTATACTCCTCTTAAGCAATCATAAACTTAATTTCAAGAATTTAGGGTCAATTAATCAATCTTTCATCTTCATAACAAAGAAACCATTACTAGGGTTTAACAAAATTTAGGGCTTTTTACTCTAAGGCACAAAACTACATTCTAGTAACTCTAATTTGTTCATATTCCACTTCAATCATAAGTGCAACCCTTATAATTTGAAAACCCTAACTTCTTTTACATGCTTTTATGAAAATTTCCTCAAGATGAGGTTTTTATGCAATATACAGCTACCATCCATCTATTTATAAGAAAATATTGAAGAGAAACTAAGAAATCCCTATCTCTAGCAAGAAGAGAAGAAACCTGAAATTCTAACTTCGATGAAAATGTGATCCACTTGGATAGATAGACAACCCTCAGTGTGCTCTTCATTTTAATATAAGAAAATGGGGGTAGGAAATGAGTAGAAAGAGATGAAAATCAAGTTTGAAGGCTTAAAACCTTCAAAAATGATGGAATGGAGGAAGATGAGAGAGAAAAAAACATGAAAGAATGAAGAAGAAGTAAACCAAAAATGGCTTTTAAAGATGTTGATCCCGAACATACTGCTCAAGTGATCACTCCTGGGCTCGAGCATCAGAGACACGACACCATTCAAGTGACCAACCTTGTGCTCGAGCGAACATCGACAGCTCCCAAAATCTCAAACCTATAAAAGTACTGGATGTTTCGTAAGACTGCTCGAGCTATCATTCTATCACTCTAGTGATGAGAAAAAGAAGAAATTTTTCTAAAGTGCTACAACCTCCCCACCTTAAGAAATTTCGTCCTCAAAATTGTGATAGAATAGAAACAAGGGAAATCCAAACACAAACAGAAACATAACCCTAACTTAAAACTAGATCCATACTTGGGATGGATTCTTAGATCCTGGTCCAACATCTTAGGGCCCCAAAGACTGCTGAACAAGAAGGATAACAAGGAAGAGATCACGAATGCCTTTTTGATCCACACACTCAAGAAAGAAACAAGCGACACCATCAACCACTCGCTGTCAAAAGGACAACAACAACTTTCCAACTAACAATAATGTGCACAACCTCTACTAAGAAATCAAAATTGCAGTACAGAGGGAAAGGAAACCACCATCTAACAAAAACCCAGCCAACACTGGCAAAAGAAAAAGACACACCACAATGCACGACCCAATACAACAATCCCAAATTGCATTACACTTAGCAACATTACCAGATCTTTATACAACCCCACCATATAAAGGTAAAACAGTGAACAATCTCTTCTTGTTGAAAAAAAAATTTTCATTTTTTTTTTAAATACCATTCATTTGTATAAAACTTCTTTCCCGAAAGGTATTCTAACTTACATTGTTCACCACCAAAACACATTTTCTTACAATCCACAATTTTCATAAACATTTTCCAGAAATGGAAAGTGTTACTAAGAACACTTAACCAATCACACCCTCATGATTTGTTAATATACAATTTTCACTCAATCAAAACACAACTTAAATTAAATCTTTAACATTTGGTTTAACCGTGCCATCCCAAGCCACAACACAAGGAAAATAAATTTTCAATTTTCCAAATCATTTTCAATAGTCACTTGGTGAATTCCAACATAATATTCAACAATAACCATCACTCTCCCTGTGATGACACAATACATAGACAACATTTCTATGATCAAAATTTGTAGAAGTAACAATCATGCTACAACACAATAAGGCATGAAAAATAATTCACTACATTATAATTCCATCTCCTCATAATCATCATTGTCAATTATTACTCACACAAGACACGACACATAGACAAGGCAAAAAGTCTACAATACATCACCCCCAACCTGAGGGGTTTCCACCAGCTCAAGACAAGCTTCACTTGAGCCTCACCACTACATACAGGAGACTCAACGCATTTGTCAACTTGCCATTCTACTCATATAGTGATTCTGGTTTAGACCGACCCATTTTGCATTCTAGACTTGGGTTTCATGGTTTCGTATTGTTGTTCATGTCTTACGCTCTTATACTTCCTTGAATTTGGCTATTGGATTGTAGTGGTTGCATTTGGAACAAGTTGGTTGCTTGGTTTTCAAACTTTTGTTGCCCAGAATTTTACTCCTCCTCTAAAGTGTCACTTCTTGTGCTCAAGCGGGCTTTGTGAACTTTCAGTACTTTTGTAGGTCTGCAAAACTATTGGGAGAATGTATTCTATACTCGAGCGGTGCTTTCTGAGCTCGAGCGGTATCGGCTCGAGCGGCCTTTCTTCTACTCGAGCGTTGGTCTGTTGTCTTCAAAACTACTGGGAGTGTATATTCTATGCTCAAGTAGAACAACTTATTGTGTCTAGATGTTTGAGCATCACTTCTTGTCCCTGAACGGATTGTGTGTATTTTAGTCCATAAAAATGACATTTTACATTACTTTTTCATTTCATTCTCTCTCTCAACATTTCAAAAACCCTAGATCTGAGCTTCTCTCTCTCTCTCTCTCTCTCTCTACATTTTTACCTAGATTTAGTGGTTTCTCTACCCGTGTGCCTTTGTTAAAAAGGTAGAGCATCTCAAGGGTTACGTTTTCATCTGAATAAAATTAGGTTTCGGCTTTATCCTAGTTGCTTCCTTGCTTTGCTTGTCTTCTAGCTTTGAGGTAGGGATTTTCTATACTCTTCTATGGTTCTTAACTTAGCTATTTGTTTTTCATAAACAATATTGTGATTTTGGAGGATTTTGAATAAACCTAGGGTTTTGGTTTAAAATCAAAAGAGGGGTTTACCAATGGATGTATTGAAAATGGTTATGGGAGTGAATATGAGGTTGTGTTGCAATAAAATTGTTGATTTTGATACTTGGGCTGAATTTTGGAAGAAAATGGAGTTTTTCTTAAAATGTCTCAAATATTTATTTTGTATAAATAAATGAAATTGGTATTGAAAATGTGAAATTGGATGGGTGTTTATATAAATGGTGGAGTTGGATATATATTACCACTCACACTTTGAAATTTGGATAAGTTGTCTGTCTTGGAGATTATATATCTATTTAGAACTATCTGTTTTGGGCTATTGATGGAGGATAGCCATGATTGTTGTAGAAATTGAATGAGAATTAGGTGAATTGAAACTAATTTTCTCATCCAATTGCATTAAACATTGCTACATCTTTAATACATTGTAAATGCAAGATGTTTGAGAGGAGAAAGGAGATGTACTCCATGTTTGGGAGAAGAAAGGGGATGTACTCCGTTGAATGAAGTTGGCTGGAGTGTTGTAGCTTGCTTTTCGTGCTCCTTTCGGATACAACTAGCCTTATAGTTCGAACTCCCATGGTTTTGAATCTGATTTCACAAGTGTAATGTGAAATAGTGAAAACACAAAAAGAGTCCAAATCTGGCAATTCTTTTTGGAAAATCGATATTTGAATCAAATGTTAAGAATGGACTGCTTCGCCAGATTACAGAGTCGCTATTTAAATATTTTTGGAAAATTTAGGAAACCCGAGACTCGTACCAAAGGTCACTTATCCATCATCACCAAAGTGTGTCAGCTTGGGAACTTAGGTACGAGAGGGGAAGGTCATGAATTGAGCACCCCACTCACTCGATCAAAGATCAGCCTCTACTAATCATGATGTGATTCTTATTTACATTATATGCTCTTGTTCCGATTATTAGCTATTTTTACTATATGGCGCACACAAGTATAGACTAATTTGCAAAAGTTGGAACACTTTGAATTCATGTTTTATTTGAAAAATTGTTTTAATACGCGTCACTTAAAAATGTAAGTTTGTATGCCCATTAATCAATTTAATCACAATTTTCGCAATTAGCCTTCATCCACTGGCATTTAAAAGAGTTATATCATTTAAGAATTTAGCCTCATGAAAAGCATGCTTGACATGGCAACAATCACATGCAATGCAAGATGCTAAAGGAATAAATGCTCACCTAGTACTCCAAGGCAAGCCAAACAAAGCAAAATAATTAGAAAACAAGCATGTTCCTAAACGATACAATGTGACTAATGCAACGCACACATTTATGCAATTTTTTAATAGGTTCGGCTATAAGCATGGTATACCGTCCAATTTCAATGAATGCGATAAATCACATCTTCAAGCAATGAATTTGAAATTAACATTGGTTAGTATGATGAGTTTAACCCAAATGTACATGAAACGAGTGTATGCAAACATAGGAATGCTAAATAAACATGATGCTCTATACTACCATCATAAGCAAGTAAATAAAATGGAGAAAGAAATAGGGGTTAGAAGACATACACGCTTATTACATACTTACCCTCGCGCAGGACGGTGCGAATAAATGTCCAAGTGTCTAGATTTAAACTAATTATTACAAATTCAAATGAATGAATTGAGCTAAACTACCTACCTATTACAAGGTTGGAACAAACAATAAATAAATAGCTAAACTATCTAATTATTACAACAAAGGTATTATGATAATGAGCAATAAACTAGTAATCTAAGTAAACAATAATAACTACGACAATAATTAATTATGACAAAGCTAATAATTAAAAAAATATAAAAAAAATTAATCTAAGAAACCATGAGATACAATGATTGCATGCACAATGCCCAAAAGTTGCTCTGTCTGTCCAGATTGCTCTGCCTCACCTTCAACCACTGCCCTCTATTTTCTGCAAAAACACTCTATTTACCAAGCATTGGAAGCCGGTCAACTCCAAATGAGCTCCGCCTGGACTCAAAGAGTGTCGGTCGATACTAAATTTTATGCCAAAAAATGTTTTGTGCTCTGAGGTGAGAACAGTGTAA
Source organism: Camellia lanceoleosa (assembly GCA_025200525.1). Lineage (NCBI taxonomy): Eukaryota > Viridiplantae > Streptophyta > Magnoliopsida > Ericales > Theaceae > Camellia > Camellia lanceoleosa. The sequence goes on along the minus strand of CM045759.1, from coordinate 70,013,308 downwards.
ACAAAGCCTTTCTAGGCCCTGTTTGTCCTCTTTGCTCTTCTCTATCATACAAATCCTCAAGAGAAGAACGAAGTCATTACCAAGACCATCAATGAGCAAGTTGATTGCTTGATGATTTCGAACATGAGTTTGGACAAAAATTAATGAATGCAATGATTTCATCAAAATATCATTGATTGACGTATGACGACCCTCGACTCAATGAATTTGGCATAACGTCCGGCTGAACCCAAGCAATATAACTCATGTTCTTTATGTTGGTTGATTTGTTTTAAGCCAAATTCATTAGTCTTTGCCATTCTTTAATACATTTGTCCAAGGTGGTGCTTACATCCACTAAATATTATGTCCACTAAATGAGAAGCATATCAAACGGGAAGTGATTCTCAACATGAAAGAGAGACCATGCCGTTGACAATGAATCTCTGTAGAGATTAAGCCATTAAGCATAAATCTCTGGCTCATGTTTTGAATAACAATCAACCGGTTGAAACAACTTTCAAACGAACGAAATAGATGATAATTTGCTTATTAAAATGAGGCTCTTAACATGAAAATCAATTAAAAAAAGCTAAGAACAACACACAACAAGCTATATATGAGAATTTATGATACAACAAATGAACTAATCAAAGCTTGTATCAATTAAATAACCTAGGATAGCCCTAAAACAACCCTTAATAGGTGAAAAATAGTGGCTCAAAATGCATGAAAAGAGCCCAAAAAGCTAAACAACAAGCAAAGAAAATAAGGTTGGTAAGCAAGAACAAGGAGGGGTGGCTAACCCCTCTACCTTTGAAACCTCAAAGCATGATTTTTAGCTTTTTTTTAAACTCTGAAAATCAATTTGGAAAGCAAAGAAAAGGGTGTAAAACAAGGGTTTGAGTTATGGGTGAAGGTGCAAGAAAGAGTGTTAACTCTCTCTACCCTTTGATAGCTTTCCAAACTCAAGCTTAGACACTTGAAATGGATCCAAGACAATATAAAAACACAAGAAATAGATAGCAATAGATAGAATAAGGAGTAAAAGAGAAGGTGACAAGCTTATACCTCTCAAAGAAGTAAGCTTTTGTTTGTAACACAAACTTGGTTCAAGCTCACTCTCAAGCTTGAATTGTGATTCACAAAGCTCAACCAAGGTTCTAAGGTTGTGATCTAAGGTGATGTATGGTGTATGGATATTGATCAAGAGAGATAGGTTGGGTCAAAGATGACTTTTATAGGAAGAAGGAACTCTCTCTTGTGTGTATAGATTCTTTAGAAACTTTTCAGCCCTCAAAATAGAGGTATCACCTCGTTTTTATAAAATTCAAGCAAAATAGGTCAAAAATATCTTTAGAAATGGACAGTTGGTCCATTTTCACCCAGAACAGTGTTTCTCGCTATTGAGTGTCGGTCGGCTCCCAATGGCTATGGCCAAAGCCCAAAGTTTTTCCCTGTTCCACTGGTTTAAACTCAATGTAGGGTGGCACGATGTTCAACAATGAATTTGTGGGGCAAAGACAGTGTGAATATGAAGGGTTTGGGATTGGTTTTAGAGCGTGAGCTTACGTTCCTTCGTTGAGACTTCGAATCATACTTAACATGACTTCATCATCAAGTGCACAGAACAAAGCGTCTAAGTCTTGCAGGCAGTCAAAAATGGGGTGTCTAGAGTTGCCCCTCTTTGACATAACTCGGAGTCATAAAATGACGTGAGTGAGTGTCAAAGCCTAGAGACGACCCATTTGATGAGGTCGTAAGACTTGGGCAAGAAAACAAATCAAAATACAAATGCTAGAGGTTGAACCTGAAGGTTGCTTACATATCCCTTTGCAAGGAATCAAACCTGCGTAGTTCAAGGACGAAATACAAAATGATATGCGAGAATCATAACTTATGATCATACAATGAAATAATGCAATGACACATGCACATATATGCTAACAAGGGATGAAACAATGTAACAAGTGATAACAGAAATACAAAACTTGAACAAAAGCATAAATCCAAGCACAACAAACTAAGCTGTGTCTCACATGAACATAAGTGAGTAAATAACCATGTCTCCCATGAGAAGGACAAAAAAAGCACAAACCAAGCTACGTCTCATGTAGAGAGGATGTAAGAAAATGCAAACCTAACTACGCCTCATGCAAAATGGGTAAAAAGCTACAAGGGCGGTATGAACACTAGTCGCACCTGATGCTTTCAACCAAGGAACACAAACTTGGTTTAAGCCCACTCTCAAGCTTGAATTGTGATTCACAAAACTCAACCAAGGGTCTAAGGTTATGATCTAAAGTGATGTATGGTGTATGGATATTGATCAAGAGAGATAGGTTGGCTCAAAGATGACTTGTATAAGAAGAAGGAGCTCTCTCTTGTGTGTATAGGTTCTCTAGAAATATTTTAGCCCTCAAAACGGAGGTATCACCTCGTTTTTATAGAATTTGAGCAAAATAGGTCAAAAATATCTTCAAAAATGGACAGTTAGCCCATTCCCTCCCAGAACAGTGTTTCTCGCAATCGGGTACTGGCCGGCTCCCTATAGCTACGGCCAGTGCCCAATATGTTCCCTCCGGCGCCCAAAGTTTTCCCCTGTTCCACTGGTTTAAACTCAATGTAGGGTGGCATAATGTTCAACAATGAATTTGTGGGGCAAAGACAGTATGAATATGAAGGGTTTGGGATTGGTTTTGGAGCACAAGCTTACGATTTTTCGTTGAGACTTCGAATGACACTCAACACGACTTCATCATCGAGTGCACAGGACAAAGCGTAAGTCTTGCGGGAGGTCAAAAATAGGGTGTCTACAAGTTTCTAGGGTGAAAGTCCCAGAAACCATGAGAATACATGGGTGCCTATTCCCGCGGATGAAATATCTGTAAAATAGCAAATAGAAGTGTTTGTATGATGACTGTATTGGTTAGAGACCCATTGAGTTGCATCCTCAGATTGGTTACCTGAATAAAATGGAAATGGCTTATGAATGGAAATAAAATTGAACGAGTTATAAGTTTGACATTGTATGATTTTGGAAAAAGAGTTATAAATGATTTTATTACGGGCATTGTATGTGCTTATTACACTTATATCTTTGTTAAGATTCATATATTGTGCTAGATTATTTCTACTAGGTTTTGGCTCAACCTATTTAGGAAAAACTCTTTCAAGTGCTGGTGATATGCCTCCACCAAAAACTTAGCTTGGGAGGACTATGAAGCTGATGGCTCAGTTTTTTTTTTTTTTTTGGTATTTAACTATAGACACCCCATTTTTTACTGTCCTCAAGACTTGGACGTCACCGTTTGAACACTCGATGATCATCCATGTTCGTGTTCATTTTGAGTTCTCGGAGGTCGCGGCTGCGCGCCTCACCTCAAGATCTCTCAACTTGATTGTTTTGTGCTTGGCTGTGGACCAAACACTTGTATTTCTATTTTTAAGGGAAGAGGGTGGCTTATTGGCCATCCCCTCAACCTGCCGGCCAAGGCATGATGCCACGGGCCTTTTTTTCTTGCCATCGGCCAAAGGTTGTGGCCGATCAGCACATTTATTGGTCGGTCGGCCACCTTTGTTGGTCAATCGGTCATTTCTGCTGATCGACCCCTTTCCATCTGCTTTTGGTAGATATTTTATGCCAGCTGTCACAGCTGGCATCCACATCCCCACCCTCCATACCGTGTGGAGAAATTTGCTGCCTTGGGTTAGCTTCTCCAAGAAGCTGAGGAATTGAATCCCTATAAGAGGGGAGGCCCTCCTCCCTTCTCAGGGGTTCTAGAATTTTAGGTTAGAGAATTTGTATCTATCTATCTCAATAGTTCCCTCTCTTTGCATTTGTGTGTGTGTTTTGTGCTCTAAAGGGTGTTTTGTTCACACTATTGCACACAAACACCTAGCATTACACCATCCTTTGTTGCTGAGGTTCTAAGGAGTTGTTTTTAGGGTTCTTGGGCTGGTTTTGATCAGAAAGGTCTTTGGAGTGGTGTTCTTGAAGAGATTCTTCAAGGGTGAGAAACTACCCTCTTTATTCCCCATTTTTGCGCAAGCTTTTAGCCTATCTTGCATCTGTTTTTAAGCTTTGACTATAACTGATAAAAGTTCTGATTTTGTGTGCTTTAGAACTTTGTTTAAGGTCACTTTGAGGTTTGGGGTTGTCTCCTCCCTCCAAGGCCTTGTTAGGCCTTATTTTAGGCCATACCTTTTGGCCATTGTTTTGGTGTTTGCATGACCTCTCTACCACTAAAATCTAGAGGATTTTCAGTGGTGGAGAGGTGGTTTTGAGGTCCTAAAAAGGAGAGGGTCATCCCCTCTCCTTGTTGTCTTCGATGCTTACATAAATGGCTTATGTGGTAGCATGTGTGTTTGACTTGTTTTAGCTTCATTTCAGTATGTATTAGGCTTTTTTTTGCCATGATACACGTCTGTTTTGAGTTGGTTTAGACATGCTTTGTATGCTTCATACACTTGTCTTGTAATCCCATGATTTGGCCTTAATATGCATTATGTTGTAACATGTGTTTTTAACATGATTTTGGCTCAACTCCATGAAGCTTTTAGCCATGTTGTAGCATGCTTAAGCTCTGTTTTCTATTATTTTGGTTATGCTTGCATTGTTTTGTATAGCTACCATGTATTCTAGCTTGTTGGTTTCGGGTGTCCAAGCTTTTAGCATGCATTACTTGGACAATTTCAATGATTTGGCATCATTTGTTGTACTATTTCAGTCCATGTTTCATGCTTGAATATTTTCTTTCATCACTCCTTTAATGCCTTAAAGAGTTATGGACTTATGCTTCTTGAATGGACCATTGTGTATGCTTCCATGCTTAGGCCATTTAGACGCCATCTAAGTGGGTTTTCGGTCTTGCTTAGACCTGCCTTGGAACTGTTTTAGGTCCCCTTGGTCCTTTGGGGCTTGCTTCATGTAGCCTTGGTTTGAGTCCCGTGGCTAGTTTCAAGTTTTGGGCTTTGTCGTATGCTTTGCTTGCTTTGTTTAGTTGGTTTGGCACCCTTTCTAACATGATTTCAGAGCTTACAATGTATGTCATTTATCTATGTTTATCCTCTTTTAAGTGTGCTTAAGAGTTACCCTTCTATGCTTAAGTGTTAGGCCAATTGGCATGCATATTTGAATGTGTTTTTTTGTCCTCATTTCCATAGCATTTTGGCCACTGATTTGGGCCTATTTGAGAGCTGCCCATATTGGTTTAAGTCCATCGTTTGCATGTTGTTGCATGCTTGCCTTGCATGTTGTTACATACTTGGCCTATTAATATGTTGTTGCATATTTAAATGGTAGTGCATTTGGCATGCATTCTTTTGGTTTTACGTTGCTTAACATGTTGTTACATGTTTGCCTCACATGTTGTTACATGATTGAATGAAGTCACATGCTTGTTTGCATGCTTGTCTTTGCATATTGTCATATGCTAATTGCCTTGTGTAACATTATTGCTTGTATGCTCATTTTGCACTTGTATACTCGCATGTTTTAGGTTGCATAGCATTGAACATGCATCCCTTGCCTCTTGATCAATCATGATAAGGGCTTGGGGCCCCTTTATGTGTTTATATGCATTTTATTTAACATTGAAATTGCACACTTGACCTCTTTGGCCATCATGCTTGGAAATGCGTGATTGGTGGCCCAAGGGTCAAGGACCATGCTCCTTTGAGTCTTAGACATGATAAGGAGGGTGGTGATATGAACATTACTTTGAAAATGCATTGCCATGCCCTGTCTCTGCTGCGACAAAGCAGGTTCTGCGAGGAAGAGATGGTCGATCGACCATTTTCAATGCCGCCGTACGGCTATGTATTGTTGGCCGATGGCCCCACTTTTGGCTGTTGACCAGTTTACCTTGGCGATGGTCCTATCTTTTGGCGGTGACCTCCCAACACTCACGGAGTGGTTCAGAAGTATCCATGAGGCTTGTACAGTTTTCAGAGGAGCAAAAGCAGAGGCAGCATGAGCATGGTAATGGATTTCCGAGCAGAGCCCCTCTTCCCGAGGCCTCTTTACTGCTTTCTTAGCTTAAATAATTCATTTAATTAATTAAGTACTGTGTAATATTTAATTAGCTTGTTAGTTAATTAATTTGTATTATTCTTTCGGCCCCTCCCTCGAGAGGGCGCAATTGTGTAATAAGCGTGCGTGTGTGCAATGCATGTCTTCCAACCCCCACTCCTTTCTCCCTTTTATTTAACCGCTTATGATGGTTAGTTTTAGGGCATATTTGATTTAGCATACCTTATGCTATGCATGTTTGCATTCATTCATTTGTATTGCATGCACCAGGCTCGGCGCATCATACTAATTGCATCGTACTTCAATTCCAACTTGAATACGTGTATCGAGTTGTCGCATTTCACATGCCATTCTTAGATTAGCCAAGCCTATTCTAGTTGCATTTTGCATGTGTTGCATTAGCCATCTCAATATGAACTAGGATCATGCATGATTTCTAACTAGTTCTTTGTTTTGGCTCGGAGTACACTGTGAGTGTTTATGCTTTAGCATCTTGTATGTGTGTAAATGTTGACATGTCAGCATGCTTACCATGAGGCTAATTGCTTATTTGATATAACTGCCTGAATGCCTATGGGTGAAGGTTGGATTGCTTGAATTGAAATAATTCATCGAAATCCATGTTTCAGCCTACTTGCGAGTAGCAAAATTCAAAACCATTTCCAAACAAAGGAATATGCAATGCTTTGTTCCAAGTTAGACAATCTAGTCTATACTTATGTGTTGTGCGCATCACATAGTAAATTCTAGGCTAATAAACCGGAATAAGAACGCATGTGTTTTCAAAAACAAGATATCATGTTTAGTATAGGCGATCTTTGATCGGCGAGAAGTGCTCATAGTGACCTTCCCCAATCGCACCCAAGTTCGAGCGAGTTAAATAAGAACATTTCTTTCTGATTACTATTACTCACGATGATTGATCGTATATAACGGTCCCTTCCGGTAGTGACCTACACATTGCACACATAACTTGATAAGCAATTCATTCTTTTCTTAGCTTTTCTCTTTAATCATTTTTCCATTTACGATTTTTATTCATCTTTAAGCATTTCAAGAGGGCTTAAATACACACATTAACAGATTCAAAGGGTCGAAAAGTTAAAGAAAATGAATAAATTTTTCTCTCTACTTCCCGCACGTATGAAAGACCCCTACCGCACATGCGGAAAGGTGTACCGCACATGCGGAAAGGTGTGCCGCACGTGCGGGCTTTTATTTTAGAATGTTCAACTTGCTTGCACTACTTTCCGCATGTGCAGCTGTGCATCCCGCATGTGTGGCTGTAGGCCTCGCACGTGCAGTTCTGCACTTTGTTTGTGCAGTCCGAAAATCTAACAAATTCAAGTTGTTCAAATGCATTTCTAAGGCCTAATTCATGCACTTCCACTTCAAAAACATGACATATAAACATAATAAGCATGAAACTCAAGCTCAAAGATATCATAACTTACTTTAATTTGATATATAGAACCCTAATTTCCATATTTTCGTAATTTTCTTCATTTTTTCATGTTACACATGTTGTTTATGCTTTCATGAGTTCAAAGCATGCAAAGACTCAAGATTAAATCACAATTTCTCACAGTCCAACCCAAATCAAACTAAAAATAAAAGAATTAACTCTTTAATCACACAACCCAAAGATTACATGTTCATTTTCATGAGACGTGTTCAATCAAGGTCATAATCCATAAACCCTAACTTTTATGAGTATCAAAGCTTCGTTTTAAGGCTTGATTTTAACCAATTGAAGAAAGATTTATTGTATTCTAGTTGATTTGCACTTACCTTGAGCTACATCCCTTGAATCCTCTTTCAATTTCTTCACTGTCCAAGCTCTTGGTTGAATTCTTCTTTCTCTCTCTCTTTTCTCTTCTTTTCTTCTCCAAGTCTCCTCCATGAGATATTTGTGAGCTTAAGTCTAAGTGTTAACTCGATGGCTCATATATATATATATATATATTATTTAGCTTATTTGAGTCTAAGGCAAGCTTAGTTAAGAATTTAGTCTAAATAAATCCAATTAATTCATTACGAATCAAATTTTTACAAAACTTCATATTATGTCCTAAAAATCATGCTAATCATATGTCATGGCCCAAACCCGCCCCAATGGGTTAGAGTCATAACCGGCCAATAATCATGAGATTACCTGTGGCCTCAATTAGAAATCAAATCACATTTAATATTAGGGGGCCAAATGGCGGAAGCAAAACGTGCAAAGATTGTCCGATGAGCTGTGCATACATGGCTTAACCAAAAAGAATTTCTCATATATGTAATAACTCACTATAAAAACATCCATATTATGCATTACATGAGTCCAAGATCATTCAAAAGTCAATGTCAACAAAAACCAAGGTTATACACAGATTTGGTCATGCGTGACCACAAAAGAACAAAAGAACAAATAAAAAAAAAAGTAAGGCCTCTTGCATGAAGCGACCTTGGTTGACTCCTCAAAACTCAGTTTCTCATAGCTCGCTGGGGCTGGGGCTGGGGATACATACATACCAAAGTAAAAGAGTTCATGATGGGGTTCATTTGATCAAAATTCATAACTAAGCTTGTTGATCGATATTAACACAAAATAACCTCAGGTCCAACATATCATATACCGTATCCATATACAAAATGACCTCTGGTCCAATTCGTATTTACAAAACGACCTTTGGTCCATTATATACAAAACGACCTTGAGTCTAATTCTTAGGCAAAATGACCTTCGGTCCATTATATGCAAAACGACCTTGGGTCCAATTCATATACAAAACAACCTTGGCTCCATTCAATCCATATTCACATTTGTGCACACTTTTAGATCCATGATCATGTTCACATTTGCCTTTATATTCAAAACGACCTTAGGTCCAATCAATTCCTTATCCAAAACAGCCTTCAGCCCATTTAACAATTATGCAAAACGGCCTTAGGCCCAATTTACATCCTCTTCAAGTAACCCAAACGGCCTTGGGCCCATTTCATATTCATAGATCAATTGATTCACATACTTCATTGTGAATCAAGTGGATAGAATACTCATTCATGGTATCAATTTAGAAGTTTAGAAGCTTACCACACATGTAACATTTAGAAAATAATGCATACACAAAAATATCTTTACTAAGATATTACTCATAATGTTCCGGTGCTTGATTCGTCCTTGCACTTGACGCTATATAATTTGTAACACATTAGGTCATAATACAATTCAATTCGTTCTATCGTTTACTTAATATTCTTAGGCTTCTTTCGTGTGCTTTAATTCATTTAGGATGCTCAATGTGTGCCTAAGAATAGTCAAAAATGGAAGAGAACAGAAATTGGGACATAAAACAGCTTTTCAAAAATTTCTGAAACAAGGCACTCCACTCAAGCGGTCTGTAAAACTTCTAGTTGCATGATTTTTATGCTCGAACGAGACATTTTTCGCTCGAGCGATGAATCTTTGCAAAATAGGGTCCACTTGCGTAACTTTTGCCACTCGAGCCACCGTGCAATTGACTGCAAGAGTACTAGGAGCTTGCATTTTAAGCTCGTGCGATAGTTTCTTCGCATGAGCGACCTACACGAATCGAGCTTTCCAATTTTGTTTGAGCTACAAACACACATTCAAGGGTCCAATTTCATGCTTGACTCACCCCAAATATGCAAGAACACTCCCAAATACATATATTTGAAGTTAATTCAACCCATAGTTCACTATTTCATGTATTTAACAAAATTCGAACCGTAAACTCTACATTTATAATCCATGTTCTATATCATGCATTTACAAGCTTAGAGACTTAAGGTTGGACTTCAAAACATAGCAATTCATGCATGCATGTATCAAACAACCCTTAATTCCACATGATTAACATGCTCTATGTTCCAATATGAAGAATAATGGTAAATTTCTACATGTATGTTCATCTTGATCATGTTTTCTATCATCTTAGCTCAATTTATGATCTTAGCTACATACTCACTTTGAATTCACATTTCTGTGAGCTTAAACTTATGAATGAGGGTTCAATTACTTACTTAGAACCTTTGAATCTTCTAAATCTTAGCATGTTCTTGAGTTAATCCCTCAAATTCTTCAATCACCAAGCAATTCCTCCAAGTTGAGCTCCCTCTCTCTCTAATTCTCCTTTCTCACTCTCTCTAAAGTGTATATCTCACCCAAGTCTAGAACGAGACCTCAAAAATGTATGAGCTAAGCCCCTAATTAGCACATATATAGGTTTTACTAATCATATTGGCTAATCAAAGCTTTGCCCTAATCAAATGATCTTAATTAAATCAAATTAATCTAATTATTTTGATCCGAATCAATTTTTAATTAAATCTCACCATAGGTTCTAAAAATCATGCTAATCACAATAATACAGTCAATTTTGGCTTCTATTGCCTCTATGGCCCTCAATTTCAAATTATAATAGGAAATAGAACAGATTTCTCTACGGCGAATAGATATAACTTCAATATCACATATAATCACATGATTAGCATTCAAATTCACATCAAGCACATAATCACAACTATAATTAACGATTAACAATGTATCACAGAGTAGGGTTGTCACATCATAACTGTAAAGTCGATTTCGATTTATCATACCTTTAAGGCTATCAATTTCCAGTCTAGATATTGTAATTTCAACAGATTTTCTCATAACTGTAGACACCCCATTTTTGACCGTCCTCAAGACTTGAACGTCATCGTTTGTGCACTCGATGATTGTCTTTGTTTGTGTTCGTTTTGAGCGCCCAAAGTCCTCAGCGGAACGCCTTGTCTTTGAGCCTCTAAACCTTATCTGTTTTGTGCATATTTTTTGGACCAAGAGCTTGTTGCCTCTAGTCTGGAGGAGTGGGTACCCCCTAGGCTGTTGGCTAGGACTTGTTTTTTTCAGCTACCAGTGGTGGCCGACGGCCATTGGCCTCTTTTTCCAGATATTTGTTGATAATTTGTGCATTGAGTTGCTCAGATTTGCATCTTCATACACGTGTATGGTGAGATGTTCACAAGCTCAAGACTTGTTTTTCTATATATAGGGGGTGTCCTCCCCCATTTTTGAGGGTTAGAAGATTTAGACCAAAAATATCTCTCTCTCTAGAGTTCTCTCTCTCTCTTGATTTTTTGTACACCTTCGCCTAGTTTCTCTTAGCTTTTGCATATCAACCCTTAACCAAATACTCTCACCTTTGGGATGAGATTACTTGGAGCCTTGTTTAAGTTATAGAATGAGGTTTGAGCTTGGTTTGTTTCCTATTTTGTGCCTTAGCTTCAAGAGGTATAACCCTTGTTATTTAAGCTTGTTTTCAATACTTGTTTTGTCACCCTTTCAAACAATTTTTGGGATGATTTTGAAATGTCAAAAACTCTATTTTTGTGACTTAAAAGTGTTGGTTTGAGGTCTCTTTGAGTTAGGGGGTGGTCCATCCTTCTTGTTCCTTTGTTTGTTAAGCTCTTGTACCATCTTTTCATCACTTTCAAACCAACTTTTTTGGACATTTTAACCACTGAATTTTAGAAATTTTTTAGTGGTAAAAACCTTGTTTTGAAGTCCGAAATTGGATAGGTTAGCCTCCCATCCTTGTGTCTTGTTTGTATGCCTAGATAGCTTCATATGTTAGTATGTTTTTCTAGCTTAAGTCCAGCATGTTTTTGCCTCTGAAATAACCTATTTTTGCTCTATTTTGGAATTTGGTTAGTTGATTGAGGCTTGTATTGCATAGTTGTAGTGTTAATTCCTTCACTAGTTTGATGTTTCTTGCTTTAATCATCATTCTTTTGAGTTAATAGCATGTTTTAATGTTGTTTTACACTTCATTTCAGCACTTAAAATCTCTGCAATCTCCCTCCATTCTTCACTCTTTTATTTGCTTTGAAAGTGGTTTTAAACCCCTTATTTGCCTAAGTGTGAAATGAAGGTGTTGCACCTAATGGTTTAATCCCTTAGAGGGTTCATTACCAACAGTGTAATGCCTTTTTCATGCCCAAAGCAACTCGTTGTTTGAGCCATCTTTCCATTACAGGACACTCACTAATAGACTTAATCAATTAAAGAATGAATCGGTAATGTAAAATGAGTAAACAAAATGAACAAGTAAAAGAGGCAAGATAAGCATCTTTCGTGTTGCATTACATGTGTTTGAATTGGACGTTAATTCAAACATAAGGAAAATAGGACATTTCATACCCAAAAGTGATGAAATATGCCACTTTCCTTGGTCACCATCACCCTTGATCATGCATGATAAGGTGGTGGTCTTTTTGGTCTTGTTTGTGCATTAATTAAACTTATACAAACTTGGTTCCTTAGCCATCATGCATGGAAATTGCTTGATTGATGGTTTGAGGGCCAAGAGTTACACTCCTTTGAGCTTGCGATAAGAAGTAACATTACAAACAACCCTTGAGAATACCTTGCTTTGCCTCTATTTGCTCTCTATTGTAGCAAGAGGAAGTTCAAAACGATGGTGGTGAGCGGCCATCGGCGATGGCCGATGGCCGAGGCCGGCGACCACCATTGGTAACCGGCGACCATCAATGAAATTTGCGATATGTTGGTAAGGTGGAGCAAAGGCATTACGGGAGTTAGCGACATTATTGGTGTTCAAATGTGCAAGCAGAGACATTGATGGCAAAGGCGTTGGCTTTTTGAATTGGAGAAATCGAGCATGCACGCATCCCTCACTTCCTGAGGCCTTTTAGTTGCTTTGCTTTGTTAATTAGTGGTAGCTAATTCATGCAAACGTTGTAATTATTTAAGTAGATTAGTTAGTTAATTTATGTTGTAATTAATTAGCTTAGTCGCTTTGTAATTAATTAGTTAAGTGTTTAGCTAATTAGATTGATCTGTAATATTTAATTAGCTTAGAATAGTTAGTTAAATTTTGTGTTGTAAATTAGTTAGCATAATTAGTGTAGTTAGTTTGTTAGGTTATTCATTTGGATCCTCCTTTGTGAAGGAGTAATGTTGTAAAGTGTATGCGTGCTTGTGTGTATGTTTTCCAACCTCACATCTTTCTCCTTTTATTTAATCGCTTTTGATGGTTAGATTAGGGACATTTTCAATTAGCATACCTTATGCTTGCATGTTTGCATCCATTCATTTGTCTTGCATGCAGAGGCTCGGCACATCATCCAAAGCGCATTGCAATTTCAATATCTTAGTTGAATCGTGTTTAGCGCATGTTGTTCAAATCGATCCATATGCCATATTAGTATTGAGCCTATTAATTGCATTATTGCATGTCTTTGCATTAGATATCTTGTATAGTTAGGATCATGCATCTCTCTCACTAGTTTTGTTTTGACTTGGAGTACTCGGTAAGTCTTTATGCTTTAGCATACTTACATGAGTGTGATTGCCATGTTACTATGTTTCACATGCTTGCCATGAAGCTATGTGCTTAAATGCTAAAGCATGAATACTGTGGATGATGGCTTGTTGTTTGAATTGGAACGATTCAACAAATGTGTGTTTTAAGCCCACTTTGTTGTGGCAAATCATGTTTTAAGCTCACTATGTTTGGTGGCAAATCTGCATCTTTAAGCCCACTCGAGAGTGGCAAATTCAAACCATTTTTCGCAAACAAACATGAGTTGAATTGTTCCAAGTCTTGCGACTAGTCTATACTTGCTTGTGTGAGTCACATAGTAAAGCTAGTTTAATAACCAAAATAAGAACACATAATGTTTATAAAACATCATATCATGATTAGTAGAGGTCGATCTTTGATCGGGCGAGCAGGGGTGGCTCATTTCAAGACCTTCCCCTCTCGTACCCAAGTTCTTGAGATGAGACAACTTTGGCGATGATGGACACGTGGCCTTTGGCACGAGTCAGGGTTTCCTAAATTTTTCCAAAAATAAAAGATTTAGGTGGCGACTTTGTATCTGGCAAAGTAGTCTAATTTTGGCATTATTTGATTTAAAATCGATTTTCCAAAAAGGTTTGCCAGATTTGAACTCTTTGGTATTTATCAGTTTCACATTGCACTTGTGAGACTAGATTTAGAACATGAGTCCAAAGCGTGAAGCCTTCTTTTCAAACCTTTTACGAAAGGTAGGTATGAAAAAAGCGAGTCCACAATAACCGACAGATACAAGTTTACAAACATGTAGTTCACACATTTAAACATGGAATTTCACATCAAGCACATAAGCACACATATAATCATACGTATAATGAGGGAATTAAAGCATATAAGAGAGTCGGGTTGTTACACTATCTTAGCTCCAATCTTCAAATCTCCCAGAAATTCTTTACAATACTCATTGTTCTCTTTCTAGGTGTTGAGTTCACCCTTCTTTTCTCTCAAAATCTCAGCTCGTGTGTAGTATATGTGAGTTCAAGACATGAATTAGGCTTATATAGGGTGTGATTAGCTTAGGCTAATTAAGCTAGCTTATAATTAATTAATCCCACTTAATTTTGATTTATTCTAATTATTTTGGTCTGAATCAAATTTTGACGAAAGTTGCCATAAAATTTTAAATATGCCAATTAGCCTATTGGGGTAGTCAATTTCGGTTTCTGAAGTCGTTAGGGCTTTCAATTTCTGATTCTAAATCAATAAGTGAACAGATATTCCATATACCGACAGATAGTCACAAAATTAAGCATATAATCACGCAATTAAACACACAATCATACAATCAAGCTTATTAAAATAATGTAATATAATATTATGACGGTTGGGGTTATCACAATGATTATGCTATGCAATGTCATGCCATGCTAACGACTTAACTCTGTTTGGAAACCAAATTCCGAAATGTATGGTTTGCAACCCATATTGACTCAACTCATTAACCATTACCATAACCAAGGACTTTCTGTCACACCCCGGATTTTCACGATTCGACTCACGTGAATAAACCACTCAACGATGAACAATAGATAACCATTCTTATGTAAATAAATATAATATAGTCACACAATACATGTGTTTATCCGATTTTATACATTCCTAGATGCAATATCTAAGTTGAATGGATGTTTTGTAATTAAAACATGCACATATGTTATAAATCAAATTAGGTGCCCTGAGGCTTACATTATACCCTAAGGTGTAACCCTTACAAGAATGGCACACAACCAATAATTAACATAAATGGCCCTTGGCCTACAAATAACAGAACTACCCTACACGATTCCGAATACAGCTTCATGTCTCAGTCCACATCCACACATGTATATCTGAAAAACATTTTTAGCCACATAGGGTGAGCATAAAGCCCATTAGAGAATATTTCAAAGGCTAAACATGCTCCACCAGCATAAATGATCATAATGCAATACATATACAATATGCCTAAATGCATTTTCAAATCCATTTGGTTTCTTAACAAAATCTTTTCTTTCTAATTTCTGGAGCATTATGTTTAATTAAAGCGTTTCCCGAGTTCAAATCATTTGTTTGATATAAAATCTTTTTCCAAAAACTGATCCAGGTATCTCAATACCAGCCAGGAAATACATTGTTAAATCAAATGTAAATACATCGCTAGACAATAACAAATGTGTTATTAAAACCATTTTCCAAACATCATGTTCCAAACCAACATCATAGTAAATAAATAGGTAAATCTCCAGAACGAAAACAACATTTCCTGGAAATTTCATCCAAAGGAAACCATAAGCCGGGACCCATGTAAACGTAGGTTGCACAAGCACTACTATTGCCATTTTATGAAAATTTCGTCCACGAAATCGGCACCCATGTATACGTGCTATTTTCGGGACTTTCACCCTAGACACACAGGCCAACTTATTTGATGTAACAACAACTTTCTTCCAGATTCACTATTTCATTTACTCTGTTCAATAGTACAATACATGTAACTCAAAATATTAGTTTTCTAAAACAATGCAAATGCTCTAAAACATAATGTAAGAATTTCCAAAACCTCTTTTCAAAACATACAGTTTCAATTTCCAAAATCCATTACATGCTCCATGATATGAATGATTTCAAATTGCCTAATCCATGTGCAATTTCTAACACATGACAAGCTATCCTCCACCAATAGCCAAAACAGTTATCTCTAATACAATAATTTAAAAGATAATAATATAGATATATTTTCCAAAGGAGTAACAACAACTATTTCCAAAATCCCACAACCATTTTCTTTCCAACTCTTATAAAGCCAACATCATTTTTCATTGTTTTCTAACACAAGCAAAAAACCATGGTTTTAGAGCAAAACCTCATTTTCTTTCAAAATCACTTTTGAGTAAAGGAAAGCCACCATGTCAACACATCTCAACAACAATACAAGATCATCATCTGTTTCAAGAATTGAATTGAAATCTCTCTTTTACATCTGAAATCCAAATCCCAAGTTTAACCAAAAACACCAAAATCCATAGATCTTTTGAAATAACAAATAACAAGGATATAAATTATACCAAATGACTACCAAATATACATAACAAAATAGGTCACAAATATACTACCGAACTTATATTGAGTTTAAGAAATAGACCTACCTCTTGAAGCAAAGAGGAGAACTCCAAAAAACTCAAAGTCGATGAAACCATGAAACTCTTGGATCAAAAGAAAGCCCTTGACGAGATCTACAATCTTTATAAAAAGACCAAGGTGGAAGGATGCCTCTACGCAAGTAGATCTAGAGATCTAAGTGAAAAGGGTGAGTTTCAAAATGAGAGAGAGAGAGAGAGGTGAATGAGAAAAGTATGTTTGGGGCCTATTTATAGTGGTAGAATAATAGCCCTAAAGTCAAAGAAAGAATAAGTCAAACACCCAAAAGTAGAGCCCCAAAACCGAACAAAAAATCTGGAATTTTACTCACGAGGTCGAGCCCTTCAGGTAGAGGTGTCGACCTTTAGTAAGAAAAGCTAAGACACTAATGTGTGCAGTGGACAAGGGTCGACCCTTGGAACTAGTGGTGTCAACCCTTTATTTCAGAATGCAACCCAGAACAAAATAACAAGGGAGGGGTCGACCCTAGGAACTCAGGTGTCAACCCCAAAAACCAGCAGAGGCACTAAGAGTAAGGCAACAAAGTGGTGTTGACCCCCAGAAAGGCAAGTGTCAGCCCTAGAACAATTTTTCCAAGTTTCCAAAGAACTTTTCAACGTAAACAAGCGCGAATGAACAATCCTAACAAGTCTAAATTGAATCATACTGCTTCAAAACCAAAATACAACAACTCCAGAGACTCCCAAAATGAAAATAAAGGAATTAAATACACTATCCAATAGTTTAAAGGACCCAAGTGCTACACTTTCAGTTTGTAACAAACTCTACATAAGATACCTCAAAATACTCCCCACATTTACTAGCCATCAAGCACAGTAGGGCAAGTGGGCACATCTTACTTTTTGAAAACCTCTACATTTACCAACCACCAAGCACAGAGGGCCAATTGGACACCCGTTTCATTTCAAAAACATCTCCATATTTTTCGCCCACCGAGCACGAAGGGGCAATTGAACAGCCATCAATCATTTCAACATTTTCCCCACATTTACCAGCACTTAGCACGAAAGGGCAATTGGGCACCTTTACTAGAATCCTAATGACATCCCCACATTTTTCAGCCATTAAGCACGGAAGGGCAATTGGGCACCTCATATACACAACACATTTCGGAACCACACACACACCTTTAAATAATCCAATATTTAATCCAACACCATGGAATTACAATGCAATGCATGAGTTTCCAAAACTTCCTCTTTATCCCAAAATTCCTTTTTAATTGCACAAGAGTTCAACAAATAAAATCTAATGAACTATTCTCATTTTCAAGACTCCACATCCTACTCTTTACCAACCATCAACCCATGCAAAACATTACCTTACATCCTTTCACAATTCCAAGTATTCACACAATTCAACTTATTTAAATCACCAATAAATATCATCATAGATAATAAAGTTATCCAACACACTTATTAACATGAAAAATCACTTTAATTTTCAACATAAGGTACTGATTAACTCAAACCCTCTTTTAATTTAAAAATTCTAGTTCTAGGGTTTTCAATAAAATTGGTGGTTTTCCTTATTTCTTTGTTAAATCCTCAATCATCATGTATTAACCATCAATGTACCAAAACATTCTACATCGTTCAAAAGTTTAGGTGAAAACCCCAATTTTGAAATATGAACTGATTTTAATAAAAAACTCAAATCAACCCATATTTCCCATAATACATCAAAATCGAACAAAGTCATAATTGATTGAGTTAAGAGAACTTCCTACATCAAGAAGGTGAGCAAACAACGAAGACCCAAGCATGAACTCTGACGAAATCGCAATCCAATCGGCTAAGAGGAAGATCCTCACTCCTTCTTCACTAGTCTTGCATGATCTAAGGTGGATCCTTGGTATAATAAGATGAAATCAAAAGTTTTGTAGCTAGGGTTTTCGTACATGAAGAGAGGAGGGAGAGAAATGAAAGAAAATGAGCAAAAAGTGGCTTTTATATTAGCTGATCCCAAACAAACCGCTCGAGCGCACTTTCCTTCACTCAAGCGAAGTACCAAAATACAAAGATACTGCTCGAGTGGTAAACGCAAAATCTCATAAGTTTGCATAGCTACAATTAAAATACTGGGAGTTGGCATTCTACGCTCGAGCGACCAATCATTCGTTCGAGTAGTCTCGCCTGCAAACTTGCGAGATATTAGGAGCTACAAATCTTCGCTCTAGCGGTCACCCAAAAATAGTCGTCACATGAAACATTTCATCATCTTTACATCTTGTTGCGACGAATTATTTCCTTGCCAATGATCAACATGTGTGACAAAATTTTTTGTCAACAATAGTTATATATACGGTGACAAAATTAATGAATTTTTGCAAGGAAATATTGTCTAATTAGTGACAAAAAAATTTTGTCACTAAAGTATATTATTGTTGACCAAATCATTTTTCCTTACAGTGATTTTTTGCGGCAAATATATAGTGACGAAACTGGCGACCAAAATATTTCCACACGAATATCTATAGTGAAGAAATTAGCATTTTGGAGACCCAAAAAAAAAAAACATCATTGAAAAAAAAATTCTTTATAGTGATGTTGGTATGTTTATTAATTTAATCACATAATTTAAATCACAAGCATAAAAGTTAAATCAACCACACAAAAAAGATTCATAATTTTTTAAAATTGAAAACCAAACTGGGAGAAATCATGGACCTAGTCTAACCAACCAATTTACTATAAAGAACAAAATAAAACTTGCAATTTACAAACCAACTTTAATTGAATCCATAGTATCGAACCAATGAACAAGCTGGCATGTTCCTAATACTAAATGAATTCATGATCTATGTCTAAAATAGTTGGTTGAGTATTGAATCCAAAATACCAACCACAAATTGAACACAACCGACCCATCTACCTTTTTGGAATTGACATATGCATTACTAATATACGAACAATAATGAAGAATACATAAGAGATAAACCAATCGATAATTCAATAGCATATGATTGGTTCAATGTTTTGTAGGCATGTTTTGATCCTCCCTTATAGTTTTATTTATAGTTGACGTGTCCTAAGATGACTTACAAATCTTTTAAGGTGTTTCTATGTTATAAATTGACTTACATTTGTCAGAAGTAGTACCTCTCACTGAAGCCCACAAAAGCTCGCTTGATCACACTTCAAATTGAGCATAATGATCATAGTCATATTTGCCAAGATTTTTGCGAAAATACCAATTACATCCTTTGACATAATTCGATGCATTATTAACTTGTATTTAACACTTATTTAACTTGTTTGCACACCAAGTTGATACCAAAACATATTTCCATCCAAAATCCATTTGAACTGCACTAACTTAACTCAATTTGGACTTCTAAGAGTAATTACAATTAAAATACACAAGAAATCACATATATTTTGCCTAAGGGTTACCAAACCTAGTTAGAATTGAACTCTTACACTAGATAAATAAAGAAAACAAGTAATCTAATCATCATATTTCTTCTCCATTCTCTAATTACTTGCTCTAATAAGGTCAAGGTCGAAAAGGACTAGAACTTCAAATAAGAGTAAATGCCAATGCCCAATGTATGGTAAAAAAAAAAATAATCGGTTGCTAATGCCAATTATCTGAGGTTGATATAGATGTTTCTTATCCCCATGATTTTCTCATTGAGAATTTTAGGAAAGTGATAATGGATGGACCTTCGTTTTGAAATTCTTACATCTATATGATGAACAAAAGTTGCTGACACCCTTATTACCTAAATAAGTAATACCAGGTTTGATAAATAATAAAAAAAAAATATTTGGCATAGAAGATCTACACAAAATTGTTCGGCTCATTTTGTTCATATTTTTCTCAAAACATAAAAAAGAAATTATTATTATGTCTTTTAATTACAAAATACTACTACGATATCAATTAAGATGATGTTTTTTTATTTAAAGAAGAATAACTCACCTGCATTACCATACTCACATGACAATGAGAGAATATTGTTTCTTTAAATTTTATTTTTCCCATCACCAACAACTATTAACTCATAAGAGAAAACTAATATAACCTACAAGAGTAACTCATGATAAAGTGATCACGAATCACATTATTTTATACTAAATATTTTAATTTGAGTAAGCAAATCAATGTTTCTTGTTAAGCTCTTGCAGAAGGGAAGTAATTGTAGCAACAGTCAACGGTTTCGCATGACAATCATCCAAACCAGCTGCCATGAATGCAAGCTTCTCCGAGTCTTGATCACGTGAAGTCATCCCAACAATCATGCTATTCACTCCCATCGTACGAAGCTCCCTTGTTGCCTATAAAATACATTTGAAATATGATACAAATAACTAAATTTAGTTGGGGGATGGGGATAGAGAAATAGATTAAGGTATTTCACTTTATGCAATTATGATCACTCTATAAATGTCTAGTGTAAAAAAAACTTGTACTTTTATTAGTGGATTTCAATTCTGATTAAGGCTAGGTTTAGTTGAGGTAAATACAAACTTTATGGTATGTAGTTAAGTGTGAGTGTATAGAAATTAGAAGTTTGTATGTAGTGTACGAAATTCTTGAAATTATAAATGTGCCATTGCTTTTAGATCGACAAAAGAAAAAGAGTTATACTAAAAAATCAAGGAGCAGAATACAACAAGCCAAGGGAACAATAAATTTAAAGAGTTTGTGCTTATTGTCTAAGTCCAATCAACAATGATTAAAACAATTATTAACTTTGCATAAAACATACTTTCAAATGCCATTATAAGAACCAAATTTTAAAACATTTGGCTATTTATTTGTTGCATTAACCCACCCATGATGAATCAATCAATATTATGAACTTCTCAATTTTCATTCCCACATTATGTACAATAATTATCTGTAATTGATGTTTGTTTCTTCTATCAACTTCTAGATGATGGGAAGAACAATGGAAATACAAATCTACATGTAGAAAAATATAATTGAAATGCAATGTATGTGTTGCTTTTCTTTTTCTTTTATTTTGTGAATACTAATAAATAATGTAAATTACATCTCATTCTTATCAAGTGATATGAAAGATCATTTTAAGAATGTTGTTAATGAACTCTTGTTCTTTGAAGATAATAAAAAGAAATGATTTATTTTCCTAAAACATCAATACTTCATATATATTCATATATATGTAAGTTGAGGTGAACTGAATTACCATACTTTTACCTTTTTTCTTTGTTAGCAAACCTAAATAAATATATAAAATTGTAATGTAATATATTCATTCCTTTTATATATCTTCTTATATAACATAGCAAGGTATTGTTTAAGTTTGCAGAGAATAAGAAGAAGAAGAAAAATAAAGAAGAAAGGAAAACAAGAATAGTAAAAAGAGAAAACTAACCTTTGGACCATCCATGATTGGCATTTCCATGTCCATAAGGACCAAATGGAATGATGCCTGACGATACAAATCATGACTTCTTTTCCATTTCCCACTACTTGGGTTTCCAATCCAAATCTACTTAATAACGCACTGTGGATTCTTTGAATTACAGGGTCATCATCCACAATGAGCACACACAACCCTTTTCCTGCTGTGAAATTACTATTGGTTCCATCAATCCTCCTATTTCCACTTTTATTCACACTCTTTGAACTTGAACTACCCATTTGAAAAGCCATCTTTCTCGCAAATCACTTTTCTATATGATCATAAATAATAGATCTATAGTTTAGTTGAAAGATCATAATCATGAATAAGAAACCAATGCTATATCTCAATATAACACAGTATAATTCTTCATTAAAATTTTAAAAATAAAAAGCAAAACACTTGTTACATTGAATAACCTCATGCTAGTAAAAAATGTCCGAAGAGAATTTTGATACAACAGTTTATGTTGAGGTTAATCCAAATAATAGATCTATAATTTAGTTGAAAGATGATAATCACGAATAAGCAATAAATGCTATATCTCAATATAACACATAGTATGATTCTTCATTAAAATTTTAAAAATAAAAAATAAAACACTTGTCACAAGAAATAACCTCATGCTAACAAAAAATATACCACGAGAATTTTGATACAACGCTTTATGTTGAGGTTAATCTAAATAACAGATCTATAATTTAGTTGAAAGATCATAATCATGAATAAGAAATAATAATGTATCTCAATATAACACATAGTATGATTATTCATTAACATTTTAGAAATAAAAAATAAAACACTTGTCATAAGGAATAACCTCATGCTAACAACAAATGTACCAAGAGAATTTCGATGTAATGGTTTATGTTGAGGTTAATAAAATGTTAATTTGCCTAATATAAGTGGATTTAAATCCAAACAACATGTTTTATCCCTCTCATTTTGTAGGAGAAAAGATGGCAGTTCATTGGGGGGGAAAAAGAGCTTAAAATATATAACAAAAAACAAACAACAATAGGCAAAAAATATTGAATATACTTATTGTTACAAGGTTGAAAAGATCACACTTGAATTGAAGTACCTGTTTTCCTGTACAAGCAAATATCGTCCTTGAATGCTAAGCAACAATACTAGCAAGAAGAAAGAACTTCAATAACATAGGATATGACCAAATATTTTCATATAGCGATACCTGGATCGATATAAATATGATGGTTAAATAAGTAATGACTCTCTTAAATACCTTTCAAAAGGGCATGCCATTGAAAAGATGTGGAAAAATATAATCTATCCCAACAAGATATCCATAAGTACAATTGGATTTAGCTCTAGTCTGACATTAAATAAAAGTGATGGGAAAGAATCTACAAAGATATGCAAGATGCAAGTAATTTAATGTAATGGTTTGAACTTTTTCCACTTTACATGAGAAAGTGTTTACAAAGATGTGTTGTAAATGCATGAGATCTACCAACTTGATCTTTTCCCTTTTATATAACTTAAAATTGGGAGAAAGAATTTACAAAGATGTGCAAGGTATGATCTACCAGATTTTTTCCACTTTAAGAAGATGAATTGTGCATTTTGTTTTCTCATTTATAGTTGTTATCATTCAAATTGTATTCACAATAATTAATTATTTCTAGATTTTGTGAGTGCAAACAATCCAATTAATAAATTTTTACCTTTTTTTTGTTTTTGGTAGAACTTTTAGTTCTCTCAATTGGCAAAACATTTCAAAGTCAATTGAATATGTGGCATCTTAGCCTCACAATGTTATTTTCACAACATTTTTTCTTTTTCTTTTTTTTCTTTTTCTTTTTTAAATTTTTTAAAATTGTTTGTTTCTTGTGTTTAAAAGTTATTGTGAAGATAATCTTTAGAGGCAAATCTTATGTATTTATGATTTAAGAAAATAATCTCTTGTGGATTAAAAAAACTATATTTATGAAGCATATATATTACCACATGGCCAAGCATTTTCATTGGTACCCATAGGCCTTTCATGCATCAAATTAGTGATTACCCAAGCACAAATTAGCTAAGTACACAGACCAATATATCTAACTAAACAACACACGTCACCTATATAGTACATGTATTAAAATGTACAAGTCTTTTTATGTTGAACAGGGTAAGACATATAATGATTATTACACATTTCATATATGTAATTGAAAAAAATAAAAACAAAAACCTCAACTAGTTGCAACTATAGTTCTATTTTTATCCATGTTTTTATCCTTTTTCTTTTCTTTTGCACCATGCATAATCTAAACTTGATTCGTACATATCTTTCCCTTTCTTTTCTTTTATTTGAAAATTTTCTTTTTTCATAAGATGAAGTAGACATGAAGCCATGAAAAAAATCGGCATCACCACCCATTTACCAGCATACACAAACAGTAAAGAAAACTTCTAATCAAAATAATGGTTCCATATGTTATCAAATTCAAACAAGTTATTAGATTTATAAAGTAATTACTAAGCCCAACTCTCCTCATTTAGAAGTTATATTGATCCCTAATCGACTTATAATATCCTATTTTTAAAAAAATAATTTCAACACCTAAATTTTAAATATAATTATATCACATTTTGAATAACAAAAAAACAATTTTTCCTATTTTGTTTCAATCCAATTTATAGTGAAACTTTCACATTAAATTATTATTTACTCATGAATTATCAATTGAATAAAGATTGAAAACTCTAATTTTGGAGCTCTAAAGAGAGCTCTAGTGATGTGGCAAGGAGTGAGGCCCACATGTGATGTGATGTGTGTGCCTATGTTTTTGTCTTGTTTTTTTTTTTCCTCTCTTGCCACATCACTAGAGCTCTCTTTAGAGTTCCAAAATTAGAGCTCTCTATCATTGTTGTTATCAATTTAGGTCGCATAATTTTTAAATTTAGTCCAATTATCTAAATTTCACAAGAGTTTCTTCATTTTTGTACTATTATTTTAAATAGGATGAGATGATCACAAATTAAAAAAAAAATATTTGCGCATAGTTGGTTAGCTAAATTGAGAAGAACACGTACTATTATTTTATTTGTTGATTTATTTCAATATCATGTGACTTACCACATCCCTGATCTTACACCTATGACCTCACAAACTCACTCACAACTACACAATGCCAAGGCTCAGTTGCGTGACACCCGAGTCTAACCAGACCCTTAAACCATGAATTGATTAGACTTGTAGTGATTAATCATTCAAGAACTTCAAATGTTGCTTAATTAATTGAATTAGAAGAGTTGATATTGTCAACTTAAGTTGCACACTTGTAAAAAATAAGGGAAAGTCAACATTTTCTAGGAGTGCGATCGATCACACCTCTCTATGCAATCGATCACTCTGAGTGAATAAATTTCATATTTTGAACAGTAGATTGCCTTTGCTAGGCAATCGCCATGTTCTGAAAAAAATGTTGGATTTTGAGCAGTGTGTAGCAATTGCTAAGCAATCTGTAGATTTTAATTTGGACAACTTTAGGATTCTAGGATTTATCTCCTTCCCCATTTGAGGTAGGAATTTTCGTAGTTTTGTTTAAATATAAACCATATTGTGGATATGTGCTATCATTATTATGAAAAGTGTAGAAAATCTTAGTAAGTCTTGCATGATGAGATGGGTTTTGTTCAAATTGATGAGAAATCATTTATACACTATTCAAAAACTATAATTCTTGATAAATACATGTTGTTCAATTACATTGAGTTGAAAAGCCCTAAATTTGGAAGGGAAAAAAAATCCTAATTTTTAAAAAGCCCTAAATTGTATGAAATTCTACATATTTGAAGACATTGGAGATAAATGTTATCTTTGAACCCATTTGGGGAATTTGGCGATTGAAGCTTAATAAGGAATGATGTTCATTTAAGAATTGAGTTAATCCTCTATATTGTGAAATGTTGAGCTTGATAGAGATTTTTTAGCATATATTGTTGACAACTGGTGTAGGATTGCATGGTGGTGAATTTGAACTATTGTTAATGTAACGAGTCGAATCAAATTCAAGTTAGATTTTTTTTCTTTTCCTATTTATTTAATAATTTTCTTAAATGCGTGTGAGTTTATATATTGGTTAGTGTTGGATTGGTATGAATTTTTAATTCGTTTAATTTCATTGCGATTACTACTGTAGTTGTTATGTGGTGCACCATTCAATTTAAATTTGTGAAAAACATATTACATCACCTTTCGATTTTGACTTTTTGAAACCGCTTGGAAATTTTTGAGTTTTAATTCCCCTTATTTTTTTAGTATTAAATTTGCATGTAAATTTAATTTTTGGGTTCTTATTTAATTAGCCCAAACTTAATTATCTTACTTCATATTTAGTTATGTTAACGATGGGAACCACCTTGACTCTATTTAAATTATTTCATACTTTAATTTGAGTTAGAGATTTGTTCTTGATTATTAAACTTCATTCATTTTGGACACAATTGATTGAATCACGACTCGTTTGTAACCATCTATTATTATTATTTATTTTATTATGATGAGAGAGTTACAAATATTTATGGTGTGTACCATCAAACGAAATATATTTTTTGATGAAGAAACAATTATATCATTTTATAAATTATGTTACAAAATCTCATAATGTGGCTATAGTATACCTTTAATTATATATATAGGCATCTATTGTTCTTGATAGTAAGGATCATCGCCGTCTGTAGCACTCTGGAAAATTTTCTATTCTTTTTTTTTTTCTCATCGCTGGAGTGATGGAATGATCACTCGAACGATCTTGCAAGGTTTCTAGTACTTTTCTAGAGTGCGAGATTAAGGAGCTATTGATGTTTGCTCGGCCTTGAGGTTGGTCGCTCGAGCGATGTGGTGTCTCTGACGCTCGAGCGTATGAGTGATCACTTGAGCAGTCTATTTAGGATTAGCATCTTTAAAAGCCATTTTTGGTCCACTTCTTATTCATTCTTTCATATTATTTTTCTCTCCTCTTCCCCCATTCCACAATTTTTGAAGGTTTCAAGCCATCAAGCTTGATTTTCATCTCTTTCTACTCATTTCCTACCCCATGTTCCTTATATAAAAACGAAGAGCACGACGAGGTCTTTTTATCCATTCGAGTGGATCCCGTTTTCACCGAAGTTGGCATTTCAGCTTACATCTCTTCTTGCTAGAAGTAGGGATTTCTTTGCTTCTCTTCAATATTTTCTTATAGATAGATAGGTAGTAGCTTTATATTGCATAAAAACCTCATCTCAAGGAAATTTTGATAAAAGCATGTAAAGGAAGTTAGGGTTTTTAAATTATGGGGGTTGCACTTATGATTGAAGTGGAATATGAACAAATTGGAGTTACTAGAATGTAGTTTTGTGCCTTCGAGTAAAAAGCCCTAAATTTTGTTAAACCCTAGTTATGGTTTCTTTGTTATGAAGATGAAAGATTGATTAATTGACCCTAAATGCTTGAAATTAAGTTTATGCTTGGTTAAGACAAGTATAAATGGTGATAATTAGTGTTGCGAAAACGGTTATGGTATATGAGGGTTGTGTTGGAGAAATTAATATCGGAAATTGAATCAATAAATCTTGGGAAGAGTATGATAACTATTGTGTTGTGTAATTGAGTCTAAAGAGTTGATGTTAATGTAGGGAAGTAAAGAACAAAATGGAACACAAATTGAAATTGTTTCTAAAGAAAATCTTTATGCTTATGGTAGATATGTTGTTGAGTTAATATGTAATGGAAATTAATGAAAGATGTTGTTGGTTTGTCTCTGAGTTGTAATAATGAATAACATGATGAATTGATGGATGGTGATATCAGAATAAGGGGTTACGCATTCCTTAGAAGTAGTGCCTAGAAAGCATGTGGTCTGTTGAGATATGTAGAGGTTCCACGTTCCTTCCAGCTTGTGATCGGTAAAGCATGGTGCTTGATAGAGGTTTCACATTCCTTCCAGAGAAGTGCCTGAAAAAGCGTGTGGTTCGTTGATCTAGCTTGGTAATGGAGTCAGTTGTTAATTGTGAACTTGTGCTAGACAATTCTAAGGGGATTTGTATGTGTAATGGTGATAATTTGAAATTGAGAATAGAATTTGTGTAAGTTTGAAAAGATGGAAATGAATTGACTTGTTTTATATGGATTAGTTATCTTATATATGTTGAAATGAGTGTGGATAGGTGTGTATATTGATGTCATGCAAAATATGGTGGGCTGATGGCTAATTGTGAGTTAAAGAGTGGGTCGTATGATTATTAATATTGCATGGTTCTTAGCGCCGAGATCTTTACATAACATTATAAAGGGATTTTTAAGAATGACTATTCGAAATTTATTCATGAATGGTAAGAAGATAAATGGATGAGTTATTCTTTGAAAAGTTAGCAAATTTTATGCGAAAGGTATTACCTATGTATATTTTATTGTTGAGTATAAAAGGCATATTATTTATTTATGTATCATCCTTCGGCATTCATGATTGCATATATCCATTGACCTTATTGTTGAGAATCATTGTAAATCCCTACTGGACATATTTGTTTATTCCACGTTGCTTTTACCATTTTTAGGAACAAAGTTGGAAACACTTGTCTGAAGATTTGAGAAGTCCATTTTCTTTCATGTGTGTTTGTAATACAAAGTGTAAATGATATATATATATATGTAGTGATGAGGGATTTATGACTGTTTCCTCATGTAATTGTTTATTATGAGTATCTTAATGTAACTTTAGGCATGTATAATTGTTGAAGTTTATTTAGAGAGAACACTTTTTATTTACTCAATTGTAATTATTATTCCAATGCATGTTATGCATCTGGACTTAAAGAAAGGTTTTGGTAATGTATCCAGGTAATAAAATTTGGGACGTGATAACTTGGTATCAAAACCAATTGGGTTTGAAACCCTTGAGCTCATGGGAAGTAGTTTTTACCACAATGGGTTGGCTTCGCTTGGTGAAGACGCTTGCATATAGAAAGTATGAGGTGTAGGAAATTATGTGTTACATTTGTATGAGCATGAGTTCAGTTTTAGGGATAGTGCTTGTAGCCAGCTAACTTGCTTTGAGATCTCATTAGAAACGTATCTGATCAACGTGGTTTCTGGTGAGAGTTCCTTAGAAGTTCCGGGACAAGTGCTCATCCTTGTAGACTTGACTCGATTATGTGGTTTAATGTTTGAAGTTGTTTATGTGTTGTATGATTATATGTTAAGTTGGTTTCATATCTTGCTAGGAAGAGTAAGTGTCTCGAAAAAGGGCTAGAATTCGGTTGATTTGCGCTTGATGTTGTCATTGATAGGATGTCAGGGCGAGCTGGTAGAGATCGTGTTAGGACTAAGAGTACCAGTAAGGGCATAACAATTCTAGTCGTACTTGCACCTGCAACACCAGCTGTAGGGGAGGAGATTGCATGTGAGATAGTAAGAGCTATAAAGGAGGCTTTAGCTTGCAATGAAGAAGACGAGTCTCGTGCCCTTAAGATCACTAAGGAATTCTTTCGCTACAACCCACCAGAGTTTGTAAGAGGGCAGAACTGTTAGAGGTAAAAAAAATTGGTTAAATAAGGTCACTAAGACTATTAATATGCTCAGAGTCACGGATGAGGGGTTGAGAGTGGCATTAGCGAGTTTTTTACTAAAGGAAGATACTGGGTATTGCTGGATGTATGTAAGCCCTACCATATGCACCACCTGGGCTGCATTCATTGAGTCCTTTTGGGCTAAGTACTTTCCTCCTTCCGCTCGGGAAAGATTGAGAAAACAATTTGTGGAGTTGCGCCAAGGTACTACACCTTCGGCACAATTTGAGGCAAGGTTCACCAGTTTGTCTAGATTTTCTCTAGAGTTAGTAGCAATTGAAAAGCCTCGTTGTATTGAGTTTGAGAAAAGGTTATGCGATGATATCCGATGGAAGGTAGTGGGGTGCATGCATAGGAACTATCACACACTAGTGGAAATGGTGGCTCATGTGAAAGCCACCAATCTTGGGGTTTATAGCATACAGGAAAACACCTCCCAAATCTTGTTCCCCTATCTCAATCCACATAGATACAAACAATAGTTAAAGAAATAATAATAATAATAATACAATTCCATAACACTTCTCTCCCATTGAACTATTCTTAAGAATTTCAATAGTCACTTTATATCCATGGTTGAAATGAAACAGTTCAAAAGCTAAGAAGTTATGCAAAATAGAGAAATCAACAAGAGAAAACACTCTCTCAAAAGTGTCCATGATTTAAAAATAAAATCCTTCACATTTATACAAAATAACCCCAAGGTTTCAACACAAAACATCAAACAAGTAATCATTCATGCCTTGCCCAAATTGCTTTCCATGGTAAATCATTTAGGTGGCTCGTCAACTTCATTTCACGAAAATGGTTAGTTTTTGAATTGAGCGAATGCTCAAAAGGAAGTATATTTAACAAATTATATAATTAATTGGAATACACATGACCATGCTATGCAAGTACAGAAATTATGTTAAAGTAAATCTTTGTTATAAATTTAAATGACTATGCGAGATATTAGATAATTATTCTTCTAAAAGCAGGGGTGGTAAATATACTATGACATCCCAAGTAAGAGCCGTAATTCAAAATACATACATAAATATAAATTTTGTATACTGAAAATAGTCCCACATTTGTCGACTCCAGAAACGGCGGGGCGATGGGCACCCAAAAACCTTTTTCCCTTCTACATTTGCAGACTCCTAAAATGGTGGGGACGTGGACACCAAAAACCAAGTTTTTCCAGATTTCCAACTCTTGAAATGGCGAGCTCGTGGATACCAAAAAAATCATGTTTTTCCATATTAGCCAACTCCTGAAACGACGGGCTCATGGACACCCAAAAAACATTTTTCCACATTCATCTGGCAATATACGCAGATAGGGCAATTGGGCACCTTAACTCCTCGTGCAGGTACCAATTACTTTACACAACTCAACCAAACCCTACTCAGTACCCAGATTCATGGACTTTTTACCCCCTTTCAACTCCTTCAATATGCCAACATTTTCAAAGTCACAAGATGAAATTTTAAAAGTTTATGATGCATGAATTTTAAAAATCTCAATTTCCCTCTAATAATTTCAATGCATAACAATTAAATACTTCACATGTCAACAATGAGAAGATTCTTCAATTCAAAACCATCATCATCTCCAGTTTTGGTGTAAAAGTCTCAAAGTCTTACTTTTCAATATCAAAATCAAGTAAATACACACTCTTCCAACCATTCATGCACATTAGTATCATAAGAAGAATTAGTAATGTATATGATGCATAAATTTAAAGTTTTCAAATTCCCCTAGGATGATTTCAATTCACAACAATCCAATAATTTATATTTTAACCTCAAAGTCGAATAAACACGCCTAATTTCATGTTTTAAAAATCAATTGAGCAAAATCCCTCTTTATTAACAAGTTTCAAAATTAGGGTTTGTAGAAAATTAGGAGTTTTCTCTCTTTCATGAATTAGAGACTAATTTTCATCATCAACAATGATAATCATCAATAATACACATAATTCCATCCATAATCATAAATTATTGCATACATCCTTCCAAATCATTTTCTAGCAAACACAATCCATACATATATACATATATATGTATATATCTACAAAGGTGAATTTATAATGAAATTTCCATATGTGGGTCTTAAATTAAAGATATAAAAAGTTAAAGATACCCCTACCTCAAGAATGAAAGCTTAAGATGGAAACCCACTTGAAGTTTCAACGAAAATATGAAACAATCGGTAGATATCTCGAACTAGACTTGTTCTTCAATTTTCTTGAAGGATCTAGGGTGGATTTAAGGGAAAAATTTGGAGAAATCAAGTGTTTGGAGCTCTAGGGTTTCGGGTATGGAAGAGATGGAGAGAAGTGAGGAAGAAAGAATAAAGATTTTTGGCCAAAAAGTGACTTTAAAGTGCCAGGATTAGTGCAGACCGCTTAAGTGGTCAAAAGTTCGCTCAAGCAGACTTGTTTCAACTATAGGTACTCAAATTTCAAACAGGCATAACTCCCTCTTCCAAACCCCATTTTAGGTAGTTCTTGTGTCCAAATTGAAGCCCTAGAAACAAGCTTTCCAATGGTTCTAACCTCACATCTGAATCAATGTTTTTGGTTCAATCTTACTTTACCATTATGATACCGTCTCAATTAATATTCCAAAATGAACCAAAGAGGCTCCAAGTACAATAATAACAGTGTCAAGAGCAATCCCACAAGCCCAAGAAGTACAAAGTGTTACAAGGTTGGCCAGGATAAAGAAGAAAAGACCATATTGGTGAGTTCTTTGGTTCGAGAGCACACCAGATGTCATGACCCGAACCCGCCCCTTGAGGTTAGGATCATATTTACAGCCTCAGATAGAAATCAGTCACATTTAATATTAATAGGGGGTCAGATGTGGAAGCAGAATTAGAAATTTTGTCCAATAAGTTGTGCATATATGGCATTACAAAAACTTTTCACAATATATTAATAACTCACACCATATAGTCAATATAGATATACATATATCCAAGATCATTCAAAAACAATATTAATAGAAGCGGAGTTATATGCTTAGATACAAACTTGGTCTCTGAAACCACAAAAGGAAAATCGTAAACAAAGCCTTACACTTGAGGCGTCCAAAGCGAACTCCACGATTTGATGTCCTTAACATGTTCACTAAATTTGAAATTTGGACATCCCATTGTTCACCTACATACATATAAAAAAAAAGAGTGAGCTAATGCCTAGTGAATAATTCCACAGTAAAGGGGTTAAGTGAATGAGCCCCTTTTAATAGATAAGCATATCTAATCAATAAGCATATATAATCAATAAGCATTTTTCATCAGAATGACCTCGGGTCCAACATGCGACGGAACGACCTTAGGTACAAGAGATAGCAGAATATACGGTACATGTAGACTGCCCGAACTCTGCTCCGCGTGCGAGGGCGCGAATTATAGTTCTAGCTACTACAATTCGGACTCCTATCATGGTTCTGAATCTAATCTCACAAATTGCAATGTGAGACTGATAAATCACCAAAGAGTCCAAATCCGGCAAATCGTTTTGGAAAACTGATTTAAATTAAAAAGCGCCAAACATGGACTGCTTTGCTAGATTTCAGAATCGCCACCTAAATATTTTATTTTGGAAAATTTAGGAAACCCTGACTCATGCCTAAGGCCACGTGTCCATCATCACCAAAGTTGCCTCGGCTCAGGAACTTGGGTACGAGAGGGGAAGGTCTGGAAATGAGCACCCCCGCTCGCCCGATCAAAAGATCGGCCTCTACTAACATGATATGTTGTTTTTGAAAACACATGTATTCTTATTCCGGTTTATTAGCTAACCTTACTATGTGATGCGCACAGAATACAAGTATAGACTAAATCACTCGAGTTGGAACAAAACGTCTCATGTTTGTTTTTCGAAAAATGGTTTGGAAGTTGCTACTCGCAAGTAGGCTAAGACGCGGATTTGCCACCCTCAAGTAGGCTTAGAAAACAACATGATTTTGCCACTTCAAGTGGGCTTAAAACGCACATTTGATGAATTGTCCCAATTCAAGCAATCAAACCTTCACCCACAGGCATTCATACAGTTAAACACATAAGCACATAGCCTCATGGCAAGCATGCTATCATGGCAATCACTTATACACATGCAAGGATGCTAAAGCGTAAAAGCTTACCTAGTACTCCAAGCCAAAACAGAAGCTAGTTAGTAATCAATGCATGATCCTAGCTATGTCAAGAATGCCTAATGCAACACACGCAAAATGCAACTAAAATAGGCTCGGCTATTCTAAGATGTCATGTGAATGCAACTAGATAACATGTATTCAAATTGGTATTGAAATACAATACAGTTTGTATGATGCGCCGAGCCTGGTGCATACAAGACAGATGAATGGATGCAAACATGCAAGCATAAGTATGCTAATTGAAACATGCCCTAAAACTAACCATCGAAAGCAGGTAAGTAAAAGAGAGAAAGAAATGAGGTTGAAAGACATGCATCACACACACGCACACTTATTACAAAATTCACCCTCTCGACGGAGGGTCTGAATAATAAGCTAACTAGCTACGCTAAGCTAACTATTACAAAACGAAGCTAATTAACTAACAAGTTAACCAATTACAAACACAAATGAATAGCTAAGTGCATTAACTGCTTAAATACAAAACCGTCAAAGATAGCTAACTAAGTAAAGCAACTAAGTAAGACAGTTAAAAAGAGCCTCGGGGCGAGAAGTGCATGCATGCTCGGTTGCCTCGTTTGGAAATCCATTACTATGCCCTAACTTGCCTCTGTTTGCATTTGATTTCAGAACACTGCACAAATCTCCAGATAGCTTCTACTCCATCATGGAGACCTCCAGGAAGGCTACCGACCACTTAATGGTGTTGTAGACCACCTGTAGACCACTTACACATGCTGCAGACCAGAAAAAGTGGTCGGCCAGCCACTTTTACTGGTCGGCCGACTAGAAAATCCTGCCAAGCTCCAATTTGCTACAACAGAGAACAAGAAGGGGCACAACAGTGTATTTGCAAGGTATGTGTGCACAACCACCCTCCCTATCATTTCTTAAGCTCAAGGGAGTGCGGTACTCGACTCTCAGACCACCAACCGAGCATCGCAATGCACGATGGCCGAAAAGCTAAGTTTGCACAATTCAATGTCAATGAATGCACAAATAACACATAAGGGCCTTAACCTCTATCATGCATGATCAAGAGGGTCGGCGACCAAGAAATGAGACACGCTTCACCACTTCAAGTATGAAACGTCCCTCATTTCCTGTGTTTGGATTAACATTCAATCCAAACATCAATGCAATGCAACAACATGCAAGAAACAATGCAATGCAACATGAGCATGCCAAGTTAGAGTCCTTAAGCATAAAAGCTAGTGAAGGATACAACATAAGGGCTATGTAATGCAATGCTCAATGGACCAAACCAGCCCCAAATAGACTTCATGCATGCCAAGACAATGGCCAAAATACTCTGAAATGATGGCATGAAAGGCAAGATAATGCATGCTCATGCATTGGCCCATCAACTAAGCATAAGAGCACAACTCTCAAACATGATCAAGAAGTGACAAACATGGAAGTGTGACAACACTATATGCTCTGAAATCAAGTGTGAAATGATGCCAAATCATTCAAACAATACAAGCATAGCATCCTAGACGGCCTAAGACACAAGGCTACTAAAGGAGACTACACAAGAGGCGTGCAATTCATGGCACAAATGATAGAACTAAACATAGACAGAGCTCAATTAGGTCAAAACAAAGACCAGAACATGCTGGGATAGGAGCTCAAAAGCCTAGACAAGCATGCATACAAGTTAGGCCATAAACGAGGCACAAATGCACAACTCTTAAAAGCACTCAAAGAGTGAAAGAAGTGAGAATATGGAAATGCTATATGCTCTAAAATATCATGTTAAATGATGCCAAATCATGCACATGTCACAAATGCAGCATGCTAGGAGGCTCAAAGCTTGAAACTAGCATAGGCACTTGCACTATAGCTATACAAAGCAAGCCCCCAAAGGCCAAGGACACCTAAAAAAGTCCTAAAGCATGTCAAAACAATGCTAAAACATGTACGGAGTATAGCCAAAACAAGCTAGCATGAAGGGCCAAAAACACCAAGTAAGCTAGGCCAATGAGCATGATTACACTACAAGTGTAAGAAGCAAATGAGGGATGCTCTAACCAACCAAAAATAGAGTTGTATGATGGCAAAATAACACCAAAAATACACTAAAATGGTAGCCCAAGAGCTTAGGCAAGATGGCATACATATTGGCTCATGTTTAAGGCATAAAGCACCAACCCTCCAAAACATTGAAAGAGTGAAAAATGTGAGGGCATGACAGTGAAACATGCTCTGAAATCAAATATCAAATGATGCTAAATCATGCAAATAGCCCAAGCAATGCATGCTAGTGGACTCAAAACACAAAGCTAGTGAGCAAGTTTGCACTATGGCTATACAAAGCAAGGCATGCATGACCAAAACAACTTGAAACAGAGTTGATATGAACGATGTGGCTAATTGCTATTTTGAAACGATTGAATGATGTAGATATAGATGTATGACATTGGATTATGATATAAAGGTGCTACGAACGTTATAGAATGACTTATTACGAATGGTAAAGGATACCTGACGAATGTTAATGAATGAATGAAATGTGGACCTAAGGTCATTTTGTTTCTGTTATAAGTGATAGGTCCAAGGCCGTTATGTCTGATATGGATTACTTATGATCTATGGCCCTAAGGCCGAGGGAGATAAAGACATGTCGATGTTCCATGTATCAAATAATGTTCAGAATAGCTATTACTATGTTGGGCCTAAGGCCGTAGGGGATAGAGACATGTCAATGTTCCATTTACTCTATGATAAGCTATGTTTGGACCTGAGGTCATTTTGAACAATGGATATCATGTGATTGGGACCTAGGCCGTTATGTCATATGTCTGACCAAGGTCGTTCTGTTAACATGTGATTGGGCCCGAGGCCGTTCTGCAATAAGTGGGCTTGAGGCCATTCAGAAAGTGAGATTATCAATAACGCTATGCTTAATGTGACTATGGTGGATGCTTTGAACATTGCACTTGGGAAAAATGTTGGCTTTACATTACATGCCTTTATTTAATTCAAGCCTATTCATTGGATTCTCTTTACTTTACTATTATTTACTGAGCTTCACTCACTTTGTATTTATATATATTTATGTAGGTGTTCAACCTAGATGTCAGCCCTAGGTCAGCTTCAAGAGTCTTTTTGGTGGACCCGCTTTGATAAGCCTTCAAAAAGGAGCCTTTTTGCCTTTTGGAATTTTTCGTGATGGCAAATATTGTTAAGTCTTTGGTGACTTTTGTTTGGACACCTTATTAACATGTAATTTTTGGGTTGCTAACTCCGTGCATATACCTGCATGACTCGTACTTGTATGTATTAATTGTGTATGTGAACTTTTTGTATATGACATGATGTTTAAAATCCTAGCATATAAGCACTGTTCAATGGACGTTCCGTTATTTTATTTGCTTCCACTTAGGCCCCGTTATTATAAATTCTCTGTAATCTGTCTGAGGTTGTGAGTATTTAAGAGGGTACTGGCCAGTCATGATCCAAACTTTTAGGGGCGGGTTTGGGTCGTAATAGTTGGTATCAAAGCACGAGTTAATACCTCACAGATGAGATGATTGAGCCTTAAGGAGTCCAGAAAAGGCTTAAGTTGTATCCATAATGCATTCATGAACAACATGGGTAGGTATGACGTAAAGATGTGCATATGTAATTGTGAATTGTGTGCATATTTTATGTGGGAATTATAATATGAGTTCATATTGATTATGGTGAGAATAAGGGTAGACGAAAAGTTTATTATCGTGGGACTTTGATAGAGCAAGAAAGGAGAATTTTGATGGAAGTAACAAGGGGATCTAGTATGATACAAAATTAAAAATCTCTGTGTAGACACCCCATTTTTGACCGACCTTAAGACTCAGACGTCACCGGTTGAGCGCTCGGTGATGTTGCATACTGTGCTCGTTCAGAAGTCTCATAGTCGCGGCTGCGTGCCCTGCCTCCGGACTTCCGAACCATCTTCTCTACCTTGTCTCGGTTTGCGAACCAGGTTCGGTTTTCTCTGTTTTCTTTCTGAGGAAGGAGTGATCCGTAGATTATCTCCGGTGGCTGAAGCTACTTTTTCGTGGCGTGAGGCCATTTTGCCCATTTCCGAGCCCGGTTCCGGTTTTGAGCCGTCGGTTGTGCCTCGGCTCCGGGACCGCCCAACCATCTCCGACTTCTCCGGTTTTAGCGGAGACCTCTTTTAATGTTTCGAGGAACACTGGGCCCTGATGCCCCTTCGCGTGAACACCACTTAGGTGCGGCGACCCATTTTGAGACCGGCTGCGTGATTTGGGCCCCGAGCATTCATTTCGCATCCGCTTTCTCCGGTTTTGGCGGAGACCTCTGCTTTAACATTTCGAGGAACCACAGGGCCCCGATGCCCACTTGCCGTGGCCGTATGCCACTTTGTGCTATGTAGGTTTTGGGACCCCAAACTGCCCAGTTTTGGTCCCGAGCATTCATTTTGCATCGATTTTCTCTGATTTTTGGCAGGGACCTCTGTTTTGTCATTCCGAGGGACACTGGGGTCGCAGATACCCACTTTCTTGAATACCACTTCCGCAGCGGCTCATTTCGGGATCCCAATTGCTCGGTTTTGGCTCGGAGCGTTGATTTCACATTAGTTTTTGTTCAACCGTGGCTGGTTCCTCTGTTTCAACATCGGGAAGACCACTGGGGGGGAGAAGCCAGTAATTATCCCAGATAACCAGTTTCGCTCCACCGGAGCCCGTTTTCCTCACTACCGGGCCAATGTTGAACACCCTAGGGTATTTTCTTCCAACCAAAGCTACATATCTGTGATGAGGGCATCTAGGAGGACCCTAAGGGTTGGTGGTCGGCCGAAATTCAGGGTTTCATTTTGGGCCTCTCATTCAAGCTCTATGTTGTGGCTCGCCTGTGTTGCCAATTTCGACCTTGGAACCTTGTTCTACACATCTTAGAGGACACAAAAGTATATGGTCGGCCGAAATTGTTGAGTTCATTTTGAGCCTCTTCTTCAAGCTCTATGTTGTGACTTCGCTTGGCGTTGCGATTCGACCCCGAGACCTTATTCTACACACTTGGGAGGACACTCTTGCATGGTGGTCGGCGGAAAATCTTCACTTCAATTTTGTGCCATGGTAGCCGGAGGGGTGGCCGGCCGAGCGGGTGGGGTGGCCGGCCGGCCACCTCCCAAATTTACTCGGCCCGACTTCACCGCTTTCACTGTCGGTGTCAGGGATATTTTCCAACATATCCCGGGGCATCAGGGGATATTTCGAGGGAAAGATTGGGTGCTTTCCCCTTTACACCCTATTTCTTGTCTATTTAAAGGGCCCTCCTTCCTTTGCTTGGTTGGAAAATTTGTCTTCAAGAACACTTCTCCAAAACCTCCATTTCCTTAGCTTAAAACCTCAAAAAGCTTCTAAGTCCCTAGGTCTTCTCTTCATCAACACCTAGCCTCACCATCCCTACTACCATTTCAGCAGCAAGGAGGTGTTCTTCAGAGGTCAAGAAGCAACAAATCGAGCCAAGAATCAAAGAAAGACAAGTCTACAAGGATAAGTCTTCAAAACAAACTTTTAGAGCTTTTTCTTGATTCATTTCTATACTCTATTTGGTTGAGAATTGGGGCTCCGACCCCTACTGGTTTTGTGCTCATATTGAGCCCCTCTACAACTTTGTAGAAGGGCTCAACTTCATTGAGGCTTCTATGATATACTTGTTTCAATACCTAGCTTTTATGCCATTATCTTGCATGCTAGTTTAGGCCTATTTCCTTTTGTTTTAGGGGTCCGACCCTAATGGTTTTAATGCTCATTTTGAGCCCCTCTACAACATTGTAGAAGGGCTCAACTTCATTTGGCCATTGTATCCACCACTTCCTTCAAATTCCATCAAGTGTGCCCATTTTTGTATGCAACTTTTGACCTATTTCTATTTGTTTTTGGGACTTCGACCCCTACTGACTTTGGTCTTATTTTGATCCCTTTTACACATTTCATGAATAAAATTTTGTCATTTGGTGCTTTCTTTGCATGACTCTTGTTATAGCCTCTTTTGAGCTCCATTTTTGCATGGAATTGTTAGCATGATTTTATTCTGATTTTGAGGATGTCATCTTCTGAAATTGTGCCTATTTTTAGCTCATCTTCAATGTTGTAGAAGAAAGTTTGTCCATTTGGGGTTTTCATATGTCACTTGTCTCAATACTCCTCTTTTGGCCACTAACTTTGCATGCTATTGTTGATCTATCTATGCTTGCATTTTGGCCATGTTTGTTACTGAAAAATGCCATATTTGGGACTGCCTTGCTACTGTTCTTGCTTCCATGATCATATTTTGCATGTATGGCATGGCTATAGGCCATTTCGGGGCTTAATTTCACACTTTCGGGATGAATGCATGCTTGAGTGTCATTTCAATTGTTTGGGGCTGTTTTCCCTTTATTTAGGTGCTGAAATTCCATTGCCATGCTTGCATATTATTTCCCATGTCATTTATATCATTTTGTCATTGCTTCAGCTTGCGTGTCACTGGGCACGCACTTCGAGGCACCTCATTCTTATCAGTCCGGCCCTATGTGGCGTGTGAGGCTATCTCATGTTGGCATAAGCCCAATTTGCATTTTCATGCTTCTACATCATTGCCCGATTTGCGTGTCCGCGGACACGCGTTTCAGCGACTTTTGTTTTATCAAGCGGCCTCCTATGTGAGTGGTGAGGCTCTCCCATGTTGGTGTAAGCCCATCGTTGCATTCCGTCGCCATCTCGTCTCATTTTATCATCGCCTCGGTTTGCGTGTCGCGGGCACGCATTTGGCTGCCGTTTATCCGATTTTCATTCTTTCATCATTGCCTCGATTTGCGTGCCTGTGGGCACGCGTTTCGAGGCACTTCGGTTTTATCCGATTCTCATTTTATCATCGCCTCGGTTTGCGTGTCCGCGGGCACGCATTTCGAGGCACTTCGGTTTTACCCGATTTTCATTCTTTCATCATCGCCTCGGTTTGCGTGTCCGCGGGCACGCATTTCGAGGCACTTCGGTTTTATCCGATTTTCATTCTTTCATCATCGCCTCGATTTGCGCGCCTGTGGGCACGCGTTTCGAGGCACTTCGGTTTTATCTGATTTTCGTTCTTTCATTATCGCCTCGGTTTGCGTGTCCGCGAGCACGCATTTCGAGGCATTTCGGTTTTATCCGATTTTCATTCTTTCATCATCGCCTCGATTTGCGCGCCTGTGGGCACGCGTTTCGAGGCACTTCGGTTTTATCTGATTTTCGTTCTTTCATCATCGCCTCGATTTACGCTTTGTGGAGGCAGCGTTTGAAACTTTTATCCGATTTTCATTCTTTCATCATCGCCTCGATTTGCGGCGCTACCAGGCACGCGTTTGAGGCACTTCGCTTTTATTCGATTTTCATTCTTTCATCATCGCCTCGATTTGCGGCGCTACCAGGCACGCGTTTCGAGGCACTCATTTTACTCGATTTTCATTCTTTCATCATCGCCTCGATTTGCGGCGCTACAGGCACGCAGCGTTTGAGGCACTCGTTTATCCGATTTTCATTCTCATATCATCGCCTCGATTTGCGTGCCCGTGTGCACGCTTTTCGAGGCGTCTCATTTTCATCTCATTTTCATAGCATTGAGCATGCTAGGTTGTATATTAGGTGCATTTCATACATGTCTTGCATTTTGCACGGAAGCGAGGCCGTTTCATACTCGAGTAATGTGAACGAGTCTCAATTCCCAAGTCACCGAACTCCGGATTACCCATGATGGAGTTAGGTTTTGTTGTAACATTCATATGCATTCATCCCATATTGAGTTGTGCAATTCGATTCCTCGGCCATCATGCATCGATGTGCGTGATTGGTGGCACGAGGATCGAGGCATGCATATATTTGTGAAATACATTGCTATGCCCTTTTCACGCTCTGTTGCGGCAAAATCAACAATCAACGACTTTTCAAGGTGGCACGCATTTCGAGAAAATTGCAAATAGAGGCTAATCGGCATCCAAAGGATTCTGCAAAGATATACCATTCATCGAGCAAGGCGTCACGGCTTGCATGCGATTACTTTTACGTAATTAATTTGTTAATTAATTAGAAATCTGTATATTTATTCGGATTGTATATTCTTTTATTCGGACTGTATTATTATTTTATTCGGACCCTCTGCGCGAGGGCAAAATTGTAATAAGGGTGTGTGAGTGTGATGTATGTCTTCCAACCCCCATTTCTTTCTCCCTTTTATTTATCCGCTTTGGATGGTTAGATATAGGGCATATTTCAATTAGCATACAGTATGACAGCATGTTTGCATCATTCATCTGTTTTGCACGCACCGGGCTCGGCGCATCATACAAACTGCATCTGTATTTCAATTCCAAGTTGAGTACTCGATAGCTATAGCATTTCATACACCATGCTTAGAATAGCCAAGCCCGCTATAGTTGCATTTTGCATGCGTTGCATTAGGCATTTCTGTATATTTTTAGGATCATGCATGATTTCTAATCAGTTTTCTGTTTTGGCTGGGAGTACTCGGTGAGTTTTTATGCTTTAGCATCCTTGCATGCGTGTGAGTGTTGCCATGATAGCATGCTTGCCATGAGGCTAACTGCTTATGTGATATAACTGCCTTGAATGCCTGTGGGTGGAGGTTGAGTTATTTGGATTGGGACAATTCATCAAATGTTTGCTTTAAGCCCACTAGATTGTGGCAAAACCATGTTTTCTAAGCCCACCCGAGGGTGGCAAATCCGCATTTTAGCCTACCTGCGGGTAGCACCATTACATCATTTTCAAACAAACAAACATGAAATGTTTCGTTCCAATTCAGACGGCCCAGTCTATACTTGTTTCTTTGCGAGCATCACATAGTAACCTAGGCCAATAAAGAATAAGAACTCACAATGTTTTCAAAAGCAGATATCATGGTTAGTAGAGGCGGTCTTTGACCGGCGAGAGGGTGCTCACGATGTGACCTTCCCTAATCGGACCCAAGATCCCGTGCCTACTTTGGTGATGACGGTCTCGTGGCATTTCGGCACCGCGTCAGGGTTTCCTAAATTTCCCATTTTAAAATATTTAGGTGGCGACTCATTATCCGCAAAGATCCATGTTTGGCACTTCTTTCAAAAAAATCTGTTTTCCTTCAAAACGATTTGCCGGATTTGGACTCTTTGGTTCAAGATTGAGAACCGCAACAAAAATCGAGTCCGAGCTGTAGCGAGCCCCCCCCGCGGGCGTTGTTACACTCTGCTTGACACCATTGCAAGGAATTGGAATCTTTGATGCACTCCATGGAAGTTTTGTGATTTATATATAAATTTAGATTAAGTGCATATTTGGGAGAATTGGGGTATGTGATGGCTAGTGAAATGTGTGATGCTAATTAGGTGAAACCCATCACCTGTTGTAAACACCCCATTTTTGACCGCCCGCAAGGCTCGAGCACTTTGCTCGGTGCACTCAATGATAAAAATGGTGTTGTGCGTAGTTCGAGGTCTCAACGAAGGGGCTATGTTTAAGCTCCGAAACAATCCCAAATCTTCCATATTTCCCATTGTTTATACCCCATAAATCCATTTTTACACATTGTGCCACCCTATGCTGAGTTTGAAGCAGAGAGACAAGGGGTCACGTTGAGGCCCGGCCGTGCCTCATTGG
Organism: Camellia lanceoleosa; assembly: GCA_025200525.1. Classification (NCBI taxonomy): domain Eukaryota; kingdom Viridiplantae; phylum Streptophyta; class Magnoliopsida; order Ericales; family Theaceae; genus Camellia; species Camellia lanceoleosa. The sequence continues at coordinate 69,970,070 of CM045759.1, read as the reverse complement.
GAGCCGGCCATGGCCGTTTATGGCCGACCATGCTTTAGTAACGAGAAACACTGTTCTAGGCGGGGGCCCGCCAACTGTCTATTTTTGAAGATATTTATGACCTCTTTTGCTCAAATTTTATAAAAATAAAGTTGTATCTCTGTTTTGAGGGTTGAACAATTTCAAAAAAGCTTATACACCTTCTTGAGAGCTCCTTCTTCTTGTGCAAGCAACCTTTGAGCAAGCTTACCACCTTTAACCTATATCCATACACTATATACACCTTCGCACCTTAGCCTTGGAATCTTGATTGAGTCTTGAGCATTACAATTCAAGCTTGAGAGTGTGTTTGGACCTAGTTTGATTCACAACAAAGAGCTTACCTTTTTGAGAGGTATAAACTTACTATCTCTTCTCTTGCTCTCTTTTCTATCTCTTGCTATCTATTTCTTGTGTTTTAATATTGTCTTAAGCCTATTTTAAGTGTCTAAGCTTGGGTTTGGATAGCTACCAAAGGGTAGAGAGAAAGTAAACACTCTTTCTTGTACCTTCACCTATAGCTCAAACCCTTGTTTTACACCCTTTTTCTTTGCTTTCCAAATTGATTTTCAGAGTTTAAAAGAGGCTAAAAATCATGCTTTGAGGTTTCAAAAGTGGAGGGTTTAGCCACCCCTCCTTGTTCTTGTTTACTAGCCTTATTGTCTTTGCTTGTTGTTTAGCTTTTTCGTCTTTTTTCATACACTTTGAGCCACTATTTTTCACTTATTAGGGGCTGTTTTAGGGCTGTCCTAGGTTGTTTAATTAATTCATGCATTGATTAGTTTGCTTGTTGTCTCATATGTTTGCATATATAGCTTGGTGTATGTTGTTCTTGGCCTTTCTTTGTTTAATTTCCATGTTAAGAACCTCATTTTTACAAGCAACCTATCATTCATTTCTTTCATTTGAGAGTTGTTTCAACCGGTTGACGGTTGTTCAAAACATGAACTAGAGGTCTATGCATAATGGCTTAATCTCTACGGAGGTTCATTGTCAACAGCATGGTCTCTTTTTCATGTTAAGAATCACTTCCCATTTGACATGTTTCTCATTTAGTGGATGTAATCTTTAGTGGACGTAACCATAACCTTGTACAAATAGGTAAAAGAATGGCAAAGACTAATGAATTTGGCTTAAAATGAACTAACCGACATAAAGAATATGGATTATATTGCTTGGGCTCAACCGGACGTTATGCCGAGTTTATTGTGTCAAGAGTCATCACATGTCAATTCATGGTATTTTGACGGCCCTTGAAGCGTCTTTACTCCCCCCTTTTGAGCTCACTCCATGATAAAGGGAAGGGGTGGTCATTATTCATTACATTCATTGAATTTTGTCCAAATCGTCGCCAAAATCATCAAGCAAGAAAATTGCTCATTGATGGTTTTGAAAATGACTCCATCCTTCTCTTGAGGCTTTCCATGACAGAAAAGTGTGAGAGGGACCAATATAGCTCAGAAAATTCTATCTGCACTATTTTCACCTCAGAACACAAAAATAGGCTTTTGCAAGAAATTAGGCACAACTAGCTTCATTTGGACCCAGCCGGGCTTCATTAGGGGGCCGGCTCCTAATGTTTGGCAAGCGATGAGCTTTTGGAGAAATAGAGGCGATGGTGAGGGTGAGGCAGGGTACTTTGGGTAGACAAAATAACTTCTGGGCATTGCGCATGCGATCGTTGTGCCTCATTGTTGCTTGTATTAAGAATTGTAATTATTATTGTTGTAAATAATTATTGTTGCAATTTCATCATTGTTGCAATTATTATTATCATAAATGCCTTTGTTGTAATAAATTAGATAGTTTGACCATTCATTTATTATTTGTTCTAACCTTGTAACAAGTAGTTAGTTTAGTTCAATTTGTTCGTTGGGAGTTGTAATAGTTAGTTTAATTCAGACACTCATTCGAACCCTCTTGCATGAGGGCAAATATGTAATAAGTGTGTGTGTCTTCCAACTCCCATTTCTTTCTCCTTTTTATTTACACGCTTATAATGGTAGTGTAGAGCATCATGTTTCTTAACATTTCTCATGTTTGCATACACTCGTCTCATATGCATTTGGGTTCGGCTCATCATACTAACCAATGTCAATTTCACTTTCATTGTTTGAATACGTGATTTATCACATGTCTTGGAATTTGATCATATACCATGCTCATAGCTGAGCCTATAAAAGTGGCATAAATATGTGCGTTGCATTAGTCACATTGTATGGTTTAGAAACATGCATGTTTTCTAATCATTTTTCTACATTTGGCTTTCCTTGGAGTACTAGGTGAGCACTTATTGTTTTAGCATATCACATTGAATGTTTGTATTGTCATATCAAGGATGCTTTCCATGAGGCTTAGTGCTTAAGTGATATACTTGTTTGAATGCTTGTGGATGAAGGCTAATTGCTAAAATTAGGATAAGTTAATAAATGTACATACAAGCTCGGTTTTTTCAAGTGACAAGTATCAAAAACAATTTTCAAACAAACATTAAATCAAAGCATTCTAACTTTTCAAATTAGTCTACACTTGTGTGCAACACATAGTAATGTTAATCTAATAATCAAAACAAGAGTATATAATGTAAATAAAAAACACATCATGATTAGTAGAGGCCGATCTTTGATCGGGTGAGTGGAGGTGCTCAATTCATGACCTTCCCCTCTCGTACCTAAGTTTCCGAGCCGAGACACTTTGGTAATGACGGAGAAGTGGCCTTTAGCATGTGTCATGGGTTTCCTAAACTTTCCAAAAAATATTTAGGTGGCGACTCTGAAATCTGGCAAAGCAATCCATTTTTGGCATTTGATTCAAACATCGATTTTCCAAAAGAATTACTGGATTTTGACTCTTTTAGAGGTTTGGAGTTGAAGAAAATTGGAGGAGAGGGAAGAAACCAAGTTTGGGAAGAAGTTGGGCGTGAACTATTAAGAAAGAGTCGAGCGGCCCTCACTAAATCAGGCCTATCCTTTTGTACACTTGGATTTCAGCTATCAGGCCACCACCATTGGAAATTGGACTTCTGGGGCTTCATTTTACATTCAAGAATCTCCTAAAGCCATGGCCGGATGAGGGAGATATGGCTGGTTGAAGTTAGGCATCAATCCGATTGGACTGAAACTAAGCAGTCTTCACTAAAAGAAGGATATCTCTTAACACACTTGGAATTTTGATATGAGGCTTAGACCATTGGAAAGCCGACTTCCGGTGCTTCAATTTAGGCTCAAGAATGACTTGAAAAGGAGTCCAGACGAAGGAGATATGCCTGTTTGAAGTTGAGCCCAAGAACCAGTTTTTGTTGTTGACCACTGGGGGAGTGTGCCGGCCACAAATGGAGTTTTCCGGCCATAGGTCGGCCAGAAGTGACCCTTGTCGGCTACCGTTAGTGGCTAGTCAGCCACCAATGGTGGCCGGTCGGCCACAAGTGTCCAGAAAGCTCAGAATTTGCAGATATTTCTCCTCCAGTTGTTTTACACTGTGCCAGCTGTCTTGTATTCAGATATTTTCGACCTGAGCTTGCATTCTTCTATACATAGAGAGCCTTCTCTATGTTTTTTAAGGTTAGAACAATTTAGGAGTGAAATATTTTGGGGAGCCTCTCTCTCTACAATCCTCTCTCTCTAAATTTCTCTCTCTCTAGAGCTTTTGTGCTTAGAAGCTTGCATACATCAAACTTTAACCTATCAACCCTTAATCAAAGTTGTTGATCTTTGGGCTGAGGTTGCTTGAGGCTCTCTTGGAACTCCTTAAGGTGGTTTTTGCTAGGTTTTGTTGCTTAAATTTGTGTTGTGCTTCAAGAGGTATAACTCTCTCCCTTTAAGCTTGTTTTTCATACTTGCTTTGCCATCTTTTTCCACCATTTCAAGGCTGGTTTTGGCATGTAAAAAGTTCTATTTTTCAGTCCTAAAAGTGGTGGTTTGAGCCTTTGTGAGTTAGGGGGTTGTCCCCCTCTATTTGCTCTTTAGCTTGTTAAGCTTTTTGCACCATTTCTCATCACCTTCAAATCAAACTTTTTGGCCCTTTTTACCACTAAAACTCAGAGGTTTTTTAGTGACAAAAACTATGTTTTGAGGTCCAAAATAGGAGGGGTTGGCCTCTCCTCCTTGTGTCTTGTTTGCATATATAGATAGCTTAACATGTGAGCATGTTTTTCTACCATTTTGTGAGTTGATCTCAGCATGTTTTTGCTATTATTTTGACTTGTTTAAGCTCTGTTTTGAGCTGGTTTGGTCACTTGAGGCTTGCTTTGCATGCTTGTAGTGCAATGGTGCTTAATAGTCTAGTTTGTGCTATGTGTTGGCCTCTCATTCTAGCTATTTTTAGCTTACTTGTGCATGTTTTAGGACTTCTTTTAAGTTGTTTTAGGACTATTTTGGACAATTTGTCCCTTTTGAGCCTTGTCTTGCATAGTTATAGTGCATATGCCTTCACTAGCCCATTGTTTTGAGGCCTCTAACATGTTTTGCATGAGATGATTGCATGTTGTAACATCATTTTAACATGTGCTTTCAGTGCATATATCTCTGTCACACTCTTACTTATTTCACTCTTTCATTTCTTTTGAGAGTTGTGCTTTGAGCCTTGTTTGCGAGCCAACACATGAGCATGTTTTTCTTACCTTTCATGCTTCTATCTCAGCATGTTTTAACCACTGTTTTGGCATGTCTTAGCTCTGTTTTGAGATGGATTGGTCATTTGAGCTTGATATTGCATGCCTCTAGTGTAGTGCTCTTCACTAGCTTTAATACTTTTGGCTTTTGAACATGTTGTGCATGTGTTGCTTGCATGATTTAGTGCCATTTTTCATGCCATCTCAGCACTAAAATGTCTGCAACCTCCCTCTATTCTTGACTTTTTGTTTTGCTTTGAAAGTGGACTTGAGCCCCTTGTTGGCTTAAGTGTGAACTTGAGGCTCTCATGCCTAATGGTTTTAACCCTCTCTTGAGGGTTCCTCCTAACCAACAGCATGAGGCCTCTTTCATGCTCAAGGCACTTGTGGCTTAGGCCATCTTTCCAATTAGAGGACTTTCACATTGGACTTAAGCAGTTAAAGAATGATTTGGTAATGTAAAATGTGTAAACAAAATGAACAGAGTAAATGTCACGACCCAAACCCACCCCTATGGGTTTAGCATCGCAGCCGGCTAGTAATCCGTGATTACCAAAGGCTTGCTTAATAGTAATGATAGTAATACAGAGTAAGGGGCTGGCGGAAGCCAAACAGTAAGTAAAAGATGTCCAATGAGCTGTGAAAATCTGAATGCAAAAAGATTTTTATGAATAAGCCACATTCATAACCAAAACATATATACATAAATCCAGGTTAGGGACCAAATCCCTTCACCATAACTATACAATCAAGTCTTATTCAGTTAATACAAACCGGAGACAAAAGGGTGAGTCTGAAACACCCCAAAACAGCCTTAGCTAGAACGAACTCGGAGCCTCGAAGTGAGGCACAATGGTTGGCTCGACAAAACGAGAGCTTAACTTGACGCTCCTAGCTTCGGTCCGATGCCTGGACACCTACATATAAATATAAACAGTGAGTTAAAGCCCAGTGAATAACAAATGCGTAAAGGGGTTAGGAATGAATGTCCTTTCATTAACTAAAACTGTCATTTGCATCAGTAAATTAGTTATTCGATCAGTGGCTCATATTTCATGCCATATCAGTCATTCAGAAATCATAATAATCATACGTGGTACATCCAATAGCAAAACAGTACAATAGGTCTTAATAGACCGAATAGTCAGTTGATAGCCATCAAAACAGTAAACAGTAGTAGTTCCAAACATTAGAACTGACAGAGATCTTCGTAATAAGAATAAAGAGCAATAAAGACAAGAATAAAGAAGTTGTTATGGATGCCACGAGTACAGTTCACAAATAGGACAAACATTCATTCAGTAAACAATGTTACTTCATAAAGCAGTACAATCGATCATTTAGAAAATAATTAGAATTGAACATATCTTTACAACATTGTTACTCACAGAGTACTGGGCTATAGACAGGCTAGTCAACTTCATCGGGTGCCAACCCTACACAGTTGTAGAACGAACACACACTAAGTTACGCACTTGGGATTAATAACTTAGCCCCTAACTTGACTTGGTGTGGTTCTATAACATTATCCTCATTATGATGCCTTAAACTTGTCCTAGGAATGCCTAGGATGGAATGAGGATGCGAAAATGTACTTTAAAACACTTTTTCAAAATTTGCTGAAAACAGGGATATCGCTCGAGCGTGGCTTTCCCCGCTTGAGCGGACATGCAGACAAAAAGGCTCCGCTCGAGCGGACTGCAAACTCATGAAAAAGTACTGGTTGCACGTTTTTCACGCTCGATGGATGCTCGACCCACAATCGAGCATGAGACTCAAACCCTCGCTCGAGCGCAGATTACCTCGCTCGAGTGGACTGCAAAACACATGAACTTCTAGGCATATGCATTTCACGCTCAAGTGTGACCATCGACACTCAAGCGAAAGTGCATGTACTCAGAGTGTACGCTCAAGCGTAGATCAAAAATCTGGAATTTCCAGATTGATCCTCAAGCACAAAACTCAACCTCCAAAGCTTCAAATTCGATTTTTCTGGGCTAATTTTCTGAAAAACACTTAGAAACCCATAATACAACATGTTTCAAAGATTATTTTATAAAATCAAGCCCAAAGGTGAGACAATTGAACACAATTTCAATGAAACTTTCATGAACAATGTAAGAACATAACATGCAAGAGTTCTTATGAATGCCAATGCTCCAAAGCATGACCAAATGCAAGATTGAGCTCAAGAACATGATGAACTCAAGGACTATAACCAAAATATGAACATGCATGTAAGAATTTCATGCAAAACAACTTCAAAATACTATGATATGAACATGCATGCATGAGTTCACTCTCAAAACCACACTTTAAGCTAATTCTAGACTCTAGTCACCAATTTTCCATGAACCATGCATGTAACAACTTAAATTCATAATTAGAAGGATGAATTTCCTACCTTAGGTCTTGAATTCCAAGTGTGCTAGCTCAATTTTGCAAATTCTCTTCAATTTCTTCTAAATCTCCAAGCTAATTATTGTTGAATCAATTTTTTCCTATCTCCCTCTCTCTCACAGCTTTGGTCTAGAAGATGGATGAAAAGATGATGCATCAACTGCACCAATTAAGTCCCAAACAATGTTTTAGAAAAAGGCCCACTCAATGGCAAAACATGTAATTATCTAGGCTCAAATAATTTAACATTAACAATGCTAATTTAATCATTCCAAATTGAACTTTAATTAAACCTGTCATAAAATTACATAAATCCTAATTAGCATATAACACTAACCAATTTCTGAATCAGTCGCCGACAAGGCTTTCAATTCGCAATTCGAAATTAAATTCACGAATAGATCATTCAATGACAAACAGATAGAAATGCAATTAAAGCAACACACTCATGCAATCAATTCAGGATTTCACCTTAATCCATTACTTATCATGCTTAATCTCAGTTTAACACTAATCAGAGGTAAGGGTTGTCACAGTAAAACATGATCAAGATAAGCATGTTGTGTTGCATTGTATGTCTTTGGATTTGACGTTAATCCAAACACAAGAAATGTGGGACGTTTCATACTCAAAGTGATGGAATGTGTCACGTTTCTTGGTCGCCGTCACCCTTGATCATGCATGATAGGGTGGTGGCCCTTTGAGTATTTTTTGTGCATTCATTAAGCTTGTACAAGCTTGGTTCTTTGGCCATCATGCATGAAAATACTTGATTAGTGGCTTGAGAGCCAAGTGCCATACTCCTTTGAGCTTGAGAAATGATGAGGACGTGGTAGTACACACATTCCTTGAAAAATACATTGCTTTGCCTCTGTTGCAGCAAAAACAGAAGTTTGGAAAAAGCAGTGGCCGACCGGCCACTTAAACTAGTCGACTGCCGCTTAAGGTGACCGGCCATCTTTGGGTCGATCGCCACCACCCATTTTTGTGCAAAAGTGTTCCTGTTTTGGAGCAAAGGCAGTCTGGAAGTTGGTACAATGTTCAGAGATCAAGGCAAGTGAAAACAAAGGCAACCAGTGGCAAGGCGATAGATTTTCAGGAGAAAGCCAACCGAGCATGCATATCTCCCTCGCCCGCGAGGCCACTTAATTGATTTATTAGCTAATTGTAGCTGACTAATACATGTGTTGTAATTAATTAGTTTAATCTGTTTTGTAATATTTTAATTAGCTTAGTATAGCTAGTTATTCAATTGTGTTGTAATAATTAATTAGCTAGAATAGTTAATTAGTTGTTTTGTAATAATTAGCTTAGCTTAGTGTAGCTTAGCTTATTTATTCAGACTCTCCTTCGAGAGGGCGCAGTGTTATAATAAGTGTGTGTGTGTGTGTGCATGTCTTCCAACCCCAAGTCTTTCTCTCTTTTATTTATCCACTTTTGATGGTTAGATTAGGGATCGTGTTTTGATTAGCATACCTTATACTTGTATGTTTGCATCATTCATTTGTCTTGCATGCACTTTCCTGCATCATTCAAATTGCATCGTATTTCAATACTTCTTTGAATACATGTTTCAAAATGTTGCATTCACATGCCATCTTGGGTAGCCGAGTCTATTAATTTCATGTTGCATGTGTTGCATTAGGCATCTTGTATGGTTAGGATCATGCATATTTCTAACTAGCTTTTGTTTTGGCTTGGAGTACACTGTAAGTCTTACGCTTTAGTATACTTGCATGAGTGTGAGTGATGCCATGTTTCGCATGCTTTCCATAAGGCTATGTGCTTACTTGCTTAACTGCATGAATGCCTGTGGATGAAGACTTGATTGCTTGAATTAGGAAAATTCATCAAATGTGAGTTTTAAGCCTACTTTGCGAAGTGGCAAATCATGTTTTAAGTCTGGCCATGTTTGATGGCAAATCCACATTTTAGCCCACTTGAGGGTGGCAAATTCAAACTATTTTCGAAAGCAAACATGAGTTGAAGTTGTTCCAATTCTTGCGATTTTAGTCTATACTTGCTTATGTGCATCACATAGTAAAATTTGCTAATAATCGGAATAAGAACACAAGAGATTTATAAAAAAACATATAATGATTACTAGAGGCCGATCTTTTGATCGGGCGAGCGAGCGTACTCATTTCAGGACCTTCCCCTCTCATACCCAAGTTCCTGAGCCGAGGCAACTTTGGTGGTGACGGACACGTGGCCTTTGGCACGAGTTAGGGTTTCCTACATTTCCCAAAAACAAAATATTCAGGTGGCAACTCAGAATCCGCAAAGCACCAGCTTTTGGCATTATTTGATTCAAAATCTGATTTTCCAAAATGACTTGCTAGATTAGACTCTTTGGTGTTTATCAGTCTCACATTGCACTTTGTGAGATTAGATTCAGAACCGTGACAGGAGTCCGAACTGTAGGACCAATTCGAGCTCGCCGAAAGGGGGCGTGAAGAAAGTCGAGTCTATACTTTAGAAGTATGTGATACAATCCTAGGAGAGTCTTAATCTTGAGGCGATTCCTTTCAAACTTGAGGATTATATCAGAATCAGAATTTGTGTCAAAATCCAGGGGTTTATGTTTGATATGGGTGAATTTTCAGCAAAACCAGAGCCAGGGCCAAATATTGTATCTTGCTTTGTTTTGACCAGCATACCTTGTATCCGAATCTGATAGGGCATTTGTTTTTAATGCTATGTTTGTCTTAGCCAAAGAAGGAAAAGGCCAAGCCCAATCCAACCCGGAAAGCCTTAACCCATCATAGGCCTAGTCCATCTAGAAAAAACCCACTCAACAAAGGTCCAATCTATCTGATCCCTAAAGGCCAACTCAGAAAAGATCCAGCCAATCCCAAAAGACCCATTCTAAAGAGCTCAATCCAGTCAAACCTATCTAGACTAATCCAGTTCAAATACATCAAGTATATACCAGGTCAAAATCCTTGTTAGTCAGCTCTCAGCTAACACCCATCCATTTCCCGATTGCCAACTCAACAAACTCGTGATGGCTCAGAGTCTAGAAGAAGTTGTGGCCATGATAACGGCCCTAAACCAAGGAATTACCATATAAGATGAAACCAGAACTGAAATATAATGCCCATCTGGGGCATCTACCACACATTCAATCCCAGGCCCCCAGCCAAACTTTAACCCACCTCCACCAACTAAAGATTTGCAAGGTCTAGATCCTCGAGAAGGGTTAGTTCAAGCTTAGGTTTTCAGACCCTTGATGTAGCCTAATGAGGGCCTTTTTCCCTTTGATATTAATGATCTCAACCCGACCTTGTTAAAAATTGCTAAACTTGAGAAGCAATTCAAAAAGGCATAGGGAATTAACTCTATTCCCAACATTGAGGATGGGTACACAGAGGCTTCTGTAAGGCTCCTAGACAGATTCAAAATGCCACACATTGACCGTTTCGACGGGTCCGGAGATCCTATGGTACATATCTGACTTTTCTTGGATATCCTGAAACCAATGGGTCTGACTAAGCCTCAGAAACTTTCTCTATATGGAAGGACCCTGTCAGGTATAACGGCCACTTGGTACGCCAAATTGGAAGATAAAGTGAAGCAGAACTGAGAAGATTTGGTTGAGGCATTTGTCAATCAGTATTCTTACAATACCCAAATTGAAATGACCACCCAAGAGCTTAAAGCAACCCACCAGAACCCTAAAGAACCTTTTGTGGAATTCGTCGCAAGATGGAGAGCAAAGGTCACACAAATGACAGATCGACCTTCTGAGAGAGACTAAGTGCGAATAGTGGTGCAAAACCTTAAGCCTAATATGTTACAAAAGTTAATAGTCACTCCACTATTCACTTTCAAAACTTTGCATGAATTAGGGGTTCAGATTGAGAGTGCATTTAACAAGGGGATTATTCCTAGAATAGGCAAACTAACAAGGAGGGTGTTTTCCGGGAGTACGAATGCTGGCAATAGCACTATTCTCAAAACCACTGAAATCAATACCGTCGCCACTCCTAAAACTACCGACCCTTTTGCCAATACCAACCCACAAACAGTCAGCCCAACCCAAGCTCAAGGCAAAACTTTCACCCCCTTCCATATGAGCATAACTAGCGCACTAAAAGTCCTAATGGAAAGAGGGTATCTCAAACCCCTTTATCCCCAACCTCTTCTTGTCCTACTTCCTGCTAGACATAACCCTACCAAATACTGTGCATACCATCAACATCTTGGTCATGGCACTGATCGTTGCTACCGCCTTCGTCATGAAGTTTAGAATTTCATTGACAACCAGACGATAGCTCCACCTCAAGAACCCAATGTTACCACCAACCCACTTCCCATCCATGACCAAGTACCTCCTCCTCACCTTAACCTCATCCATACACTACCACCTACCTTCAACCCCAACATATATATCACCCCAGCCCATTTACCCAAGCCTGAGGTGTTCATTCCAGAAAGCATGGACTTGCGCATGATAGATGCACTGGAACCCCAATCATCTCAAAACCCAAAACTTAAACTTGAACTAGTCCTGCCTACTCCAAAGAGTCTAACCCAACCAATTCATTATGACCAAGTCTGTTCAAATACACTCTAGGCACAAATGACCGAACCCATTACTCCTGAGTTGTTGGGCATGATTGAAGATCTTCAGAGAACTATGGCAGATTTAGCCTTTGGGGTCTTGGCTCCATCAGTGACCACATCATATGCTAAAAGGTTCACGTCAAAAAGCTCCCCAATCTTAGGGTGAGCTGCAATTGGAAACGGCCAACCCGAAGCTATCTCAAGTTTGGGTAATGACATACCAACAACAAATGGGCCTCACTTTGATATAGCCACCCAATCCCTTAGCCAAGCTGAAGCAAGTGGCAAGAATAAAGCCAGGGCAAGTATTGATCCCTATGCACATCTTCGGTGGGCTATTGAAACTTTAAAGGTCAAAGGGTTGAACAAGCAGCAAGTGCTAGTGAGCTGCAGTTGGAAAGGGCCAACCCGAAGCTATCTCAAGTTTGGGTGATGACATACCAACAACAAATGGGCCTCACTTTGATATAGCCACCCAATCCCTTGGCCAAGCTGAAACAAGTGGCAAGAATAAAGCCGGGGCAAGTATTGATCCCTATGCACATCTTCGGTGGGCTATTGAAACTTTAAAGGTCAAAGGGTTGAACAAGCAGCAAGTGCTCGCAATCGTTGCAAAGACTGTGGATGACACTTTTATTGCTCAAGTTAGGAGCATTTTGAATCAAGGGGCAAGCAATGAAAAAGGATACTTTACCAGAAACACTCATCCTGATTCCCGTCCCAAGACTATGAATACCCAGCCAACGCCCGCCAACCCATTTGCCAATGTTTCTAAGCCTGATGCTTTCTCCTCTCAAAAATGAACCTTCACCCATCTTCATTTGAGCCTAACCCTCGTCTTAAAGGTATTGATAGAGAAAGGGTATCTCAAACCACTCAATCCTCAACCTCTCCCTAATCCTCTCCCACCTAGACATGACCCTACCCAATATTGCGCATTCCATCAACAATATTTGTGTGTGTCCTGATGTTTACACCACCCTTTCTCCTCTCACGTGAGACACATTAGGATTGTTTGTATCGGTTAAAAACATTTGGGTAGAGACAGGGGATCACATTGAGACCCGACCATGCCTCATTGGAAGCTGGCCGTGGCCATTTATGGCAGGCCGTGCTTTAGTAGCGAGAAACACTGTTCTAGGCAGGGGTCAAACCACCACTTTTAAGCCACAAAAATAGAGTTTTTCTCAGTTCAAAACTACCCCCAAAACAGTAAGAAAAGATAGTAAAACAAGCTGCAAAACAAAGTAAATAAGGCAAGTAAACTTCCTCTTGAAGCAAGAAGTAACTCTAGGCACAAAACCAAGCTAAAACCACCTTCAAGAGCTCAAAGAGGACCGCAAGTAACCTCAATTCCATCGGCCATTCCGGCCATTGCAATTCGCTTCTGTTCTTCCGACTTCAATTCAGTTCCCTCATCTCTATCGGGTTCATCACTTAACCAACTAGAATTGTCTGTCGACCTGTTCAGATCAAACCAATCAATATGCACGTCCCCTTGATCTTGCTCATTAAAGAACTGCAAATTGTCTATGTCCTCCTCCAGCTCCGCTAGGTCATCCAGACCTTGGCTTGGGCATTCTCTCGAACTACACTAAAGTGATTAAATAAAAGGGAAAAAGCGTAGGGTTGGAAGACATGCACATGCACACGCACACTTATTACAACATTACGCCCTCACAAAGGAGGGTCCAAATAAAGCCGACAGAATCATCCCATGGCCGACAACCTTGGGTGGTGGCCGATAGGTCACTAAGAGGTCCAGACACCAAGTTTTGGTCCAAAACAAGGCACAGAAAGAACAAGGTTCAAAGGCTCAAAGACAGGGCATTCCGCCCCGCTCAAAACAAACACAAACACATGATCATCGAGTGCACAAACGATGACATCTAAGTCTTGAGGACGGTCAAAAAATGGGGTGTCTACAGTTGCCCCTCTTTGACAGAACTCAAAAGTCATGAAATGACGGGAGTGAATGTCATGGTCTTTTATTTCCATTTATTGATTGTGTCCCATCAATTCATAGATCATCACACAATGAGTTTGCGTTAATTGATGGTTTACGAATTGAGTCTGAATTAGCTACCACTAATTAACTAAGCAAAGCAACTAAAAGGCCTCGAAAAGTGAAGGATGCATGCATGCTTGATATTCCACCCGAATGGCCACTGTTTTGCTGATTCAATCTCTGCCTTTCGATATTGTCTATGTTTCTTTGGCATCTTTTCCTTATTACCAGACTCCCACGTAGGCTTCTCCATGGTTTGGACATCGTCCACTCTCTTCGCCATGCACAATCTCCAGTACAGGCATAGTGACCTATAGATGAATTCCCGAAGACTGTGGTCACCCCTTTCCCTAACCGTTTCCATGATCGGAGACCAACCAGGTGTGAACCCTTCTAGTGGTATCTTGGATGCATCTGACGCACCGTCCCTCACTTGGCAGCTGGAGGAGGGCTTCCTATCCAGTAGCTCTAAGTCAAGTAGTGAACCAGAATTTTATTTTTGTTAAAATTCTCCAACATTGAGAATTACAATTAGTGAACTTACTCTTAAAAACCTCAAGGCCACGTTTATTTAGCCCTATAAGATGGAAGGGTTCATAATACGATGAGATTGAGTGAAAAGATTATTAGTGTGGTTGTATTAAGTTGGAGATTGTTGGCATTAGATATAAACCATCCAGTGTAAATACGACATGTGGCAAGCAAAGGGTATTCAGATACCGAAGAGTCTTACCTTCGAAGGTGCCCACGTGAGCTGCGAATGCAAGTCTTCAACCAATAAATATAATACAAGGATTTGGGTGTATAGGGTGATTTATATAAGAACTAGAGAGAGAGTGAAGAAAATGGCTCAGAGGGTTTTTAGAGAGAGAGAGAAAAGCAAAAAAATGACTGGCACGGCATCATTGATGGCCGACAAGGCACATAAATGGCCGGCAGACAAGAAGTGATGGTCGACAGCCTCCAAGGATGGCCGACAGGCCACCAGAGATGAAAATAAAGCTTCAATTAAAGAAAGAAAGGGAGAAAGATAATTAAAGGTGTGAGAATTCACCTCTTAAAGAGGGTAAGTCCCTTTGTTCCATAAACTCTCTCACATTTCATCACTTTTAAGTATGAAATGTCCCATTTTCCTCATGTTCGAATTAACGTCCGATTTGAACACATACAATGCAACACGAAAGATGCTTATCTTCCCATTAGTATATTCATGTACTCAATTTCGGTTTCTGAACTCATTAAAGTTGTTAATTTCAGTTTCAAAGTATTAACTCTACGAGTTTTAGCTAAATAAAGCTAATTAATTCATTATGAATCAAATTTTAGAAATTATCAAATGATGGAATTAAACATGTTTAAACTTGACAGAATGACCTCTAATCCAATAGGAGAATTCATTTAGGGATGCCACCATAAAGCAAAACGTAACTTTAGAAAACATAACATTTCATAATGTTTCAAAATAAATGCTTAAGAACATAATTTTGACAAAACATAGCATATCATAAGTAGTTCAGAATTTCTACTTGTTTTGTCC
The DNA here is from genome assembly GCA_025200525.1 of Camellia lanceoleosa. Classification (NCBI taxonomy): domain Eukaryota; kingdom Viridiplantae; phylum Streptophyta; class Magnoliopsida; order Ericales; family Theaceae; genus Camellia; species Camellia lanceoleosa. The sequence goes on along the minus strand of CM045759.1, from coordinate 69,954,929 downwards.
ATCCTTTTCCTTTTCGTCTTCACCTATTTAGATTGATTCCAACACTGTTTTAGTTAGTTTTTGTATGAATATGGATTGAATATTGGTGGCCGGTCGGCCACTACTGGTTTGAACTTTCTTGCTACAACAGAGAGCAAAACAATGTAGTTCTCAAGGACTGTTTGCACACTTTGCCTCTCATTTTCATAGGGAAATCAAAGGAGGAACAAGCTTTGGTTCACAAACCATCAATCAAGCAAATTCATTGCATGATGGCTTGTGAAACCAATTGTGCAAGTTCAATAAATACACAACAAGACCAAAATGTCCATCACCCTATCATGCATGATCAAGGGCAATGGTGACCAAGGAAAATGTTTTTTAGCTTGACCACTCAATGAGCAGCGGGGCCAAAATAATTGGCTGGCCTGCCAATTTATGAGCAGGTCATACAATAAATTGCCCAGCCTGCCATGTTTATCGAGAGCAAATATTTTGACAGTTATAGCTGCTCCCATGCACGAGCTCCAAGCCAGCTGTCCTCTTTCAGATATTTCCGATGTGAGAAGGCAAAAGTCTTCTGCGCTCGGTGTTTAGGTGATAGTAAGTGACCAAAGAGTGGAGAAACTTAGTGAGCAAGCCATATTCTCATCTTTTCTACCCTCTTGCTAGAGATACACTATAGATACACCATTAACACCTGGTTTTGAAGCTTTTGCTGAAGCTTTGAGAGCGACTACAAATACTTGGGAGTATTTGGATTGGAGTTTGTGAACCAAGAGACTCTTCCTCTTCTCAAGAGGTTGATTCTTCAACTCTTTTCATTTCTTTTTCTTTAAAGTTCATTGTTCGTCATTTCAATACTGTTTTTCAGATTATTTTGGCTTTTAAAATGTGATTTGAAATCTTGTTTAAATGTGGAAGGGTTAGCCACCCTTCCATAGGCTTATTCTTTAGCTTTGCTCTTTTATTGTTATTCATGCTTTGGCTTCATTTCTTTCATTTCCAGCACTATTTTTAGATAGATTTTGATTAAATATAAGTTGTATATATATGTTTAAAGCTTACATAGATAGTTTGATTCTTGTCTTATATCTCTCTTCTTTGAAGATATTGCATAGCTCTCTTCTAGTTCCTTCTTTGTAGCATGAAAATGGATGTTTCATCCATGTTCCATGAGTAAGAAGATGAGCTTGCAATCATCTCTCCATAGCTTTCATTTCTTGCTTTTACTTAGTCTAGTTTTGTCTTTGTTTTAAAGCTACATGTGGGCTCTTCATCAAGCTTCCATTAGAAGCTCTCTTTTATTTCCTTTGAAGCATGGAAATGAAGGTTTTAATCCATCTTCCATGAGTAGGAAGATGAGTCTCATTGGTCTTCTTAATGATGGAATCTTTTGTGTATTTGTTTTGCCTTCAAGAATGACTTTTTTTAAACCTATTATCTCTAAGCTTGAGTATTCACTTGCTCTTGTTTTCCATGAGATTCGATGAGGTTTTAACTGTCTTTGATTGTATCTCGCTATATTTAACCTTAGTTAGCTTTGCTTCCATTAATTGCCATCTCTTTGCTTCACTAATCATCATTTAAATACCCTTGGGATATTTGATGATTTGTGAAGCAAACCTACTCTCTCCTTGAGAAATTTCATGACAGGAGAGAGAAGGAAAGATGAACATCCTTTGGAAACCCCCTGTTTGTGCTATGTTCCAGTTTTGTTGCAACAGATTCTCCCCCAGAACCAGTGGCCTGCCGACCAAGCCTCTATACGGCTGACCCCTTCTTTTGGATGGCCATGGTGCATTTCCAGTGAAACAGAGCAGATCCAAAGGCCTGAAACAAAGTGGCTTTTAGACTACAAACAAAGCAGCTTCCAATAGTGAGCAGTGAGGGTTTCCAGAGGATGTTCTTATCCTTGACCGCTTGATTCACCACCTCTCCTTCGATCCCTTTAATTTACCTCTTTTGAGTTATATTTTGTAAATAATTAGTTAGATAATTCACTTATATTTGTAATTAATTATTTTATTTGCTTGTATCGTAATAATTAGTAGCTTTCATTTCGATTTGTAATAATTAGTTAAAAATAAGACATTTGGACTCTCTCTTGGATAAAAAGTAAATATGTAACACTTGATGTCACGCCCCAAACTCGCCCCTAAAAGTTTGGGCATGACCTTATCAGAAACGAACACTTAACCTACTAGACATAACATATGGGGCCTAAACGGAAGCATTTGATGTCATACAATAACATAAAATAACATCCATTGAGCTACCACTACTATGCCAGGATCACCACATTGCGTAAAACAAATAAACATACAGTGACATACACTTGGGTTAGTCATATACATATATATCCACGAACTCAACCCCATGACTGGGTGAGTAACAAAAGCATTATATACATTTTAACTGAAGACTGACAATGAAAATCCAAGCCAAAAGCTTAACAAACTCCACAAAATACATAGGCTTTAGCTAGGTGCCTGGACACTCAAAGGTTGACAAAAGAGAGACGACTTCAAGGGTTAAGTGTGACCTCCGGATTGATTACCTATAGAATCAAATAAAATACAGAGTGAGCCAAGCTCAGTGAATAATAATACTTAAATAATTGAATGATCAACTTGAATTATAATGCATCTCAATACATAAATAAATACAGAAGACATATAGGTAATGACATCAGAACCATTTCCAAAACGGCCTTGGGCCCCGTCCTTAAACAGAGTGGCATTAAGCCCAGATTAAACAGAGTGGCGTAAAGCCCAAAGAGATACAAAACGGCCTTGGCCTAACAGAGTTTACAGATGGCCATAGGCCCAACAGAGTTAACAGAATGGCCACAGGCCTAACAGAGTTACCAGAACAGCCATAGGCCTCACAGAGTTACCAGAATGGCCATAGGCCTCACAGAGTTACCAGAGCGGCCATAGGCCCAAATATCATACAAGCAAACTACTTCCAGAATCGTACCAAGTTTCAAAGTCATACGAGAATGCACACATTCCTTCAATCATTCATGCGAGTTAACATAGATGACTTGAGATTAACAGAATGCTAACAGCAATCTTAGTAACAAATAAAGCGTACTATTACAGTATTACTACTCACAGTGCTGTGGTGGAGTGGCAGATGCTCCCGGTATGTGCCCTACATACACATAATTCAAGTATTAGTTCATATCCATTTTTAACTTAGTTTTAGATTCATTTCGTTCAAATGAATTCACGAACACTTTAAGGGTATCAAATAATTATTATAACAATATCCGAGGGTCGAACACGCAAAACGAAGCAGACAAACTTTCTCAGCTTTGGCCGCACATGCGGCTGTGAGCCCCGCACGTGCGGCGGTTGGTCCCGCACGTGCGGCTGGGTAACCCCGCACATGCCTTTTTAGCAGTAGCCGAACCCCAAAATTTTGCCATTTCGACGCAAAAGACTTCCGCAGTGACCATGACCTCAAGACATGCGGCGATTTCCGTGAGGCGGCTCAATTTCAAGCAGAATCTCATTTTTGGTGAGTGTTTACAAGACTCAAAACAAGTCTATAAATTGCTAAACCATGGTCTAAAAATCATGTAAATAAACATTACCAACATACATCAATCTAATAGAAATAGATCTTTAGCCCTTTGATTTCACAACACAATTCAATTTACATATGTGACCAATTCCTTACGATTCAATTCAATTCATAATTTTCCAAACACACACACACAAACACACATGATCCTCCAACATTTAGATGAGTTAAACGATGCAAGGTAAGGAAATAAGATGTAATTCCCCTCTACAAAGCTTAAACCTCCACACCACCACATCCTTGATTTCCAAGCATAACCCTAACTTCCATATTGTAGAGAGTTTCACAATCAATCTTCAAGAAGCTTAGCAAAAGTAAGGATTACATACCTAGAGCTTTAAACCCTACAATCCCTCACAATTTTCCAATCTTTCCTTTTTGATGACTTCCTCCTCTTCCTTTCAACCCTCTTCTTCTCTAACTTTTCTCTTAGGAGATATTTTGGAGTAGAGATTCCCAAGTCAATATATGAAGGTAGATATATATATATATATAATGTGAATAGAGACAAAATCTAATCAATTTAATCGTTCCTAATCAAATTTTTACAGAAAATCATATTATGCTCTAAAAATTGTGCTGATCTTAAATATAAAGTCAATTTCAGATAATTAAGCCTCTAAGGCTTCCAATTTCTAATTCAAACATTACAATTGTAACAAATGTTTTCCTTATCAGACAGATATGCATCCATGATCATAGGGTTCACTTAAGTAAACGTAATTTCACATAACATTTCACAGTAAGCATTTAAATACACAGAATAGGGGACTGAAAATATGCCAAAAACAGATATGAGGATCGGGTTATTACGCTTGATGTATGTCTTCTAACCCCCATTTCTTTCTCCCTTTTATTTACTTTCCTACCATATTTGTTTAGCATCATGTTTTCTTTAATCATTCCCATGACTTGTATCCATTTTTGCATGCATTAGGGTTTGGCTTATCATACTTAATACCATCAATTATTTCTTACTTGAATATGTGCGCTATCGCATGCCTTGAATTGATTTATATGTCATGTTAAGAAGCCAAATTTAATAGTTGTATTTTTGTACGTGTTGTATTAGTCATGTACATAGTTGGGGTCATGCATTATTTTAAACTAACTTCTTCTTGGTTTACCTAGGAGTACTAAGTGAGCATTTTGGCTCATATTCATGTGTGTTTGTGTTGCTATATCAAGCATAATACCATGAGGCTACGTGCTTATTTGAAATACCTCTCTGAATGCATGTGGATGAAGGCTATTTCACTTAAGTTCAAATAACTTTGATAAATGTACATATGAGCTCGCTTTTCATTCAAGTAGCACATTTTCAAAACTCTTTTCAAACAAACATGAAATCAAAGCATTCCAAAGCAAGCGAAATAGTCTATACTTGGGTGCCTCACATAGTAAGTTAGCATAATAATCAGAACAAGAGCATATAATGCGCATAAAAATCTCATCATGATTAGTAGAGACCGATCTTTGATCGGGTGAGGGGGGTGCTCAATTCATGACCTTCCCCTCTCATATCTAAGTTCCCAAACCAAGACAACTTTGGTTATGACGGACAAGTGGCCTTTGGCACGAGTCACGGGTTTTCTAAATTTTACAAAAATATTTAGATGGTGACTCTGAAATCTGGCAATGCAGTCCATTTCTAGCATTTTTGATGATTAATGGATTTTTAAGATTTTTCGGATTTGGACTATCATTTGTTTTTTGTTTCATATTGCACTTGTGAAACCAGATTCAGCACCGCGAGAGTCTGAACTATAAGGTTATTGTACCCAAGGAGATTAAACCCCTCCAAAGAGCACGAAAAACCCAGTTACGCCTTCCATCAACAACTCGGCCATGATACTGACCACTGTTTTCGTCTACGCCATGAAGTACAAGACCTGATCAACAACAAGGTCATCGCCTCACCAGGTCCTACAGAGTATATCGGCATTAGATCAATGAACTTGGGGGATAATGTGACTATGTAAATGGGGATGAATCACTTGCTGATGGTGCTTATTTTTACTCTGGATGTGGTGCATGACACGCACTGATTTCAACAATTTGAAAATGTTATTTATTCTGAACTAGGTGTTGAGTCAGTCTTGTTGCACCAAAGTTTGGTGATTCTGGGGGTGTTAACTCGGACATCACTATCTTGTTTTTTGTTTGTCTTTTTTCACTCTTTCTTTTGAGTCTGTTTCAATCATTGAGCCAGAAGTTCTGATTGAAATGGCAATAATTTTCACCTACTTCTTTGTGTCTTTAAATCATTACATTGACCAAAGTTTTTCAAAAACATTTTCCAAAACTGTGATGAAAACAAAGAGGAAGGAATTCCTTGAGATTTGTAAAATTTGATCAACTAAGAGAAAGAGAGGCATGCCAAAGCCCTTAATGAACGAGATCATATCTGTTAATTTGGTTACTGAAAAGGATCCTGGCTTGGTCCAGATTGGTTCAACATTGTTTTTAGAGGAGCACAAGTGGCTAGTCAATTTATTAAAAGATTTCAAAAATATTTTCGCATGGCCCCATGAAGACATGCCTGGAATTGATCTTGAGATTGTACAGCATAAGATCATTCTTGAGAACCGATCCCACAACTTTCAAACCTTGATTCAGAATGTTCAACAATCAACTAAAATATGAGACTCCCATGGCCAGATTGGAAGCAGCCCTTGAACCAGGAGTAATATGGTCAGATGTGATCAATATGAAGCTTCCATAACTGGATTAGAAACAGCCCTTGAACTAGGGACAAAAAAAGTCAGATGTGATCGAAGATTTAAAGATGGGTCATTTCTCAAGCCAATGGAGACTAACAAGAAAGCCAAATCCCAGAATCTGAGAGAAGCAAATTTATTCCTGAAGGACAATTGAGTTCCCATCCACGACACTAGGAGCAAATTCAGACCCAATTGGATGGGCCCTACATCATCAAGACTATTTGGTCATAAACAGCAGCCATTCTCGTGGATTTAGAATGCTTAGAGATCTCGCAACCAATCAACATATAAAAGTCGAAGAAATTCTCTATCCTTGGGAGGCTCGCTGGGCCGAAAACCCGAAAGGGCGACCTAGGCAGAAGTTAGAACATGAAAAAAGAACAAAAATAAAAATAAATTAAAAAAAAAGAAAGAAAAGAGAGAAGAAAAAAAAAGAAAAAGAAAAATGAATAGTAAAATAAAAATAGAGCTCACAAGGTCAAAAACCTGGAAAGGCGACTTTGGCAAAAGTTAGAGCGCAAAAGAAGAGCGTTATTACTCGAGTGAACCTTAACCCCAAGAACTATGTAAGGCCTAATTCCCATCTTTGGGATACGTAGGCAACTTCATCCTGAAGTTCGGCCCTAACCATTGTCAGCTTGCCTATCTCATCCATGTTGATTGGCTTATGTTTGTTCAAATCGGTTATCTTATCCATGTCTAGTTGGCTCATCTTTGTTCAAATCCGGTTGTCCTATTCCAATAAAGAATTTAGCTGCAAGACAAATCAAGTGCGGATTGGAGGTTATGCATCTCAAGAGTTAATTCTTCGTTGGTCGGGTAGTAGCCATTTGCAAAAATGGTTTTGAGGATTTTTTAGTGAAGTTGACAAATTTTCTCAAAAATTATTCCATTTTTCAAAAATTGGACCATTTCTTAGACCCAAAAAAGAAAAATTTTCAGTGCTTACAGCTTGACTTACATGATTTCAAAAACAAAAAGGAGAACAAGCATGTTAATCTAAACTCTCATGTTGGTCAAACTTCTTTTAGCAGAAAGCCAAAAACAAAAAATAAAGTCAAGTTGATAAACTAGGGGCACAGTCGAGTCAAGTTTTCTGTCTTTTCCCCATTGTCAACACACTCGCCAGTGCCAGAAAGGGCACAACTGAAGCTAGTAGCAAGGGCCAAAAACTCTCTCATCCTCCAAGCAATGAGTTATTGAGCCAAGTGTGAAGTATGGATGGGAAATGAACTCGGATATTCAACCCTCTCAACAGGGCAAAAATTTAAAAAAAATAAAAATAAAAAAAATAAAAAAAAAAAAAAACAACAACAACAACAACAACACAGTGTGTCAGGCTAATCAATTTCGATCCAAGTTAAGCCAAGGGCATCGCCAATCGATGTCAGTTGCAGACCTATTGCACATAGTAGAGTACTCAAGGTAAAGGATCAACCACACCTGGGAAAGGATAAAAATAAGAGAGATTAAAGAATAGAAAGATGTGCGTTGAGAAAAAAAAGTAAGGAAAACGAACCTAGAAGTCTCCTGCCAATGGAAAACATCCGAGCCCATTAAGGTTTCGACCAATACCAAGCCTATGCAGCTTTGGCCCTCCTTGAGGCGTTGGGCCACTTCAATTAGCCTAATGCTGGCTCCATTGCAACTAGGGGCAAGTAGGAAGTGTGCGAGCAAACATAAGAGATTGGGAATAGGTGAGTGCATAACAACTATATCAGAGTGCCAACTGCTACTTGGATTTGGCCGTCCTCATTCAGATATGGCCATATGTATTTTAGACTCGGCCGAATCTCAGTTCTTGCCAAAACTGCAGACACAGCAAACCTCATCGTTGTGTTTCGAGGTCTTGTTTTAAGTGTTATTTTAGTTCCAACAAGTATAAATAGGTGTGGTTAGGTTGTTTTTGCTTTGTTTTTCTTTTATTGAGTTGTATTTTACACTTTGGTCAGTTGTAGGTTTTTAATCCAGTTTAGAAAGTGTCGTGCCATTAACCACATGTTTTGCAAAGAAACAAAAGCTCTTTCTTAGATAAACTGCAAGGTTCAACCCCGATCATAGTTTTACAAAAGAAAATACAAGTTTTCAAGAGTAAGCAAAATGAGGACCTATCTAAAGCTACGTAGGTTCCTGACTACAAAGCAAAAAAAGAAAAGAAAAGAAAAAGGTAAAGTCAACCCCTCGTGGCCCTCTTCATCCTCGGTTGTCGAGAAGGGGACCTATCACTATCATTGCTGTCTCTAGTAGACTGGATATTAGCACTATCATCCTGTTCGCCCTTAGAGGCAGTGTACTCAGCATAATCATCAAGGGTCTCCCCTGAAGAAAGTGAGCGTTGTCTCACTCTGCCTTTACCACATCTCCTTTGGTTAGCTCACCCTCTACCTCTCACCGGATTCATTCCTCTCTCTCTCTCTCTCCTCCTTCTAGCCAGAGGAGTTCCCACAGGTATAACCAGTGCCGGCTCAAGCTAAAAATATATAAGGCGCCAGAACAAATACAGCAGAATTGTGAACAAGATATCAGAGTATATTAGGGTCAAAAAATGAATAAATTACAAAATATTTGAATATGGAGAGAGTGGGTAAGTATACCTCGATCCCATGAGCAGCCAAGGTAGTCTGTCTCCTCCGTACCATGAGAAGTAGATGGTCGACTATCCGAAGGAGGTCGTCAACATACTCCACGGGCACCTGCAAGTGAGAGAAGACATGAGTATACAGAATGAAATTGTGAAGTGCAATAGGTAGACACAAAGAATAAATGTTTACCTGCGCAACATTAGGAGCAATCACCAACTTGCGATCCCTCTCCTCAATATGATCAAGAGGGATCTGCTAAATCACCCCATCTGGTCACATTTGTACGACTTCAGTAGGAATTACAGGAAGCCCATGAATGGGAGCTACAGCGGGAACACCTCTAACAACGGCTTCAGCATGGCAATAAGGATCACACAAACCACTCCCCTGGTGAGAGGAGCGATCATACAAGTCTGAAAGAATGTAGTGAAGTCACCGCCTCTGTGATGTAGATCACGGTCCTCCCCCAACATAAGGTGGTTAATCAGATGTCCATCATAAAGATCATTAACAATCCTCATACCCGAAAGAGGAGGATGTGGAATGTGAGGATTGGCTCAGCCCCAAGTCTGATAGATAAAGCTCTCTCTCTCAGGTAATAGGCCCTGCCAAAAGGATCCTCAAATAAAATCTGCATGGTAGAGGCGTTACATGCAGCGGTATACGTCACCCTCGATGCCTAAGGGATACAAGCCCAATGGTGTCAATCAATCTGCAAGTAGATGATGTAAGTCAAATATCAGATATCAAGGGTTGAACAGTATAAAAGCAATGAAAGCAGTAAAAGACAAAGATCAGTATGAGGTTTTGTTACCGTCTCTGTGGTGACTGTATTGAACAAGCGTTAGAAGTAGGCAAAGTCACGATCCGTGCATCTCCAGTGCTCTAATTTGGAGTTATAGTATCGAGAGTGGGGCACAAACAACTCAATGGGCTGCACAGGAACGGGGGCAATAGATGTGAAATATGTGTAAACCCACAACTGCAAAAGGAAAACAAGTTTTTGAAATAAGTAGGAAAATGAAGTAGATATAAACAGAAAGTGCAAACCAAAAAGCATAGTTTATAGTAGAATAGAAAATGAAGTATAAGGTGCATCTCCCAAACTCTCCAGTATCTATCAAGCAAGTCCGCCTTTCGGTGGGATGCCGATCTCATAGAGCAGTAGAGGGTGGCTAGGCTAGCACTACCCCAATCATACTCCCCCATCCGTGCGAGGTGCACTACCGCTCCCAGAAAGTATAGCCCTATGGTATTCTCCCTGTTCACAAACAGGGTAGTACCAAGGAGATACATGAGGAACTCGCAAGCATACTATGCAATCTCATTTGGAGTAACTGGCTGGAGGGAAGAGAAATAGTCCAAGAACCAGCTATAGTGCACCATCTCGTGTGCGATGACATCTGGGATCGCTCCAAGAATGTAGAACTGCACAGCTCTCCATTGAATCATGTCAGGGTCAAACGGGATCGGGTTGCCAACTCCTACCCACAAGACGGTGAGCATCGAGAAGTCATAGGGAATCATGGTCATCTCCCCAGTCAATGAGAAGTGGAAGGAGTTGGTGGTGTCCCACCACCTCTCCACCAAAGCACCGTATAGCAGTGGCTTGGCCATCATCTATATGAACCACGAGTAGAAAGGTTCAAAATCGGCATCATCAATCAAAGAGCAGACCTCCTAAGGGAGCATCTTGTACTAGCCTCGCAGGCCGAAAACAGTCCTATAGCCACTCATCTTTCGGGCCATGACCTATGACAAGAAATGTTGTTAGCATTTTGAATAAAGGAGCTATAATGGAATTCAAGTAAAACATGCGTAAGAGGAAAGATTTCTTATCATGGAGGCATTAGTGAATAGGTGCTCCGTCGACTCTCGTAGAAGCATGTCATCATCAGCCCCAGGAATAAGACCCTCAAATCTCAAAATGCCGCTAGGAGTCAAGGCATGTGAGCATAGCTGGTATGTAGCTGGGTCAAATGGTCTATCTGCAAGAGAGAGCAACTCAAGCTTCGGCGCTGGAGGGGGAATATCCTTGGCCGTCAAATCCTTGCCGAAAATGACCCCGATGTCTGCAATAGGCTCTAGAATGGGCATGACAACGTCAGCCAAAGGCACACCACCCTGTGGAACCTCATCATCAGCCATGGGAGGTGTAAAAGTGAGCAAATGTGAGGGGTGATGAGAGAAAAGTAAGGAAAGTGAGAGAAATGGGTGAAAACCGCAAATCCAAGCCCTAGAAAAGAGAAAATGAAGAAAAAGTTGAAAATCAAAATGATGTAAAGGAAATCACAAACAAAATTGTAAGAATGAGACAAAAAACCAAGAGAAACCCAAAACTCAACAAATTCTAATCAGTCCAAAATGTAGAGGATTAGAAGAGTTTTCAAAGGAAAATTCGCAAGAACCGTTGGGTAATACGAATAGAGAGGAAATTTAGAGAGAGAGAATACTTAGGGAGAAGATTTTCACACAGTATGGGTGTGGAATAAAAGGTCCCAAAATGTTTTAAAGAGCCATGGGTTGTGTTTTTATCGATCTACCCTTGTGTCGCTATTGAGATCTGGCCGTATCTGTTTAAGCCCGGCCATGTTTTAGACCCGACCGGGTCTAAATGCAATTCTACTTTAGTTTGGCCATGTGCATGGGTAATCCCCTCCCAGTCAAGAGAAAGTGTATTTCAAATTAGGGCCTGTCCCCAGATTTCAAAAATTACGGAGCTGTGGTTCAGAATACATTTCTATGTGTCTCATCATTTTCCCGGGATGTATTAACCATAGATTTGGGCCCATTTTCAAGACTAAATTTAGCAGAGTTGTTTCTATTTTGTATATATGCATCACTTTCCTACAGCGTGGTATGTATAAGTCCAAATTTGGTTCACATATGAAATGAGGTAACCTCTGTAAGCATCGTTCCTCGACACATTTTCTAATAATTTTGCTTCCTGGAACAAGTTAGTTTCATACATCAGGTTCCAAAAACTTTTTGCACCTTTATTGTTCGAAGAGCATTGAACCCCATGTAGCTCTTACCCTTTTTACAAAGAAGTTTATCTAGGCTAGTTTTCTTAACCATTTCATCACTCTCACCCATTCTGCATGGAAAATGTAGTTTGGCTTGTACCTTATACCCTTTCTACGTGATACGTAGTTTGGCTTGCATCTTTTACCCTTTCTACGTGATGCATAGTTTGACTTGTACATTTTATCACACAAGTGTGATTTGGCTTCCACCCTCAACCTTTTTGCATTTCCTACGTTTAGGCTTGTACATTTCACCCTTATCACACAAGTGTGATTTGGATTGCACACTCACCCTTTTCGTATTTCTTGCGTTTAGGTTTGTACATTTCATCCTTGTCACACATGTGTGATTTGGCTTGCATCTTTCACTCTTATCACACGAGTGTAATTTGCCTTGTATCTCTCGTCATTTCTACGTGATGCGTAGTTTGGCTTCTATCTCTCACCCTTTCTACGTGATGTACAATTTGGCTTGTAGCTCTCACCCTTTCTACATGATGCGTAATTTGGCTTATGTCTCTCACTCTTTCTATGTGATGCGTAGTCTGGCTTGTATCTTTCACCCTTATCACATGAGTGTGATTTGGCTTATATCTTTCACCCTTATCACACGAGTGTGTGATTTGGCTTGCATTTTTCACCCTTATCACACAAATGTGATTTGGCTTGTATTTCTCACCCTTTCTACGTGACGCGTAGTCGGGCTTGTATCTTTTACCCTTTCTATATGATGTATAGTCTGGCTTGTATCTTTTACCCTTTCTGCGCGAAGTGCAGTTTGGCTTGTACCCCTTTTACCCTTTTTGCGTGAAGCGTAGTTTGGCTTGCACCCTCCACCCTTTCTACACGAAGCGTAGTTTGGCTTGCATCTGTTCACCCTTTCTACGTGATACGTAGTTTGGCTTGTCCCTCATCTCATCTTCATTGTCTTCAGGCGGTATGCTCATTTGTGGTTTCAATTGTTGCATTGCATTGATCTCATCTTCATGACCTTTGGGTGGTATGCTCGTTTGTGGTTTCAAACTGTTACATTGTATTTGAAAATGGTTTGTATCTTGCCCCTGAACTATGCAGGTTTGATTCCTTGCAAACGGATACGTAGGTAACTTTCGAGTTCAACCAATTGCATTCTTCATTTTGTTTGTTTGCCCAAGTCTTACAGCCTTGTCAAATGTGTCATCTTCAAGCTTTGACATTCACAGTCGTCATAAAATGACTTCGAGCTTGTCAAAGAGGGGCTACTGTAGACACCCCATTTTTGACAACCCTTAAGACTTGGGAGCTTCATTCCACACGCTCGATGATGAAATGTTATAACTATGTAATCTTTCAATTCTTTAGCAAAAGAATTAAGTTTTGAGCTTCTAATCCCAACCTTACACCCTATTTTGACCAAAATGTTTTAGACCCTTAAAAATCCTCTTTTTGAAAATCAGGAACTGACCGTGTGCATTTTAGATCTAGCCGTGGGTATTTGGGCCTGGCTGACTCTCAATAGGAACAAGACCAAAAAATGAACAGCATGCCACTTTTGTGGGCTGGTCATATATTTGATTGGCCGGCCGGCCATGTTCAGTGCAACAGATATTTTGACAGCTACCACCTGCTCCCATGCACATGCTTTGGACCAGCTGTCTCTTTACAGATATTTTTAACGTGAGAAGCTGTTTTTCTATAAATACAACACCCCTCCTTCAAGGGTTGGGTTTAGAAAAATTCTCCAAGAGCCTATAGCTTGCCCAACCATCTTCTCTACCCTCTTGCAATATATACACAATACATACACCTTATAAGCTTAAACTTGAAGCTTTTTTTGAGGTTCTTGAAGATAATTTCAGCTCCTTAAGAGTGTTTAGCTTGTGGTTTGTGAACTGAGAAGAACATCCTCTCTTTCAAGAGGTAGTCTTCAAACTCTTCAACCATATTTCCTATCTTTTTTTCTTGTATCTCCATAGTGATTTCAGAGTTATTTTTGAGCTTAAAATGTGATTAAAACTTTGTCAGTGGGTGAGCTAGCCATCTTTCCATTGGCTAGCTCACTAGTTGTAAATCCTTTGCTCTTTTCATTTATTTTTTTTTTTTAACTTTCTTTTCATTTTTTTGGTTCAATTTCAGTCTCTTTTAGCACTGTTTTAGGTTGTTTTTATGTGATATTAAATGAATATGGGCTTATAAAAGGGTCCTAGTCCTCCCCATTACTTGTGCTCTTATTTCTTATGCCTTAAATATCATATTTGTGTTGTTGTAAGTCCTCTCAGATTTATCATGTTTAGGATATAGTAGCCAATCCGTTGAGTTGATCATTTTTAGCTTTCATTATATCTCTTGGAACCTTGCAGTCATGGGAGGATTAGAGCATAGGCTTAGCCACCCCACCACAAGTTTGCTTATGTAGTGTAAATTTCTTGCTTTCATGTTATTGTTGTCCACTTTGAAGCTAGGTAGTAGCTTCCGTGTTCAAAGTGTTGAAAAACTCTCTTTTCGATCATTTTTTGAAACATGGAAATGGATGTCTCATCTTTGTTCCATGAAAAAGAGGAGTTGTCAACAACTTTGGTGTTTGAGCTTTGATCGATAGCTTATTTCTCGTCTTATTCCCTTACTTGCTTTGTTGCTCCTAGAGAGCTCTTTATTGAAAAGTGTTGAAACCTCTCTCCTAGTTCCATTTTGAGGCATAGAAAAGGATGTTTCATCCTTATTCCATGAGTGGGGAGATGAGTTTGTAGCAATCCGATTTTGACCTCGCTCTTTGTGGTGTTCTGTGCTCAAAGTTGGTATGGTTTTGAATGGTGTTACATATCTTAGTTTCCCTATATTCCCCTTATTTTGGTTATCGGGTTGTAGCAATGTGTTTGGAATAGGTAATGTCTCCAAACCTTTAGATGTGAATCCAACCCGAATTGTGCCTTATAGAGTTGTATCAGAAACTAATTCTTTCATGTTTTGCCACTTCGCTGAGTATGTCAGGGATCGAGCTACCCGGTCAACTCGTGGGGATCCACGGGGCAATGCCCCCTGGTGGGGTCGAGGGCGTCAAGGGTCGAGGGCAAGGCCCCAAAGCAAAAATACAAAATGCATTCGAAGTTGCTTTTTTGCTCGAGCGGCCTTTTATGCGCTCAAGCAAAGAATGTTTGGTTCCAGAAGTTTGACCTGTCTGCAAAAGTACTGGAAAAGTGTATTTGACGCTTGAGCAGGGCTTTCTACGCTCAAGCGGACCATGTTATATCAGTCCTTAAGGGGAGATTTCATATCACTTTTTCAGTTCTCTCTCTCTCTCTCTTAAACTCTCTAAAATTTCCGAATCTAGAGCTTCTCTTTCTATAAGTCATCTTCTCTCTTTAATTCCTCCAAATCCGTTGGGAGCTAGACCGAAATTTTTCATCAAAGTTGTGTAACTTCTCGAGGGTTTCGTTGTGTGCGGTGGAAATCGAGTTTCAACACTGTAAATTTTGGAGTTTCATCTCTATTCTTCTTCAATACTTGAGGTAGAGATTTTCTTTGAGTTATATATATGTTTTAGCAAGATCTAGATGATTTTCTAAATCATCTTTTGATTAATTGTGAAAATTAATTGTTGATTCAAGAAGATGAGAGATTTTTTATAATGGTTTTACTTTCTTGTTCCTTTTAAAATAAAAATTGGGGGTTTTGAACTACGAGGATTGAAGAGAAATGTTTTTGGGTGATTTTCTTTCAATAAATGAAGATGAGTGGTTTTGGTGAGAAAACCTAGAAATTTGGGGTTTTTAAGAAAGATGTTGTCAATCTTTGAAGATGTTATATTTGTTTTGTGGGCCAAAATAAATGATGTTTGATAGTTATTTATTTATATACATATAAATGATGAGTTTCATGGAATATGAGATTTGTTGA
Organism: Camellia lanceoleosa; assembly: GCA_025200525.1. NCBI lineage: Eukaryota > Viridiplantae > Streptophyta > Magnoliopsida > Ericales > Theaceae > Camellia > Camellia lanceoleosa. The sequence goes on along the minus strand of CM045759.1, from coordinate 69,939,152 downwards.
AGTATTTGAAATTGTTGATCAAAATGTTGTTATAGTCTCGAATGACTAAACTATTGAGATTGCTCGAAAGATGAGAATTGTTTGAAATAATAAAAATGAGAATTTTGATCACAATGGGAATATTGTGTAGAAGTGTTGAAAGTAAAAGAAATATTGTATTGTATTATTAATTATTGCATTGGCATATCAATTCATTTGATAATGAAGAGCTTTGAAATTTGATTTGAAAACTTTGCATTGAGAAAAAAATGTTGAGAAATAAGTTTTCATGAAATGGTTTTGGGTAAATACGGTAGTAAGTCTTGAAAGGTGATGTAAATGAAATTGATTAAGTTGGCCTTTGTGTCCTTGGTGAAAGACCAGAAAACCGCGCGGATAGGTGTCGAGCCTTCTAGTTAATACTGGTAAAAATGACAGATTATAGGTGTCGAGCCTTCCAGTTAATACTAGTAAAAATGACAAATTGATAGTACTTGTATAGGCTACTTGCAGACACGGACCTAAGGATTACCAAAGTTGTATTTACTGCCCCTTGAATAAAATTGATAAATGTTGAACAGTTGGAAATTGCATGGCATCATTGAGCATGATGGTTTTCAAAAGATAAAGATGTGTTTTATTTTCAAAAGGGCATGGCATGGCATATGCATTCATCTCTTGAGACTTGTATAAAATGTATATACTTTGTTAAGGATTTCCTATTGGGCTTATGCTCACCCTACGGGATTTTTGTGCAGGAAAAGACGTGGTGAATCTGCCTAACTAAGGGTGTGGAAAAGTGTGTGTGTGTTGAGAGCACAAGGTTCTCATTTGCTATGATTTTATTTGTAAGCCAAGGGCTTTGTATGTGTGGGTTTGAATAACAGTTTTGTGTAATCGGGCTTAAGCCTTGAAAACTTGTAAACCCTTGGAGGTACTTATTTGTTTAATTACTTGTTGTTGGACTAATGTATTATCACATGAGGAATTATTTACATTCAGAAATGCAAGTGTGGGATTGTATAATTGGTTTTCCTTTAAAAGGGCCATGATTATTGTATTGTCATTTGGGTATGAAAATTGGGGCGTTACAGAGTTAACAACACTTTTTAAGTTGTTACTTTTGTTCATTTTGATTGCTCTATGATCATCACATACTAGCTTGTGACTTGATGATTTGTGAGTTAAGCATGTCTACCTTTTCCTTGAATAAATTTCATGATAGGAAGGAGGTAAGCAAAATGGCTTTGTTTTGTGTTTAATTAATTCTTTTCCTTTTACTTTTAAAGATCATCATGCAACAAAATTGCAATGATTGATAATTTTGAAGCAAATCTACTCCCTCCTTGAAAATCTCCAAGACAGGAGGGAGCAGGAAGAATGAACATCTTTCAGAAAAACTCTGCCTTGTTCTGTTCCAGTTCTGCTCCAGCAGGGTATTCTTCAAAAATAGTGGCCGGCTAGCCATTATTTTGTACGGCCGACGATCTTATCAAGCTAGCCAGCCAAGCATTTTGTACGGTAGTGGTGGTGTTTTTTAGCAAAACAAAAGAGCCTTTTTTGGGCCAAACTGAGGCACAAACGTATTTCATTAGAGCCGCTGGGCCTCATTCTGATCTGCCCGAGCTTCAAAGTGTACACACAGAGGACTATTGTTAGCAGAATAAAGTAGGTTCTGGCAGCAAACAGAGAGGCTTTCGGAGGATGTTCTCGGTTGCGCACATACGAGTCCCCGCCTCTCATTCAAGTCCATTAGATTAGCTACTTTAATTCATATATGTAATTAATTAGTTGCTTTGCTTTTATTCAGACTTCTAATAATTAGTTAATTAATTAGTTCATCCATTTGTGTTGTAAGAATTAGTTGATTAGGACATTTGGACCCTCTTGTGCGATGGCAAATTTGTAATATTTGTATGTCTTCTAAACCCATTTCTTTATCATGTTATTTACCTGCTTATCATGGTTTCATGTAGTATCATGTTTTCATTTCATATCATTGCCATGCTTTGCATCCATTTTTGCATGCATTAAGGTTCGGTTCATCATTTTTTTGAATATCATTATTGTTTTCTACTTGCTTGAATACGTGTGTTACTGCATGCTTTGAGTTAATCCATATGACATGTTAATAAGTCAAACCTAATAATTGCATTCTTGTATGTGTTGCATTAGTCATGTGTATTATTAGGGTCATGCATTTTTCTAATTGCTTTTTTTTTTATTTGGCTTATCTTAGAGTATTAGGTGAGCATTTTTTGGTTGTAACATATTCATGTGTGATTGTTGCCACGCTTAGCATCTTACCATGAGGCTATGTGCTTACTCGAAATAAATTGTTTGAATGTCTGTGGATGAAGGTCATTGTACTTGCATTGAGGATAATTTTGATCAAATGTATGTGCGAGCTCATTTCTTTCTTTTTTAGTTGTGTGCACTCAAAACTCTTTCAAAAAGCATAAAATCAAGTCATTTCCAAAGCAATCGAAACAGTCTATACTTGTGTGCCTCACATAGTAAGTTAGCATTATTAATGATCAGAACAAGAGCATATAATGTTGATAAAATTCACATCATGATTAGTAGAAGCCGATCTTTGATCGGGTGAGTAGGATTCTCAATTCATGATCATCCCCTCTCATACCTAAGTTCCCGAGCCGAGACACTTTGGCTATGACGGACAAGTGGCCTTTGGTACAAGTCATGGGTTTCCTAGATTTTCTAAAAATATTTAGGTGACGACTTTGACATATGACAATGCAGTCCATTTTTGGCATCTCTGATGATTAATGGATTTTCTAAGATTTTTCAGATTTGGACTCTCATTCAATTTTCTGTTTCACATTGCACTTATGGAACTAGATTCAGAACAACGGGAGTCCAAACTATAAAGCTATCGTACCCAAAGAGACCAAACCCCTCCGAGGAGCACGAAAAACTAGCTACGAAATGCCCATAGGCTTACATCTTTACATTAAATTAAGGGTTTCACCCGTTTACAACAATGGTGTTCCGCCCACAAGTGATGGCCCAATTTAAGGAAGATCACCAATCTTAAATCATCTCTCAATTTGCTCCAAAAAAATTATTAGCCACATGGAATGAACATAAAGTCCAGTAGAGATCCTAACATGATTCTAAACAATAACAATATACAGATATCTATGATCATGAATGCACCACAACATACAATATAAATAATGTGACAGTTTAATATTCAAAATATACTTATATAAGTACATTTTCTCCAAAAACATCCATTTGAATTCTACAAGCTGTAAAACCATTTGTTTTCTTTCCAACTATCCAAGTTTAGTTCCAAAAGCATTTCTTCACAAGACAACCTTGGTTATTTCAACCCCCACATTAATATAAAAGAATTTCGTCTCCACATTTGCTTGAAAGCACGTTCAAATATACGAGTCACAACCAAATCCCATATCTCGACCCACTACACACACTTAAGTAACAACACATCTACTATCTTCCCTAGCCATAGACCCAAGGACAGTGAACACCCATAATCGGATACCAAGAAAACATATATTTCTAAATACAAAAAACTGAACGTAATACATACTTCCATTTCCACCAGCCTACAGCACAAATGGTAAATGATGCAACCCACATAATACATAACGCTTTACCGGCCTCACCCGAAGGGAAACGACCCTAAGGTCACCCTTTTTCGAGCACAAACTGGAAGGGCGAGGAACCTACCACAAGGTGCCACGCTTTACTAGCTCAATACAGAGAGAAGCAGACCTCTTTTCACACTTTAACTAGCACAAACCAAAAGGGACAAGGAACCTCTGTCAAAGCACCACACTCTATCGGCCTCACCCAGAGGGAACCGGACCCCTAAACAATAACACAATAATAGCACAACATGCTAAACTACAAAATATTGTACAAGTATAATACATACATATCATCTACTCAACAATAACAATGACATCCTCCACCGATGACCAAGGATAAAACCTCTAATCATATAAATAAATACATGACTCATACAATAAAAATCCATAACTAATTCCACCTTTTCAAGTCAACATTTCTCATTTCATTTTATAAAAGAGTTACACACGCCATTTTATTTCCAAAACCAAATCCATTGTTTCAAAATCATCAACTACGTCCACAAGTGGCCAAAACTTCATATTTTTCCTTAAACCAATCCAATTCATAGAGTACAACTACAATACAAAATTAATCAAAAACCACTACTAAACCCAATTAAGTTTCATTTTAATAACTCTACCACTATTCCAATTCTTTAACACATAACCTGATTAGTACACATCTTCACCCTTTTAGGATTAATTAAGCCCATAATGATAAATTAGGGTTTTTTTTTCCATACTCACAACATGAACATGCCCAACTACCACTCAAATAACCAAAACACCTGTAACTCATCAAATTCCAATTCCAACTCCCAAGATCCAAACCCCAAACCGCTATTATTTTTTTTTATTTTTTTTTAGTAAAACTTCTTAACAAACTAGTTATTAAATGTTTTAAAAACTACCACATGTATATCTATAACGAGGTATTGAAAATGAGTAAAGAAATCCCTACCTCTTGAAACGAAGAGGAGCCAACCCAAAAATCACCATTGAAGAAATAGCGATCTACTCAGATTAAATGGAAGCCCTCACCGAGCTCTACGTTTTACTCTGATGAGGGCTTCCATTTAAATGGTGGTGAAACGTAGAGTAAAACGAGGGCTTCCATTTAGAGTAAAACCTAGGATTCTTGCTTAAATCTAGGGAGGGCTTCCATTTAATCTGAGTGGATCGTAGAGCTTAGATTAAATGGAAGCCCTATGGTGGTGAAACCAAGGATTAGGGTTTTAAGCAAGAACTAGAGAGAGAGAGAGAGAGAGAGAGAGAGAGAGAGAAATTAGTCTTAGAAATGTTTTATTGAGAGAGAGGAGATGAAAAAGTGACCAAAAACCATTCTCCCTGATTTGATATACGCACAGACCACTCGAGTGACCAAAACACCACTCAAGCGTCAGACACAAATAAGTGAGACCGCTCGAGCAACCAAAACATGGCTCGAGCATACAACGACCCCCTTCCAAAAGTTTACAAACTGTAGAAGACCGCTCAAGCGCTGGAAAGACTGCTCGAGCGAACCTAAAGAAAAACAGACATGATATCCTCGGAAAAAGAACTACCAACCTGTTCACAACACAACCTACAACAAGACAAGAAAGAGTATAGACAACGATAAAAAGTGTTGAATCCTGAATCCAAGAACATGAAAGGGTCACATCTAACCCAAGCTGTTATAATCTTTCCCTTCTAAGAAATTTTATCGTCGAAATTTAAGAATACTCTACAACATAAGGCAAACCAACCACAAAAATAAATACAGCCACCAACCCAAGCCTAAATCCATACTATGGAAAATTTCATGGATCCTGGTCCAACGCATCAAGGCCCCAAAGACATCCCAACAACAAGACTACAAGAAAGAGGTCACGAATGATTCTTCGACCAACACAACTCGTTGGGTCTATGAGACAATAAAAACAAACAATGGACTCTATATGCACCCCAAGGACTTCAACTTTCACTAAGCACTCAACACCCAAGCACTAAGGAAATGAAAACCACTCTTACAACAAAACTCTCGGTCAACTCTCACAAAAGATGAGGACTTACTATGAAAACACAACCCAAAAGACAATGCTCTGGCATAATAAGCCGCAACAATGCCAAACCCTCCTCAAAACAAGACACCTAAACACTACTAGCAATCCAAGCTAAGTCATTACACAAACCAACCATGAAAGATGACATAATTCACAACACATCCATATTAAAAGAAAAATTCTTCATTTCTTCTTTTCATTGAAAATGGCTCTCTTGTATTAAAAAATAAAAATAAAATAAAATAAAATTCCCAAAAGGTGCTCAAACTTGCTCCGCCCACAACCAAAATACGTTTTTTGTTTCCATGTAAAACTTAAAATTTTGCAACCATCCTCCTAAAACAAAATAAAGTGTTATTCAGAACACATAATCATTCACATTCTCATGATTTGTTAGATTCAACTTTTATTAAATCAAATAAACTGCGCCTCAAAATCTTTTAGTACTATTTAGATTAAATCCAAAACCTTGCAGGTCCACAAGAAAAAATTCAATTTTTTTTTCCTCGAATTCACTTCTCAACATAAAACAACTAGTGAACTTCAACTATCACCCAACAACACCCATTACTGCTATAGTGATGTCACAACACCAAAAATAACATTTCTATAACAACAAATTAATAGAAATAACAACCATGTTAATAATGTAAAGAAGCACAAATAAAGTTTACATATTCCTCGGAGCCTCATTCCATCACCATCTATCAATCAAACAATGACGCAAAAGCGCTCACAACACGAAGGCCTCAACATAACCCCAACCCAGTTACCACCAGCTCACACCAACTTCACCTCACCTACCCAAGACTTACGCTCGCAAGACTACCTCAAGGTCCCTTCCAACCTTACAACCACTACACTCTATTCCAAACTACCTCTTACATGAGAAATCCCTGAGTGTACTACTCAACCTGCTTCTGAGTCGCCAGCTGACCCCCATAGAAGTGATTGTAGAACCAACTGTATCGTACCATGGATGGTCTATCCAAGTAGGGACGCGCTCGAAGCAGATGAACCTAGGCAACTCGCCACTAGCCCATATCCAACTCAAAGGGGATCAGATCACCCCCTACTGGTAGCCCAGTGATCATGCAGAAATCATACGGTGTCATCATCATCTCCTCCATGAAAGAGAAGTGGAAGGAGTTAGTGGTGTCCCACTACCACTCCTCCAAGGCACTGAGCAGAGGTCAGCTCGCCTGTAGCTATGAGAGTCCAAAGCAAAAAAAGGTCGAAGCCTGCATTATTTACCATCTCTCAGACCCTAGCTGGGAGCACCTGATACCAATCCCTCACCGTCACTGCTCCATAACCTCTCCAAGAGTAAGCATCGTACTATGGTAAAGAATAATTTGTTAATACATGGCCAAACAAAGGATTGTGATGAATTTCAAAGCAAAATACATAAAGAAACGAGGGTTATTTCCTCAGAAGCATCATGGGAGAGGTGTAACATGTGCTCTCGTAATAGAAAGTCCTCAGGCACATCCCGGTCAAAATTATCAAATCTCAAAAAAATCACCGGAAACCATCTCATGAGTATGCGGGTGATAAGTAACCGGATCAAATGGCCTCACCCTCAATGGTGGCAACTCAAGCTCAGGAGGGTAAATCTCCTCTGCGGTGATATTAGCAAGAATGTCCCCTACCGTAATGCTTGTATCTTCTTATATCAGGTCCTCGGTACTCGTGGCGAACGGAAGAATGGGTACCTTAGGATCGGTGAGTGGTGCGTCACCCTTGGGGATGATAGGAGGGGCATTACCCTGTGGAATGTCTTCGGCCATAGAAAATGTGATACCCCTGTTCGGTATTATGTTAATTAGTCTCTAATGCGTATGTGATTATATGTCTTGATATGATTTTGTGTGCCATTATATGGATATATGTGATTTTGAAACTTTATCTGTTCACCATAGGAATATCTGTTTGAATAATCTGCTTTGGAAATTAAATTGAGGGCCTTATCGGCCACAGAACCCAAAATTGATTACGCCATTGTGATTGGCATAATTTTTAGAGCCTACGGTGAAATTTAATTAGAAATTAATTCTGGTCAGATTAAACTGATTAAATTGATGAATTAAGGGCCCAAATATTTTATATTAAAATATTATATTAGTGGGGCTTGTTGTATAATAGCATTACACTCCCCTTTAACTCTATGAACTCAAAATCTGAGGGGTTCAATTGTGAGAGAGTGAGGGCCGGCCTTAGTGAGAGAAAGGGAGAGAAATTGTGTATTTTGGCTTAAAGCTTGGGAATTTTGGGGATTTAGCTCAAGAATTGACTAGAGCTTAGAAGATCAAAGCTTCTAGGTAAGTAAATCTTGGATTATAGTTCGTAATTTTGTGTGTTCAAGCTAATTTGGTGATCAAGGGTAAGATTGAAATGAAATTGTGTTGGAATTGTTGAATTGAAGCTTAATATGTGCATGCATGTAAGAAATTACTTTGAAATTGCATGTTTGAGCACAAATGTGTGTAATCCATGTGAAATGTTAAAGGAAACTCATGTTTTGATCACCATTTGAGTTATCCAAGTTAAGAATGTGGCTAATTCATCACATGCATGTACAATTTGAGAAGATATGAGCCTGAATGCATGAATTTGTTATGTTGGTGTTGAGTTTAACATATTTTGGGCCATGCATGTAGATAAATCAAGAAATTGAGCTTCATAATGTTATAATCTTACATTGGTGCCAAGTTGGTATGATTATATTTGAGATTTGAGCCATTGCATGCAAGTAATGTAGTTGGAAAATCGAATTGGAGCTCAAGAACTCAACTTGAGATTCCCAGAATTTTGTTGTCTGCTCGAGTGGGGGAACTGCCGCTCAAGCGGGAAAATCGAGCTCCCAGCATTTTTTTCAGACATGGTGCCCGCCGAAAGGTGGAAGTTGACGCCGAGGGAGCTATGTAAACAGTACCGCCGAAGGCCCGAAGTTCACACTCGAGCGTGAATTTGAGGTAACCAGTACTTTTGCAGGCTTAAGGATCCGCTTGAGCAGGGAAGTCCACGCCGAGGTGGACCCCTGCTTTACGAAATTCTGTTTTGCATTCTCGAAGTTCTGTTCTCTTTCACTTGTAAGCACTTTTAGGCATATGTTAAGCATTGTAAATGAGTTAATGAGATAAGAACAAAGCCTAAAGAGGAATATGTGACTTAAAGAACGGATTGAACAATTAGTGACCCGTTTGTGTTCATGAAATGTGTAGGGTCAAGCTCCAGGACAAATCCACAAGCCGATCACTGTGAGTAATATCTGAAATGTATTATTGTCCGATTGCTTACTTCTACGTAAGTTTTGTAAAGTTCATTAATCTAAATGAATGGACCGAAGGTCGTTTTGACATAAATGAATGGACCGAAGGTCGTTTTGACACAAATGAATGGACCAAAGGTCGTTTTGGCATAAATGAATGGACCGGAGGTCGTTTTGACATAAATAAATGGACCGAAGGTCGGTTTGGCATAAATGAATTGACCGAAGGTCGTTTTGGCATAAATGAATGGACCGAAGGTCATTTTGACATAAATGAATAGACCGCAGGTCGTTTTGACATACATGAATGGACCGTAGGTCATTTTGATATAAATGAATGGACCGCAGGTTGTTTTGACATAAATGAATGGACCGAAGGTCGTTTTGACATGAATAAATGGACCGAAGGTCGTTTTGACATGAATGAGTGGGCCGAAGGCCGTTTTGACACACATGAATGGGCCAAAGGCCGTTTTGACATGAATGAATGGGCCAGAGACCGTTCTGTCATGAATGAAAGTCTAAATGGGCCAAAGGCCAGTTTGTCATTTAAATAGGCGAAAGGCTAGTTTGACACGAATGATAGTTTGACATAAATAATAATTTGACACGAATGATAGTTTGACATAAATAATAGTTTGACACGAATGATAGTTTAATATAAGTAATAGTTTGACACGAATAACAGTTCGATCTGAATAATAGAATGAATGGGCCAGAGGCCGTTTTGACTTGACATGAATGAATGGGCCAGAGGCCGTTTTGACATGAACGAAAGTTTGAATGGGCCAAGGGCCAGCTTGCTATGGAAAGATAAATGGGCCAAAGGCTAGTATGTTTGGAACCACAATCACTTGACCTAAATTATGTATATATATGTTAAATAGAAATATGAATTGGGCCCAAGGCCGTTTGGAGCATATTGTTCTACATATCGTTTGTATAACTTCTGTATTTGATATTATTCACTGGGCTATCGCTCACGCTCATTCATGTGTTTGTAGGTGAGCCAAGAAAAGTCTAAACCCAGCCCCAGTGAAGTCTGTCAGGAACAACAAAGGTTTTGGAGAGTCAGCCCTTGTGTCTCACGTACAAGACCCGTCCTTGCCATTTTGTTATGTATTATATTTTGTCATGTGGGCGAGGACTTTGTGTATATCTGTATATAGTTGAGATGGGTTGACTTAGATTCGAATGATCCTGTTGTGCAGAACTTTTTGGTACTATGTTTTTGTTATGAGTTATTAACGTACATATGTATGGTTTGTTTTGATGTGCATATAAGCACAGCTCTATGGACAAAGTTTTAAATTTCTGCTTCCGTATGGCCCCTTTACTCTGATGAGTTATGTCTGTTTTGGTTTGAGGCCGTAGGTAATCTCAAGATTACTGGCCGGTTATGTCCTTAACCCATAGGGGCGGGTTCGGGTCATGACAGAAAAGGTGATGGGTGGTAAGAGAAAAGCAAGAAAACTGAGGGAAATAGGTGAAAAAAACCAAAACCAAAACCAAGCCTTAGGAGAGAGAAAATGAGTGGAAAAAGTGAAAACTCAAAAGTGAGTAGAGAAAATCAAAAAAAAACATGAGAGTGAGCAAAAAACTATGAGAAACCCAAAACTCAACCAAATCAAAATCTAATTAGTTCAAAATGTAAAGGGTTAAAAGGGTTTTCAAGAAAAAGTTCACAAGAACCATTGGCTAATGCAAATAAAGTGAAACTATAGAGAGAGAAAAAGTGCCTAGAGAGAAAGAGAGGAACTTTTCGGATGGTGTGTGTATGAAATGAAGAGCCAAAATCGAGTTTAAAAGAGCCTCAAGTGCAAAAACCCCAAAACTACCCTATAATCGATAGGTTTGGCAGGCCGGTCAATTGTTTCCACGGCCGACTTACTTTTTGGTGGGCCAACCAATTAAGTTAGGAAACAGTGTGTTTTGGCTGGATTTTTGCACAATTTGTGCACAGATGGTCCTGTATTCATCTTGAAGAGGGAAAATTTGGAGTATTTAAGTTTGTTTTAACTTCAGAAATTTTTAAAATTACATTTCGAATGCACCTTCTCAGGTCTCGCCATTTCTTTGGAGTATGAATGTACTCTAGCCTCGAGCTCAGGCCTACTTTAAGTCAAAATGGCGATCAAAAGTGATCTCCCTAAACACCATTCCCCAACGAAGATGTTTTCTTCAAAGTATGAGTTTGTTTCAACCGCTTTTGTTTGTCTATTCTATTGCATTGCCCAAACTACATTGCTTATCACATGTACTACATCATCTATCGCACCCACTACATCTATTTGCATCATGTGTTATCTTGAAGCATCTATCCTTTTCCCGCTAAAATGCGTTTAGGATCATTGTCCGCAAGCGTGGTAAGTTATTCCTTGCCAATTGCCCCAATGAGGTGCTCTCGAAAAGCATCGCTTGTTATTTATCTTTGCCATTGCAATGCATGGAACATGCACCGCATTGTATTTCAGATCAACTACGAATTGCATCGTATTCATATGCATCATGCATGTATCATCTTATTGAATCCACCCTTATCACCCGACGGTGTGATTTAGCTTGTATTCACCCTTTCGCATTGCATGCAATTTAGGCTTGTTCACTCTTATCACACGAGTGTGATTTGGTTTGCACCCTCTCCCTTTTCGCATTTCCTGTGTTTAGGCTTGCATTTTTCACCCTCTCTACGTGATGCGTAGTTTGGCTGGTATCTTTCACCATCTCTATGTGATGCGTAGTTTGGCTTGCATCTTTCACCATTTCTATGTGATACGGATTTTGGCTTGTATCTTTCACCCTTTCTACATGATGTATAGTTTGGCTTGTATCATTCACCCTCTCTAGGTGATGTGTAGTTTGACTTGCATCTTTCACTCTCTCTACGTGATGCGTAGTTTGGCTTGTCTCTTTCACTCTCTAAGTGATACGTAGTTTGGCTTGCATCTTTCAGTCTCTCTACATGATGCGTAGTTTAACTTGCATCTTTCTCTCTTTCTACGTGATGCGTAGTTTGGCTTGTATCTTTCACCCTCTCTACGCGATGCATAGTTCGACTTGCATCTTTCTCCCTTTCTACATGATGCATAATTTGGCTTGTATCTTTCACCCTCTCTACATGATGTGTAGTTTGGCTTGTACCTTTTCTATGTGCTACATAGTTTAGCTTGTACCTCTTCTCCTCTTTATGATTTTCTGGCGATATGCTCATTTGTGGTTTTGATTGTTGAGTTGCATGGTATATCGTTTGCATCCTACCCCTGAACTACGCTAGTTTGATTCATTGCAAAGGATACGTAGGTAACTTTCGAGTTCAACCAACTACATCTCGCATTTTGTTTGTCCGCCTACGTCTTACGGCCTCGTCAAATGGGTCGCCGCTTTGACATTCATTCACGTCATGTCACAACAATCCGAGAAGCGTCAAAAGAAAGGCAATCAGAACAACCCATTTTGACCGCGAACACCTGATGATGAAACATTATGCTGTGCAATCTTTTGAATCTTCAGCAAAGGAATTTGAATTCGATCTCCAAACCCAGAACTTGCCCCCCTTTTTTTTATCAAACCCCTATTTTCTAGCTGATCACACAGAGAGCAGCAGGCCAATTAATTTGGCCGGCCATGTGTAACATCAGATTCTGCATCTGCAACACAAATTGCTCCTATGCACAGGATTTGGCCACCTACCCTTTTTTGAAGATATTTTTTATGGAAGAAGGCTAAAGTTCTATAAATAAACCATCTCCCTTCAGAATTTAGGGTTAGAAAATTTTTCAAAAGGCTTAGGAGATTATTCAATTCTCTTTCTTGATCTTCAAATTTTCTTGACTATAGATACAACATTGGAGCACAAATTGAAGCTTTTTGTTGAAGTCTTAAGCTATATTTCAGATACTTGAGGGTGTTTGGATTGAAGTTTGTTAACTAAGAAGCTCTTCCTCTCTCTAAGAGGTTAACCTTTGAACTCCTTTCATCATCTTTTCTTTTACTCTTTTACTTTTCATTTCTAGTCATAATATACGGATTTTCAGAGGTTATTTTAGGCTTAAAAAATGTGATTGAGCTTTGTTAAAAGTGGAAGGGATGGCCACCCTTCCATAGGCTTGTTCATTAGTTGTAACTCATTTGTTATCTTTCATCGTTGCTCTCTTTTTTTCACTTCTTTTAGTTGATTTTCAGCACTATTTTTAGGTTATTTTTGTGTGATATGAACTGTTGTAATAGTGTAATAGTCCTCACGGATTTGGTGTGTTTAGGATATAGCCGTCAATCCATTTGAGTTGATCGATTTACTTTTGTTCTTATAGCTTTCCTTAGTATATTGGAATCTTGTGGTCATGGGAGGTTTAGAGCTTAGCCACCCCGCCACAAGTTTGATTAACTAATTGTAAATCTTTTGCTTTCATGATATTGTTGTTTACCTTGAAGCTAGGTGATAGCTTCCGTGTTAAAGTGTTGAAAAACTCTCGTCTTGATCATTTTCGAAATATGGAAATGGATGTCTCATTCTTATTCCATGAATAAAAGAAGAGTTGTCAACAACTTTGATGAGTTGTGTGTTTAAGCTTTGACAGTTAGCTTCTTCTTCTTCTTTTTTTTATTTTGTCCCTTATTCCCATTGTTGCTCATATAGAGCTCTTCATCGAAAGTATTAGAAACTCTCTTCTAGTTCTATTTTGAAGCATGGAAATGGATGTCAATCCATGTTCCATGAGTAGGGAGAGGAGTCTCTAATTTCTTTCTTCAATGATGTATCCTCTTGTTTACAACCTTCATTTTTCAAAGATGGTTTTCCTTATCCTATTCTCTTCAAATTTAAGTACTCATTTACTCTTAGAATGATTCTTTTTCCTCTTATTTCCAACCAATTCTTTGAATGATTCTTTTTTCTCTTTTTTTAGCTTTGTACTCATTAGATCTTTCATCTTGTTGCTTCACTAATCATCATGTAATACCCTTGGGATGTTTAATGGTTTGTGAAGCAAACCTATTTCCTCCATGAATATCTTTATGATAAGAGGGAACAAGAATGATGAACATCCTTTGGAAATCCTCTGTTTGCTCTATTCTAGTTCTGTTCTAGCAGGTTTTCCAGTATAGTTTTACGACTGACCAATCAAGTGTACGACTGACCAATTCCTTTAGCCGACCGAACAAGTCAAGTGTACGACCGACCAACTCATTTGTACGACTAGTGTGTTTATTCAGCCAAGAAGAGAAAATCCCTAGGGTAAAACAAAACTGTTTTCTGGATACAAATAGAGTAATTTCTAGCAACAGGCAGAGTTGTTTCCAGAGTATGTTCCCGTTTATGTACGCATGGTTTCCCGCCCTTTATTCAAACTGGAAATTTGTATATGTAATAATTAGTTAATTCATTTGGGGATGTAATAATTAGTTAATTAGGCCATTCAGACCCCCTTGTAAAGAGGGCAGATTTGTAACACTTGATTTATGTCTTCCAACCTCCATTTCTTTCTCCCTTTTATTTATGCTTACCATAACTATATAAAGCATCATGTTTTTCTTTATTATTTCCATGCTTTGTATCCATTTTTTTGCATGCCTTAAGATTCAGCTCATCATATTTAATGTTGTTATCATTTTTTACCTGATTATGTGCTCTACCTCATGCTTTGAATTGATTCACATGTCATGTTAATAGTCGAATCTAGTAGTTTCATTTTGTATGTGTTGCATCAGTCATGTGTTTTTTTAGGAACATGCATTTTTCTAATTATCTTCTTTTCTTTGGCTTGCCACAAATGCGTACCAGGTGAGCATTGTTTTCTTTAGCATGTCATATGTGTGTGTTTGTGTTACCATGTCGAGCATACTACCATGAGACTACTTGCTTAGCTGAAATAACTCTATGAATGCCTGTGGATGGAGGTTATTTCGCTTAATTTGAAATGACTTTGATTGTTGTATATATGAGCACATCTTTCCTTTGAGTTGTACATACTCAAAACTCTTTCAAAATCGTATAAGATCAAAGCATTTCAAAGTAAGTGACGTAGTCTATACTTGTTTGCTTCATATAGTAATGTAAGCATTATTAATAAATCAGAATACGAGCATATAATGTCTATAAAATTCACATCATAACTTAGTAGGGGCCAATCTTTGATCGGGTGAGTGGAGTGCTCAATCCATGACCTTCCTCTCTCATACCTTAGTTCCCGAACCGAGACACTTTGGCTGCGACAGACAAGTGGCCTTTGGCACGAGTCACAGGTTTTCTAATTTTTCCAAAAATATTAGGTGGCGACTCTGAAATTCGACAATGCAATCCATTTTTAGCATCTCTTGTGATTAATGGATTTTTCTAAGATTTATCGGATCTGGACTCTCATTCATTTTGTTGTTTCACATTGCACTTGTGAAACCAAATTCAGCACCAAGGGAGCCCGAACTATAAGAATTGGTGCTCGAGGAGACTAAAGCCCGCCAAGGAGCACAAAAAACTAGTTACACTACCATTTTCTCTGGCCTACAGCACGGTTGGCAAATGATGCAACACATATAGCACATACCGCCATCGGCCTCACCCGGAGGGGGACGACATCGAGGTCACACTCTACCAGGCGCAAACTGAAAGGGAGAGGAACCTATGACAAGGCTCCAAGGTTTATCGACTTAATACAAAGTGAAACAAACCTTCTTTCCCACTGGACTAAGTGCAAACCGAAGGACAAGGAACCTCTATCAAAACGCCATGCTTTACCTACCTCACGGAGAGAAAGACCCCCAACCAATAACACAATAATAGCACAACATGCTAAACTACATGATATTGTACAAGTGTAATACATACACATCATTTACTCAACAACAACAATGTCATCCTCCACCGATGACCAAGGACAAAAACATCTAATCATATAAATAGATACATGACTCATACAATAAAAATCTATAACGAATTCCATATTTTCGAATCAACCATTTCTCATTTCATTTCATACGCCATTTTATTTCCAAAACCAAATCCATTGTTTCAAAACCATCAACTAAGTCCACCCTTCGCCAAAACTTCATCTTTTTCCTTAAAGCAATTCAATTCATAAAGTACAACTACAATACAAAATTAATCAAAAACCAATACTAAACCCAATTAAGTTTCATTTTAATAACTCTACCATTATTCCAATTCTTTAACACATACCCTGATTATTACACATCTTCACCATTATAGGATTAATTAAGCCCATAATGATAAATTAGGATTTTTTCCCTACTCTCAACATGCCCACTTACCACTCAAATAACCAAAACACTCGTAACTCATCAAATTCCAATTCCAATTCCCAAGATCCAAACCCCATACCCTATCATGTTTTTTTTTTTTCCCCTCTAACGAACTTGTTATTAAATATTATAAAAACCTCCACATGTATATCTATAATGGGGTATTGAAAATGAGCAAAGAAATCCCTACCTCTTGAAGCGAAGAGAAGAGAACCCAAAAATCATTGGTGTCAAAACGACGATCCGCTCAGATTAAATAAAGGCCTTCGCCGAGCTCTACGTTTTACTCTATCTATAGTTGTGAAATCAAAGGATTAAGGTGTATAGGAGGATTTTAAGCAAGAACCAGAGAGAAAAAGACAAGAAATTAGGTTTAGAAATGTTTTAGTGAGAGAGACAAGATGAAAAAGTAACCAAAAACCCTTCTCCTCAATCTATATATGCACAGACCACTCAAGCGTTAGACACAAATAAGTGAGATTGCTCGAGCAACCAAAACACAGCTCGAGCGCACAATGACCCTCTCTTAGAAGTTTATAGACTACAAAAGACTGCTCGAGCACTGGAAAGACCGCTCAAGCAAACCTGAAGAAAAATAGACATGATTTCCTTGGAAAAAGAACTACCAACATGTTCACAACACAACCAACAACAAGATAAGAAAGAGTATAGACAACAATAAAGAGTGTTAGATCCTGGATCCAAGAACATGAAAAGGTCGGGTCTAACTCAAGCCATTATAAATACAATGCTATGTTTAAAAGCTTGTTGGGGTTCATTCATTGCCACTTCATCAGACATTATTCACTAGGCAATGGCTCACCCTCTCCCTTATACATTTATGTAGGTAACGAAGAGTTCGAGTACAGAGAACTTGATTACAAGTCGGTCTTGTGTGCTTATGCGAGTTTTGTAAAGTTATGTCCCAAGTGTTGTATTCTATTTTATTATTTAAGTCATGTAATAATGTAGATAATCGTTCAAGAAGAATATATGTTTTCATTTCATATAGTTATGCACTACTCTGAATGGATGTTTCAAATGTACTCAATATAAGAAAGTAATGGCTTCTGCACTTAAAAATGGAAATTTTGCCCCAATTATTTGGAGAGTTCAATTTGTTTTGCAAGCTAGGCCTTTATAGTCAGCGACTACTGGCCGGTCGTCTCAGCATCCTGTTTAGGGTGGGTTGGGGTCATGACATAAAGCCAACCCAAAAGATGATTTTTTGCTACCACACATTGATGATTTAGTAGACTTCACAATAGGGCATGCACTTTTGTTATTCATGGATGGATTTTATGGATATAATCAGATTATGATGGCATCGAAAGATAGGGAGAAGACAACTTTCACTACTCTGTGGGGAACCTACTTGTAACACTTGTATCCTTTAAACCATTAGATGGTGTATTTAATTCCATTATTTTGATTTTAGGAGTCTTTGGGGTTGTTGAATCTTGATTTTGGAGGAGTATAATTCGATTTAGGCTTGTTGGGTTTGTTTGTTTGCACTTGTTCTTGTCGAAAAGTTCCTTGGGAACTTAGAAATTCTGTTCTGGGGTCGATACCAGCCTTCCTAAGGGTCAACCGTTACCTGTTGCAGTGTTCTGGAAGTATTGCTGGAATTTAGGGTCAACACTAGCCTTGGTGGTGTCAACACGTGTCTTTTGTTGTTGGCCTCAAGAGTCGACACCACTTTCGGAAGGGTCAACCCTTTTATACTGTAGAATCTGATTATTAGTTGCTGAAATTTAGTGTCGACCCTTTTGATCCAAGGGTTGACACCTTGACTACTAACAGCATTGTCATTTCTTCTTGAAAAGTTAACACCACCACACCAAGGGTCGATCCCTGCGTGTTTTTTTTCAGAATTTTGGGTTCGAATGGGCCCTACTTTTGGGGGATTTTGGACTTATTCTTTTCAATGACCTTAGGGCTACTTTTCTACTACTATAACTAGACCCAAAAAACTTCTCTCTCATGATTTTCTTCTCCTCTTTCCTCTCAAATCATGAGTCTCTCTTCTTGTCTCTCTAAACTCAACTTTTTCCCACCTAGATCTTTAGATCTACTCACCTAGAAGTATCTTCTCACCTGGGTCCTTTGATAAAGGTTGTAGAGCGCGTCAAGGGCTTTCTTTTAATCCGAGGACTTTGAGATTTCATCAACTTTGGGCTTCTCCAAGTTTTCTTTTCACTCCTTTGAGGTAGGGATACTTTTACCCTAGTATTTCCTTGTTTTGAAGAGATTTCATGGTATAGTTGTGACTTATGAGCTAGTTTGAGGATATTGTTGGATAAATTCCATGTTTTACATAAATAAACCATTTTACTTTACTTTCGCTTCAAATTTCTTTACTCTTGCTTTTCAAAACATGTATATAAATGTTGTTAAAACCCATATCTATGATGAAGGAGAAAAACCCCCCAAATTTGGTAAAATCCTAAATTCTCAAATTGAGTAAAAAAAACACCAAATTGAATGGAATTTCCTTTGATTCATGAAATATTTGTGAATAATGAAGAGATAAAAGATGTGGATGTTGATATGGTAAAGGAGTTATGGCTTGGATTTTTTTTTTTTCTTTGAATGTTGTGTTGTACTCCATTCTTTAGTAATGTTGGATGTTTTTTGATGGAATAAAATATGGTTGAATTGTTAATTGGCATGAGTCCGGGTCAGAGTCAGTTTTGGAAGTGTGGTGTTGTGTTGGTACCCGCACAGGGAGTTTAAAAGGTGCCCAAATGCACTGTCTAGGCTTCTCGCTGGACAAATGTGGAAAAAATATTTTTGGATGTCCACAAAGTCCTGCCGTATTGTAGCCGAAAAAAGTGGAAAAACATATAGTTTTCTTTGGGTGCCCACTCCCTACCGTATAATAGCCGGCAAATGTTTGGGCAGTTTTAAAACAAAAGCAAAGGGTGTTTTGAATTGGACTCTTACAAACGGACTCATGGCTTGCTTTCTATGGTTGTGATTGTTTAATCATTGTGCTTGATGATATGAATTGTAATTGTTACTGTTTGGTTATCCTGTATCTATATGATTGAGAAGGATTACATATGAAGACAAATTCCCTTGTAATATTTTGTCGCAAGGATACCATAATCTTGTTCAAGTGATTAAATACTTGGTTAAAAGCATTCCTACTAGGCGTATAGCTCAACCTTACTTTATTTTTTAGGAAATAATGAAGTACCACCTCCCTGATGGATTAGAACAAGGAATAGCTCCTTTTGGAAAAAGATGATTCATGGGTGTTTTGTTATTTTGAATTGGGATTTTTGTAACATGACCATCAAATTTATTTTGTTGTTATTGTATGCCCAAGAGGCTTATATTTTGTAAGGCCATCTAGTTCATTGAACTGGAATATGAATCCCGGATATCGTGGGAATGTACATGATGAATTGTAATCTCTTAACTCTTAGTTCAATGAGAAAGATGACTTTTTGAGTATATTGTTGTGTTTGTCATGGCATGCTCTTGTGTGAAATTTTGGGCATTACAAATTGGTATCAAAGCAATAGGCTAGAATACCTTTGGCTCATGGGAAGTGACGTGTGTCACAATAGGGCCCTTAGGCTAAGACGGAATGCTTAGGATGCCTTGTGTGTTATGTGTCTTTATGTGATTATATGGGCATAGGGTTAGACTCCTATGATATGGCTTTTGTCCGTTACATTCATCAAAATCCTTTTAGAAAGGCACTTGATCACTGTTCTTTCCACTTGGAGGTCCTTGATTGCCATGGAATTAGCTAATATCTTAGGAGGACAACTCTTGTGTGCTTTTATGTGATTGTATGTGTGATTGTTTGGATTCTTTTATCTGGAAGTTTGTGTGTTTACATGGTGAATAAGTATGAGGATTAAGAATGGAGCACTTAGGTGCGGGAAGTTGGTTTTGAATTTAATATTGTCTCTACTTCTTATAGATGTCTAGACATGCTAGAGCTCGTAGTAGACCTCGTTGAGGAGGCCAGAACATTCCAGCCCAACCCGAGATCCCTCCGTAAGAAGAAGGAGTGGGTCAAAACAGTATACCCATTCCACCTGCCCAAGAAGCTATGGGGGCCTTCTCTAGGGAAATGGCAGGGGCTCTATGGGAGTCCATGGAGATATTGAGAACTGAGCAAGCGGCCACAGTTATTAAAGGAGAAACAAGAGCTTCCTTTTTGAAAAATGAGTTCTTTCATTCCAATCCTGCCGAGTATAGCAGTGAGCTTGATCCGATGAAAGCTGACGAGTGGTTGGAGAAATTGGTCAAGTTCTTTGAGATCTTAGACATTCGAGAAAATGAATTGCGAGTAGCATTAGCGGCCTACCAGTTGAAGAAGGAGGCCGGGCAATGGTGGAAATCTATAAAGCATAGGATTGAACATACTTGGGAAGTATTTGTGCAAGCTTTCCAAGATAAATTCCTCCCTTCCAAAGCTAGAGAGTGGTTGAGGAATTATGTAATTCACAGGCTCGACTATAAGCATGGCATATGATTTTATTCAAGACATGTGATAAAATACATATTCAAGTAATGAATTTGAACATTGATATTGGGTTAGCATGATGAGCCAAGCCTTGGATGCATGCAAGACAATGGATGCAAAGTATAAGAATGCTAATTAAAAAAAAAATGATATCCTATTCTAACCATCGTAAACAAGTAAGTAAAAGGGAAAAAGACGTGGGGTTAGAAGACATACAACTTGTTACATAATTACCCTCATGCAAAAGGGTACGAATCAAAGTCCGAAAGTACAAATTAAATTAATTATTATAAAACCGATTGAATAAATTAAAGAATTAACTAGCTAACTATGCTATTATAACAAGGATAACCAGGACAAGTAAACTAACTATCTAAGTTAATTAACTATAACAATCACAAATAAACAATAATAAATTAATTAATTACAACACTACTAATTAACAATACTAATTGTAACAATAATAATAAATGGATTAATTAATTACAACAATGATAATGATGCAAGCAAGGATGCGCAAGGGTTGCGTGCACATGCACAATGTCCAAGAACAGCTTTGTCTGCCCAGATTTGCTCCGTTTCACTTTCAACCACTGCCCTCTGTTTTCTACAAAAATACACTACTAACCAAATACTGATGACCGGCTGACCCTCAATGAAGCTCGGCTGGGCCTAAAGAAGGCCGGTCGTGCCTCAATTTCATGCAAAATTCTGTTTTGTGCTCTGAAGTGAAAGCAACGCCGACAGAGTGTTCTGGACTCTATTTGTCCTTCTCACACTTCTCTGTCATGGGAAAGCCTCGAGAGAAGGTTGGTGTTGTTTCCAAAACCATCAAAGAGCAAGTTGATTGCTTGATGATTTCAGGAACAATTTTGGACAAAAATCAATAAATGACAAGAATAACAACCACCCCTCCCTTCTATCATAGAGTGAACTCAAAGAGAGAGGTAAAGACGCTTTAAGATTCATCAAAACATCATGGATTGATGTAAGATAACCCTTGACACAATGGATTCAACATAACATCCGATCAAACCCCAAGCAATATAACTCATTTTCTTTATGTGGGTTGGTTCATTTTAAGCCAAATTCATTAGTCTTTACTATCCTTTAATCCATTAAATCCAAGATGATTGTTACGTCCACTAGAGATTACGTCCACTAAGTGAGAAATATGTCAAACGGGAGGTGATTCTCAACATGAAAAAGAGACTACACTGTTGGTAATGAACCTCCATAGAGATTAAGCCATTAAGTGTAAATCATTAGTTCATGTTTTGAATAACCGTCAACCGATTGAAACAACTCTCAAATGAAAGAAATGAATGGCAAGTTGATTATTAAAATGAGGTCCTTAAACATGGAAATGAGTTGAAGAAAAGTCAAGAACAATATACAACAAGCTATGGAGGCAAACTTATGAGATAACAACTAAGCTAATCAAAGCATGAACTATTTAAATAACTTAGAATAGCCCTAAAATAGCCCTCAAAAGATGAAAAACAACGGCTAAAAATGCATGAAAAGTGCCTAAAAAGCTAATCAACAAAAAGAGAAAACAAGACTAGTAAGCAAGAAAAAGGAGAGGTGGCTAACCCTTCCACTTTTGAAATCTCAAAGCATGATTTTTAGCCCTTTTTTTAACTCTAAAAATCAGTTTAGGGAACAAAGAAAAATAGTATAAAAGTGAGGGTTTGAGCTATAGGTAAAGGTGTAGAAATAGTGTAAACTCTCTCTATCCTTTTGGTAGCTCTCCAAACCCAAACTTAAACACTTAAAATAGAATCAAAGCAACATGAAACTACAAGAATTATATAGCAAATGAAAGAACAAGAAGTAAAAGAGAGGATGACAAGCTTATACCTCTTAAGGAAGTAAGCTTTTGCAATGAATCAAACTAAGTCTCACCATACTCTCAAGCTTGAATTATGGTGTTCAAGGCTCAACCAAGGTTCCTAAGCTAAGCTGTGAAGGTGCATATGATGTATGGATATAGGTTCAAGGTGGTAGGTTAGCTCAAAGTGTTGCTTGCACAAGAAGAAGGAGAAGAGGGAGCTCTCAAGGTGGTGTAAAGGTTTTTTGAAATTCTTCAACCCTCAAAACATAAATATATGGTCGTTTTTATAGAATTTGAGAAAAATGGGTCATAAATATCTTCAAAAATGGATAGTTGGCGGCCTCACGCCCAGAATAGTGTTTCTCGCTACTAAGGCACGACTAGGCCTCAATGCATTCCCCTGTTTTTCTACTTCAAACTAAGCAAAGGGTGGCACAATGTGTAAAAATGAATTTCTTGGACATAATTAGTGGAAATATGAAAGGTTTGGGATTGTTTCGGAGCTTAAACATGGCCCCTTCGTTGAGACCTCAAACCATGCACAACACCACTTTCATCATCGAGTGTACCGAACAAAGCGCTCGAGCCTTGCGGGCGGTCAAAAATGGGGTGTCCACACTCGGCCTGTAGATGTAATCCCGGCTATGCTGACGCAGACGGAATTAAGGGGCAATTGAGAGAGAGATTTGTGACCTAACAATAGGCCGAGGAGTTAGTCCGGTCCGATTGGGAACAACCTAGAGCTACTAGCCTAGTAGAGATATGCGTTTTGCTGAGCTAGACGGAATTTGTCCTTAGAAGACTAGATTCGGCCAAGCAAAAACTCGGCCGTGGCCATGGAGTTCGGTTGAGCCTACGTTCAGGTTTGACCAGTAAGGCTAGATATGTAGCACGGTCCCAAGGAAATTTCATAGCGCCACACTGAGCATAGCTTGGTAGGAAGTACTATGTGGTGCGCTGGAATTGCATGGAGAGAATTCTGCCATCCGTACGCGTCAATACCGTTTGGTGGTTTTGTCATCCGATGTTTGGCAGTATTTGCACCTACACGTGGAGGAGTGTGAGAGGAGAACATATCCATGCGTCAGAAAGAGGACAGACAAAGAGGAGTGCGCATAAATTATATAAACGGTGCTGCACCACCATGTAGAGGTCTGAGATATCTGGTTATCAAAGCTACCTACTCCTTTGTCTCTCTCTCTCTCTCTTCTTCTCTCTGCGTGCTAACTTGATCGTGAGAGGGCTTTTCTAGCAACACACCGCCAGGTAACTCACTGTCTTTGTGTTCTCAGGTCATTCGGAAAGAGGCAAAGCTTGGACACGAGGAGTACGAAAAATGACAAACATTTCCTCCCCGTACACTAGCCTAAACCCATTTTTGCTCAACAGAGATCTAGAGACTAGATTCTTGCAGATGTCCGGTACATACAGCATATTGTTGAGCGTGAATTCCTTTCCAAATGTCATTTTTAGAACAACCTATCCTTGTCCTTCAACTATAGAAATCGAGGAGTTACCCATGAATAGTTGTTTGTCGTTGTCTACCACAGAATAAGATGTGAACATCTTTTTGTCAACATAGATGTAGCAAGTAACATCAGTGTCCATGCACTATTCTTTAGGATTTTCGACAAGGTTTGCCTCAGAAATAACTGCAGAAAGATTTATGTCATCTACAACATTGGAAATTTTGTTCACTTCGGTCACATTAGCTTGAGCAGGCTTCTTGCTTGATCTCCCTTTGCCTTTGCACTTGCTTCGACAATCTTTGGCCCAATGACCCTCTTCATCATAGATGTAACATTTGCCATTGAACTTGTACTTCTTAGTTTCCCCTCTTTTAGAGCCATGTGCGGAACTTTCTCCAGAATACTTCCGTTTCTTTGCTTTTGATCCATGTTCCACCACATTTGCCTTAGACTCCATTGGATGCTTACTAGCCCGCTTCTCAAAATTGTGGCTGTCCTCCTCAATCCTCAAACGTACAATCAATTCTTCCAAAGTCATTTCTTTACGCTTGTGTTTAAGGTAGTTCTTGAATTCCTTCCAACCTTGTAGTAATTTTTCAATTAAGGCAGCAACTTGGAAGAATTCACTAAGAGAAATTCCTTTTGCATGTCATGCAGAATGAGTTGGAGACCTTGAACTTGGCTGATCACAATCTTAGAATCAACCATCACAAAGTCCAAAAATTTGCCTACTAAGAATTTCTTCGAGCCAGAATCTTCTGTTTTGTATTTTTTCTCCAAGGACTCTCAAAGTTCCTTTGTCATCTTGACACAATTTTAAATGCTTTACAATGTGTTATCATGTCCGTTCAAGATATAGTTTCGGCAAAGGAAATCAGCATGTTTCCAAGTATCGACCGCAGCAACCACTTGTCGATCGGTTTCAGAGTAGGAGCATTCTCACGGAGAAAACATGCCAAGTTGAGAATAGTAACATAGAACAGCATTGTCTGCTACCATCTTTTAAAATCAATTCCTAAGAACTTCTCTGGTTTTTCACCGTAATTGACCGGCATAGTCACAATAAGAGGAGGGGTTAGAGCAATTGCAATTACCATACTAGTACTAGTTTGAACATTAGTTTGACTAGTTTCAGTAGCCATGAATTCTAAATTATAAAACAAAATTATAATTAGAATTTGTATACTACACAAAAAATTAAACCATAAACACAAAATTTAATTCTGTAAAAATAAAAGAAACACGAATTGTAACTTTTAATTCCAATTAATTTGAAAATAAATATTATTTAAACAAATTAATTTCACACAGAAAAATATTTCTGTAATACTTCAAAAATTAAAATACTGAAAATAGAATTTCAATTAATAAAAACTCAGAAATTATTTCTGAAAACCAAAATTAATTTCTGATCAACTTCACAAATGAATATTTTGAAATTGATAATGATAACCAATATATTACTACTAGTTGTCTAAGAAAATAAATAGCATATTACTATTATTTGTCAAACAGTATATTACTACCATTTGTTTTTTCCAACCAGAATATTACTTTGTATAAGCACAGAAAATAATTTCTGTAAGAAAAAGAAAAGAAGAAAATGAAACAAACGAAAAAATCTATATACACAAAATAATTCAAATCTGTCATAAGATTGTTGGAAAAATCTTCTCTGTATAAGAAAATAATGTAAAACAAATCAAACAAATAAAAATAAATTACCTACAGAATTTATTTACCAAAATGAATAAGTACAAAAAATAATCAAGTCGAGTGTGTGACACTCTATCCTTAAGACAGATTTGCCCTGCTCCGGTACTTACGGATAAATGGCATCTATCTCCTAGTATACAATGATCTTACACAAATTGTAATAGCACTCCAAATAATCTGTACGGCGAAACAAAACATTTGATCTATACTCTCAGAAATTTCCCTAAAAACTAATTTGAAGAATATCAATGCAAGAGAGCAAAACGAAAAGAAAGATAGAATTTTTCTGATTAAGAAAATCTACTGGAATGATTCTATATTTATAGGCATAGTTGATGACTATTTGGAAGATCCAAACATATGCAAATTCAAACTGAACATGTCTGATATTGAACTGAACAAGTGCAACTTGGATCTGTTGAAAAATTAGTTTCAATCTGTCCGAATCTGCTGGGTAGTTTTAAATTTGTTTAAAACAATTTGAACCTATTGGAAGAGACGTCCGGACTGATGTGAAAGTCACACAACCAGTTAGAAATTTCATATTTGAAATTGAAAAAATGAAAATTCCAGTCATAAATTTTTTGGAAAAAGAATTCAAATAAATTTTGTCCAAAAAATTAATATTATGACCGACCCACAACCGTGCTCAGCACGGCTCAGCCGGACAGACGGACGGGCGAATGGCACGCGTGTGTGGTGGTTTGGGCCAAAGCCCACTTTGCCCATAACTCCTCCTTTTACAAAATTTAGGGTGCCTTTTGGGGCCCAACCCAAGTATTACCACCTAGAACTTATATACACACATAAGTTCTCTTAAGTTTTCAATGTGAGACAACCATTTTAAGGAAACCCACATTTGACTCTTCAATTTTTCATTCCACGAACCCGAAAACGACGTCAACTTTCCATTCACTCATAAATGATTTTAACGAACCGTTTGCACCATGTGACTTGCCATGCGACAAAGAACACGTCACCTCTTTGAACGCATCCCAAAAGACATATGGGCTTCATTCAAATTTGAGCTTTAAGTTGACTTAAAATAAATCTATAAAAATCATAATTTCCAACAATCCAATCATCAAGTCATTAAAAAGGTTAAAGGTCAAAATTTTAAATTACTTGCATAATTAACAATCCCCCCCCCCCCCCCCCCCCCCCAAAACTCTAAATAAATAAATAAATAAATAAATCTTGTTCAAAATCAACTCCCAAAAAAAAAAATCTTATTCAAAACCTAATAAATAATCATCTTTAAGTCACAACAACAAAAAATTCCCCCCCAAACTCTAAATAAATAAATAAATCTTGTTCAAAATCTACTCCCAAAAAAAAAAATCTTGTTCAAAACCTAATAAATAATCATCTTTACTAAAAGTCACAACAACAAAAAAATTCACTTTTTGTCCGAAGGCCTAAAATGAAACACTATCTAAAGGATCCCACTATCTTAAAAAATGCACTTCTTACCCAAATCAAAAGTAAAATAAAACCAAAAAAAAAAATTTATCAAAAGGCTTTTCTTTTTTTTTTTAATTATTTGTCTAAAAGACCCTAATAATAAAGACTATTAATAGTTCTAAATTTTAATTACAAGAATAGAAAAGAAAAGAAAATTTCACACTTACTCAACCTCGATTGGCAAAAATCTACCCACATTACAGAATTCAAAGATTTACCCAACTTCCGACGTAAAAAAATAAAAATGAACAACAACAATTCATGTAACTTTGTCGATTATGTTCCTCCAAGGGATAAAGAATCTAGAGTATAAAGATGTAAAGAGGGATAATTGAGAAAATTAACAAAAACGTGAAGGGCTTTAATATAATTTTGTTGATAAAAATTTAAAAACATATTTGAGTAAATTAGAGTGTGAATACACTATAAATAAATAATAAAAAAACGGCCCTACTATTTTTTCTTAAATTATACTAACTTCCCATAAAATTTGAAAAAAAGACACCAAGTTCCACAATTTAACCATAATTCTATTAATTTTCTTTGAAATTTTAATTCACATGACATTTAACTCCCTCTTCATTCATAATTCGTTAGTCATATAGATAGAAAAAATTATGTTATTATCTCTTTTAATTTAAAAGATTATATATATATATATATATATCTTTATTTATCATTGTGTTTTCATCTCATTTACATTAGTTCTCATCCCTTTAACATTACTAAATAAGAAGTCAGTATAATTATACTAAAACTATAGAACTTGTATTTTTTCTAAACTTTAGGGGAGATCAGTGCAATTTATCTCCCTTTTTTTTCTTTTTTCTTTTTTCTTTTTTTGTTGTTTTGAAAAAGACAATTTTCATAACGAGGCCTCATTTGGAAATTGATTTTTTTAGTGAATTTTTAACTTTTTAATAAGGTAAAAAAAATTAATATATTTGATAATAACTTTTTCTTGTGTATTGAAAACTTTAAATTATTAAGATATTTTTAACTTTTTCCCGTCAATTTGTATCTAAAAAAAGGAAAAAAAGGGGAAAAAAATAGAAAAGAACAGAAAATAGTGGCGATTGTAGAGAGAGCAAGAGAGATTGTGTATCAAAAATACCAAAAATTTCAAATGAATTATTAAAAATTTTACATAATATTTATATGGGTATAAAATCTACGCAACATAATTTTTACACTTATATGAATATAAAATATTTAATAATTTATTAGGGTCCTAGCTTTGCTTATTATGTATTGGAGGTCCAACCGACGTGTGGTGTGGGTCATTATTGGCATTCACGTGAATGTTGATTTGGCCAACCTATTATCCAGCTCTTCATCAACTCCACCCACTCACTCAAAAACAACAAAATTTAAAAAATAAATAAATAAATAAAATGAAATAAAACGTAAAGATGTAAACCGTTAAAAGTAGAAATATATACGTTTAGTTTATTGAATGTTAGAAGATGCATACGTGGCCCAATCACATGTAATAGGCCATCCAATTTAATTCTAAAAGTTCTTAGCCTAACCTAACCATCATCATCCCCAAAAAACTAATTCAATCTAAAAAAAACAGGGAGATAGAGCCAATGCCCAACCACTCGTGCGGGTGGCCCTCTTTGACATCAACATCTGTCCTAACCAATCATTCCGCAACGATATATATATATGAATAAAAACTAATAAGTAATTAATATGGTGAATTATTTAAAATTATTAAATAATTATTTTTACTGTAAAAAGCTAAAAGAGTCGGTTGGTATTGTGAGTTATTTGAAATTAATGAAAGATTATTTTTCAAATGTATAAATTGTATATATAATACAATTAATTATACATGTTACGATTATTTATGAAAAAAACTTTACGAATTTAAGGTTAATTAAATATTACCTTCAGTTAATTATGTCACAAGAAAGATTAAATGGATCAACAATTTTATCTATTGAAAATGATTTAGTTGATGAGTTAGATTACGCAACTTTAATTAGTAATTTTGTAGTTAAAAATGTGTGAATGATGATGTTCAAGTGATATTTTGTTACAATTTGGTCATATTAATTTAGTACTTAAGCTCATATTTAAGTAAATTTAATAGTTATATATGAAAGTAATCTTTTTGTAAGCATTGTCAATATATATATACATAATCTTTTTATCACAATTTTTTTTTTTTAAATGTATAAAAGACCCTAGATCGAGAGTCCGCTTTAGACTTGACAATGTCAAAGTCATCCCTGAATAGAAAAAATATTTACACGCAGAAAATTTATACAAAAATATATTAGAATAATGTGTCAATGGAACATTTTGTTTTTTTTTTTTTTGGTCCTGCCACCCGGTATCCGACCCATCGGGCCGACTAATCCGGATCGGGGCTGAGTTCTGGCTGGGTCAATGGAACATTTGAAATTATGAAAATAACGGTAGTATTTTGATAGAAAATGAAAGTATCACAGAATGTCACATCAATTTGTATAAAAATTTTATAAAAGAGTTTTACTTGTGTTCGTATATTGCTTCTAAATTTAAAGCACTCATATTATAAATACATAAATTTTATTAATTGATGTGCCACCTATCATATATGTAAAGGCCTATTTCAAAATTTAAAATTTTGTTACTAAGTAGGTGTTTGGGAAGTAGATTTTTATGTAGATTTTTTTAGTTATAGGATATTATTGAATAAAAAAATTAGGTGCCGTTTGGTAACACTACGTTTTCAGTTTTCTGTTTATATTTACAAAAATTTAAAAAACTCAAATAAAAACTTGTTTGATAAAATTTTTGATTTATAAATCAGTGGTCTCAGTTTATAAATTTGGCCAAAAAATGAAAACACAAAAAATGTGTTTCCATTTTGAGTTTTGAGTTTTTTTTTTTACCACCCAACACTTGCCACCACACACCACCTACCACCATTTTCCACCACCGTCTTTCGCCACCACCGTCTTTTGCCACCACCACCCACCCCCCACCACCACCTACCACCACCACTCACCACCCACCTTCACCACCACCACCATCCACCGTCCGCCACCACCACCACCACCACCACCACTCCACCACCCACCACCACCACCACCACCATCCACCCGTCTGCCACCATCATCACCACCACCACCATCCACTCGCTACCATCTACCACCCGTCACTATCACCCACCCACTCACCACCACCACTACCATAATCACCGTCCACCACCCGCCACCACCATCCGCCACCACCATCACCCACCCACCACCCACCCACCCACCACCCACCATTTGCCACCCACCTGCCACCACCACCACCACGCCACCACCATCACCCACGCCATCCGCCACCCACCTACCACCACCACTCGCGCCACTACCACCACCACACCACCACCACCACCACCACCGCCACTCACACTACCACCACCCACCCACCACCACCACCACACCACCACCACCACCCACCCACTTGCTACCACCCGCCACCGTCAGCCACCCACCCACCGCCACCACCCACCATCATCACCACCACTTTCCACCACCACTACTTTCCACCACCACTTGCCACCACTTGTCATTTCTCACTCTTTTTTATATTTTTAAATTTTTTTAAACATTTTGTCAATTACCAAACGCGTTTGTAATTTATGTTTTTCTAAAAATAAATAAAAAATAAACAAAAACCAGTTTATAAAATTTTTATAAATATAAACTGAAAATGTAAACATTACCAAACACACCTGTGTTTGGGAAGATAGTTGGGTTTTTTTGTGATTGGATGTGATGTTTGTGAGAAAAAAAGTGAAATGATTATGGGGTTGAATGTGATATTTTGTTTGGATGTGTTTTTTTTTTATTTTGCAAAACTTTTGTCTTTTAGTAGAAAAAATGAAAAAAAAATTTGGGAACCAAGTTCCCAAACGCCTCACACCAATGAATAAGAAAAAAAAAAGTATAAAATTTGTTAATTTTTGTATGACATTTTCATTTCATAATATTTTTTTACATATTTAAACACTTTTATATAGTTTTAGGCTAATATTAGTAAGTGGTGTTAATTTTAGTAACTTTTTAGTATTTTCTTTCATAAAATTACATGTGTTTATTATTTGATATTTAAATAATTTTTGAATTTATATAAAATATTTTATAATTAATATTGTACATTTTTCATGATTGAAAATAATCATCAAGTTCTAAGACTCAATAAATAAAATAAAATATTTTTTTATTCTTTAATAAGTGCCCATTTTTTATTTTTGTACATTTTAATGCATTTTTTCACATGTCTACTGAGATTAATGAAATCTTTATTAATATTTTTAATAAAATAATTCTATACAAAGTTGAAAGTTTATACAAAATTATTATATAGGATTATGTAAGTTCTTGTGGTCTATCCATTCAACAAACCTATTATTAGTAATATAATTTACTAGTGTGTCATTATCAAATCATTCTAATGAAATAGAATTTTTTTTTTTTTTTTTTAAGGAAGATTTTGAGAAAATATAATTAATCCTACACTTTTGACATAATTATACTGACTTCTTTTTAATAAGACAAGTAACTAAAACTAATGTAAATAATAGGTAAAAATTGAAATAAATATTAAAATATATATATATATATACATATGATAATATTATTTTTTTCATTCATACAACTAACAAATAAATAATAAAAAATAATCTATATATTATATGAATTAAAACTTCAAAAAAAATTAGTATAATTATATTAAAAATGTGAAACTAATTTTATTTTTTTTAAACTAAATGCAAAGAGTGTAATTTACCCATTTCTTTTTTAATACTAATTTATATCATGCTTCCACGTATCCAAACCACACGTGTGGTGGTGAGACAGAGGAGGAGGAGGAATTAATTGCGCACCAACCGCGTACTTTAGTGTAGGCCATATAATGACGTGATATGATGGTAGATTTGAGAAGCTCCTTTACAACCAGATTTGATTAGACTCTGATTTGTTTAGAAACCAAAGCAAAAGCAAAAGCAAATGCAAAAAAAATAAAAAACAAAAACAAAACAAAACAACAATCACAAGAAGTCAAACCGAAGATCTTCAACGAGACAAACAGTGTGGATTCTACTATAGTAGATTTGCTGTTGAGAGACAATTCAGAGTGTTTTTTTTTTAAGTTCTGGACTCAATTTTGCCAACATTTGCTTACATTCCTTTCCTACCATGTGAAAATGAAACCTTTTAAAAACAGGTTTATATCTCTCGACGGTTATTTATTGATTTGGGAAAGTGACTCCTACTTTCATAATTGAGTTGCCTTTACTATTCTTTAATTTCGGATAAATTATACTTGGGATGAGGCTTTACGGCATGCATAGTATATTGTATTTGGGATGAGGCTTTACAATTATATTTGGAAAAATTGTATTTCAGTGGAGTAGTGGAAAAAAAATATATTTTCATGATGGTGCAACTTTACGGTATGCATAGTATAAATACTTGGTGCAACTCTTCCTACGCATTAGAACTGCACAAAAATAAAAAATAAAAAATCTATTTGTAATGCAATTTTTTTCCCGCTGCCCCATGTTTTTACATTTTCCCCTATACATTTGATCATTTGTTTCTAAGCGATCTTATGTTAACCCTCCACAAATAAACAAGCCACTATAACCCAACAAAGATTTTGTTGGATATGCACTCTGATGATTGAGTTAGAACTCAAATACAATGGGTTTCTTCTGTTAAGGGGTGGAAACACAGTGCCTCTCCTTACGGAGGTCATCCCTTACTTATAGAAGTATTTGCGTGTATTTTCTCGCTCTCTTGTTGCTGAGAGCGCACTTGGCTTGATCATGCTTCGTCGTTGTCTTAAAGTTGTTCTTGTTCCTACTTCTACACAATCCTTTTGACATCTTATCTATTTTCTCGTCCTTCCTTGCCTACCCCCCTTTTGGTATAGGCTTGACACATTGTTGTTGTCGTACCTTTTGGGTGAAGTGAGTATGTCTTTAATTTCATTTGTATGCCGAGTGATTCTTTAATATACATTCTTAAATTTTAAAAAAGGTTATATATTTTTTATTAATTTGGAGGACAATACATGTACTTTCCCTTGTCATATATATATATATATAAGTTCTTTGGGGCAATTTATGTGGATTTCTTATAATTTTTATTTTATTTTTATTTAATACAAAAGTGTGTGAAGAGAATCGCAACATCATAATCGTATTATCGTAATCGTTGGGTCATGTTCATTTGTATGCGTGGGCCTACCTCTTCTTATTTTTATCTAATGTCATGTGGTGAAAGATGAAGATAAATTCAAGCGTCCATTGGTTTTGTAGTTTTGCTTTAAAAGCTCCAAGTATGGTTTCATCTCTTGAAATTGTACTTTATTAAAAAATAATAATAATAAAATAAAAATAAAGTCTGGCATGTTACTGCAAAAGAGGTTACAGTAGAAAATATGATATGCTCGTCTCTGTGTGAGAAAGTGAGGTATATCATTTAGTCTAAGGTTTAATCTTGATAAAAATATGCATTAAAAAGTTGTTATAAAAGTCATTGAAAAATTTACCCAACAAGTAGCCCGAAAGTCATCAACAGTGGCCGGCAACAACAGTTGGTGGCAGTGAGATGGACAAATAAATAAATAAATAATGTACAAATAGTAGGGTATTTAAACAGATAAGTAACAAGTGCACCGATAGTGAGACATTTGAACAATTAGTTGCACAAATAGATGACACATGTACAAGTAGTGGGACATTTGAACTGATAGACAAATAGGTAAAATTTCAACATTAATAATACTAGGTATCATAAAAAATATCATGAAAAGTCTTCATAAAAATTCTCTATCCTTAAATTAGTTTGTAGTGTTTTATTGTATATTATAAAATCATATTTAGTTTCATGAAACTTTTCATGATGCATAATATTACTCATTTGAACATATAAGTGTTCTTCTGAACAAATAATGTCATTTTGATTAAAAAGACTTAAGTTTAGGGCCAAGAGTTTTAAAAATGGACCTCAATACTTTATTATTATTATTATTATAGTTGTATTATGTACACACACAAAAAATCAAACACATGTATGAACTTTTTTCTTTTTTTTTTTTGTTATTGTTGTTAATAAAAAAGGAAACTTCCCAAGAAAAAAGGGGCACCATATCTATTGATTTCTCTCTCATCATCTTTTGAATAAAAGATAAGAACTATTTTTAAAAGCTTGTGTTAGCCGACAGCTTCCCATACCACCCACCAAGCGATTTTTTTATAATAAAATCTACTAAAGATTATTAGTTAAAAGGTTTGTTTGACAAGTCTATGTTTGAGTTGAGGTGCCTAAAAGAAAAGCCAACCCTTTTGAGGATGAAATTGAAAAGCAGATCTTTTAAGCAAGGAAGAGATATAATTGTCCCATTTTGGGACATGAATAATTAAGTTATTGTTTAGTTTAATGACTTAAATTTTAGATATGCTAATAATCAACAATTTTATATAAAAATATAACAAGTAATCGATCTTTTTGTCCTAGAACTTCACCGTCACTTAATAATTATGATCCTTACATATTTTTTATTGCCATTCAATAGTTACATGTATTTGATCCGCTTAAGAGGAAAATTTTGATCATACATAAGTAGAAGAATTTTTTAGATTAAGGTAAATGCAGTTTATATAGTAAAGGAAAAACAAGCAACATATACAACAAAGTCCATGCCCAAATAAAGAAACCCTACACAAACTACAGAAATTGCAAAAAAAAAAAAAAATTTAAATAAAAGAAGTTTAGGAAAATCACCAATACAACCGCCCATGCCGTCACAGTTATACCCGTCTCTACCATTGTTGCTCAAACTCCAATGTTGCCGCCACAAACATCAAAAATCATTGGAGGCCAAAACTCGCAAACACCCACAACAATAAAAGATACTATTGTGAGTGTTAAAAATCTAAAAATCTATTAAGAATCGAAATTAGAAAAATTCTCAAACCCCTCTTCTAATGCATAAAAATCTCAAGTCTACAAGATAGACGTGTTTTTGAAACTCGCTAAAAAAATGCTAAAAAGTTGTCAAAGGAGCTCCATGAATCTCTAATGTTGTGTTTGATTGAAGGATTTAGAGAGAGATTTGGAAAGAAAAATGAAAATAGTGTGTGAAATTAGATAAAATGTAAGTATATTTTATTCATATTTCATCTACCTTTTCGCTTTCCCTTTTCGAATCTCTCATCAAATCCTCCAACCAAATACAGCGTAAAGAGATAAAATTCCACTCCCCTCTATGGGATGTCTCTTACATATTAAGAAAATAAATAATTAAATTTTAATGGTTTCAAATTGCTTAAGAAAAAGAATATAACCATACGGTGAGAGGACATAAAATATAAATAATTTTCTTTTTCGCTAAAAAAACTTCTTTGCAGCTAAAAAAAAAAAAAAAGAGAGAGAGAGAGAGGCTTGGAGCTTAGAAAAATAATTGCCAAACCCCACCATAAATGAGTTGAATATTAATGATTCCAAAAAAAAAAAAAAAAAAAACTAGAGAGAGATGAGATAGTCCAATCCATCTCCCACCCACAACCCAACTTAATGATATTGAAATGCAAAGCAAAGGCAGATTCAATCATTGCGCACGCTTTGTTTCGTTTGGAGCCTAAAACGTGGCCTCAACATGCTCAGATAATTCTATAGGCCCCCAAATCATAATCATTATTATATATACCATAATTTCACATAACAAGTTATGTATCAATATTATTGATAATAATATGAGATAAAACCCAAAGGGTTGTGGCATTGTGGTAAGGCCTTGGGGTTTAAGCCCCAAGGTCACAGGTTCAACTCCCCACCTCCCCTTGGGCCAATCTCCTGGGCGGAAGCACTGTTGGTTAGGAGGTTGGACCTCAAGTTGTCTAGTCAATGCTCCCCCGCTGTGCGAGTCCTGACTTAAGCGGAGCTTGTCTTGGGAGGTCGGAGCAAGTTCCCAGGTTATAGTTAACAGGACACCTTGGTGATCTCTGCAAGGGGCGCTGCCTTGGACCTGCGGGAGGATAGGGAGGATTTTCCTGTAACAAAATAATAATAATAATAATAATAATAATAATAATAATAATTAATATATTAATAAATAATAGTATTAAAATCTTTAATTTTAAATCGATATCTAAAACTCTTACATATACTATGGAAAATGCAACCACTTGTAGTCTTTGTTGCATTACCTGTCTCTCAAATTCATTAAACAGTGTTTTGGATTATGGAGCCCCCCCTAAAACAGTGATTGCTTTGCTGTTTTGTTTATGAGGACCATATGTTTGGAAAATTAGTAGTGGGTACATTATTGATACATACCAATCATCACCTAACACCTTAACAAAATATTAACACAAAAGTACTTGAATTCACCATATAAACTAATCACATTTAAATAAATATGCTCAGAAGCACATTACTCCAACGTTTTACATATGAGAACTGTTAGATATCACCATACTATTTTATTGAAACTCGTTGCATCTTATATGGGTTTTTTTATTTATTATATATATATATATATGAAATTTTGAATCCTATTATTTTTGCATAGATGTTCAAATAAGATGAAATCAAGTCGTAATACAAATTCGGTAACAAATATCGTTTCTCTTTACATACAATAGCAACTAGAGAAAGCATCCCAAAACACGAATTGCTCTCACCACAAAACTCATCACATTGACATGCTACTCCCAAATCAATAAGAGCACTAGTTACTAGACAGAAGAAATATCTAGTAGGCCTGACCTATAGCACATGTGGTATGCCCTTCTAATACTGAGAAGCCACATAATTTCTTTATCTCCTATTTTTAAGTAAAGATGACCACATGTCCTCTATATTATAAGATTGACACATAGTTACATAATAGGTAGAAATTATCAGATAACTTTTCAAACGAAGGCAGGTGGAACAAAGTTGACCTACTTTAATCAGAAACACCACATACACGTAACATAATAGTGTTCTGAGAGTACTAAATAGTTTTTCATTGAGAACTGAGAAAGTCACCACATTATTTTCACAAGAATGACTATCCTCTATCTCTCTCTTTTATTGGTTAAAAGGATCACAGAATGCCATAAAAATCTTAAGTAGTCATGGGCAAAGAACCATTTTGGGTGAAACACATGAAGCTCTTCAACAACTCCTCAAAAGATAGGCAGAATTGACTCATCCTTGAAGCAATAGGGTTAAAAGAATGGGAATGTAGGAAGCCCTAAATATCAGAAAGAAAAATATTTAATGCTAAATTTTTTTTTTTAAATCTTTGGTTAAGATAAAGAGAGATCACCAAAGCAACAAAAGAACTACATCACAAAGCAATGCTATAAACCTATATTTTGCCAATGGCCTTTACGCCTTATGGCATCAGTCCAAGTCTCCAACACTCTCCTAGGAGACCTGGAGGTTCAAGTCTTCCTCTACTTTTTAATATCATAATAGTTTTGTTTTGAGTAAAGCTTCTCTCCAGTTCAAATAATTGAATTGGACCATAAAGTTTGCTTATTCTGAGCTCACTTCAAACCCATCTCAATAATCTAAATCGTTTATTTTTTCAAGACTTGTCGAGAAAATTATTTATTCAAAAAAATTTAAGTTGATCAGACATCAATAATCATATAATCAACCCACAAACCATGCAAAACAATAAACAATCTATTCTTAAGACCACACTTGTCGTCTTCTTTTCTTTCTTTTTTGGCATTATTTTGTATTCTGATCATATAAATAACAATATCTTATTAACTTAATTTTTTGCATCACTAATCATCTCAATGGGTCTTCTAAAATGAATGGTTCAATTGAGTTAGGCACATTGTAGACCAATGGCAAGCTAAGTTCAATAATAATAATACCTAGCCTTTAAGCTAGGGATTGGAAAATTTAGAAAAAATATTAGGTGCTCCATACCATGGGATCATAAAATTATTAGGATCAAAAACCAAAAAACTTTTTAGTACTCTTTGAGTAATATTTCATATTTATTATTAATTTGTCTCTCAAAACACTAACATAAAAATCAAAAAATTAACCTGATAAATAAAACGCCCTCTTAGCAAGTGACATCAAACAAATATAAAAATGATGTCCTACCCATCGAAAAACAAATGATAGACCAATTAAACCAATGACTATGAATTTGGGACAGACACGACTTGCACAGGACCACTAAATTACTTATCAAAATCCTGATTAGGGCTAACTTTTTTGCTTTCGGCTGTATCACATCAAACCTGTGGATGTGGTCCACGTTCATGTGGTTGGACGGTCAGGATTCATGCAGCAGTGATGATATTAAAACTCATGGTGAAGTTAACATCAGCAACACTTACTGCAACGTGTATTATTAATCATTTTTTTAGCACACCAATAAGCAATTAAAAGCCCCCAGTAATGGCTTTAGCCTAATATAAACCCCAAAGGAAACAATAAAAACAATTTTGCATTATAGTTTAGACTTTAGTGGATCATTGATTGGCCGAAACTTTGGGCTTTTGCACAACGAAAATTTAGCATTGCCTTGTCTAATCAACTTAATGGATGGTTAATCATCTCTGTGACAACTAAGCAAATGAATGCTCAAATACCAATATTGTTTCTCACAATTTAAAAAGTCAAAAAATATCTATTCTATTTAAGTCATATTATCTTTTTTAAGTCACATCACTTCTTTATTATATCATTTTAAACCCAACTCCTATATTGTAAAAAATCAAAAAATATACTTATTTATATCATCCCAAACCACCCCTTACAAAATTTGTGATGTGCACTCTTAAAGGTCAAAATTGAGTGTGATAAATTGCAACTTAATATAAGCCACTATAATCACATTATGTCGTAATTATCATGGGTTACAACTGGCAACCACAATGTATAGTGATTAAACCACATTGGGTAGTGTGAATCTTGAAAAATACTACACATTTTACTTTAATATTTTGCACTTGTAGCATATAACCCTAATTCTATATATATATATATTTGGGAAAGAAACTATCTCTATATCTCATTTGTAATTCTTTCATGTCATAATGAACCACGACGACCATGAATTTTTAACCTTAGTCCTAGAGTGAATTACATAAATTTTGTATTTTTGTGTGCATGTAATTTATAATTCCTATTTATTTATTCGACTTTAATATCGCGATCTTGATCCTGATCCTGATCCTGGTTAGGTATTCTGATTCCTAACACTGCACACAGCAGACTGACCCACAGATTAAATAGGACAACTGCTCTAAGAGCCGAGTTGTTCGAAAAGCAAACTCTAGGCAGAACCACCAGACTGTAGTAACAGCCATGGTATTAATTCTAAAGTCCCCTTGGAAGATTACAAAAAGGGTAGCCGAATAATTTCTTCTGAATAATAAGAGCTCAAATTCACAGCACAACTGTCCCTGATAAGTTTCCCTTAGCAATGAAATTCAAGATGAAAATTTTAGTAGTCTCAAACAAGTAACTCAAGAAAGGGCTCTTGCCTAAATTATTTGGGGTTGTATTAATAAAAATTGTACCTTGTCGTGCCAGTCATCCATCTCAATATCCACGCACATTTGAATCACATGGCATCGAAAAACACCCTAGTCAAAGGAAATCATTCCACCAGAGCACTACCATCACCCCAAAGTTCATATACTGGGGGAAAAAAAATTATAACCATCTCTCCCACCAAATGGATTAATTATACATGTATATATATAAAGCTTGTTAGTCCCTACTAACACATGAAATCCAGTCACTTTGATAGCAACTGCATGTTGCAGCACCCTGATGGCATCCAATGGGATTAGGAAATCTTCTATAAAAATGGAGCAAACAGTTGGAAATCACATCCCTTAAAGAATGATTATAACAAATGAAGTAAACTGTGCTTGAAAACATAAGATCAGAGGAAATGAAACAATGTTATGCAGCCATCATTTATGACAATTCTCCATAGCCATCTATGATCTAATGTAAAACATGATAGGACCGTGCTTCCATTGAAGGAATGAGTTGGAGGGCCACACACCCATTAAGTGAGAGCAATCATGGCCCTTGAATTAATGCGTACCATTTCAAAAAGACTTTTCCATTCAATTTCCTATTTCCTCCATCGACACGAGGAATGGTCCCAGAGGGGGACCATGACAGAACAGGTGTCTGTAAAATATATATAGTATAAACAAACAATCAATGTCGTAATTTGGACTGGTCAGATAAAAACTCTCTCAAACATTTTTTAATTTTCTACACTACAAACTGAACCAGAAAAATCTGCAATAAAAAAAGTTATGGTCCACATGTTTTACTAACTTGAATGATTATGGCAGCAATAGCCAGTAATAATATATTAAAGACCCAATATAATCAACATGGCCACAGTACTAAATTGCAGTTTATCTCGTTCACCCAGCAAAATTAGCTTCATCTTTTTTGGGTGATTAGAGAAGTGGGAGCATTCCAAACTTATACACTGAAACAAAACTTTCAAATCTCAAATTATACAGGAATTAGAAAAACAAAAAACAGAAGTTTATATTTTGACAAGTCATTGAAAAGCCAGCACTAATATTCTACATCAAACCTGTAAAAAACTATTAGCACTTATGTTGCGTTTGGTTGAGGGATTTGGGGAGGGATTTAGAAAGAGAAAGGAAAAAGGTGTGTGAAACTAAATGAAATGTATGTATATTTTATTCACATTTCACCAAACTTTTCCCTTTCCCTTTCCAAATCCCTCTTCAAATCCTCCAACCAAACACAATGTTAGTAGTTCTAATGTTCCAGGTATAAAAATTTCACAAAGTTATTTGCAAACATTTTATTTTGTCCAAAATGTCACTATATGGAATATGCAACTATCATTCATAGATAATTAGATCTCTATTTTATCATGAAATAATATCACTTTTGAAGCTAGCATAACCACTAAGACCCACATATAATGTTGTTACAGTAATTGTGGTGCCTTGGGCTTTTTATTTCACACTGAGAAGATGAGTTTGTACTTCCCTAGAGAACGCGCGGAGCTCATGCATGGGCAAGATGGTAAATCACCGTCCCAACACACACACACACATAAACAACAAGCATGTGTACGTGTGCACATATGTATACCTAACACGACAAAAATAAATAAGATGGACCACAAACACACTGAACATGTCAAATTCTAAATAATTAATTTGTGAGCACAGAAAACATAAAAACTTAGATTTTATGCCCTTAATACTTCACTTTGAAGTCCTTAACCAGTCCTCATAAAGTTTGCTACCTACTTGGTACCACATGACCTTCTCACAATTATAGAGCAAAACATCTAACAACCCAATCTGAAGCCCAAGTATATATACCAAAATGAGATTTAGATGCCAGTAGAGTAAATTTAACAGTTGGGCAGACCTTTAACTTGGCTCAACCATGTGAAGTTTACATGTCAACAAACAGCTTCTATGCAAATTCTAATGGCTGTGTATGGTCATAAGGAAAGAAAAAGGAATCACACCATCTACTCCAACACGAGGCTGTTGTTGAATGACACCAATAAAAGAACCATGTATCAATGTTACATATGGACCTTAGTCACCTAATCCGTCTAAGAAGCCTTACGTTTCTGCTCTGAATTCGTGATAAATTGGTGAATTACCTGGAGCTAATTCATGAATTAGGTAATTTATGGGGCGAATTCCTTATTTTTTGGGTAAGTAGGGCGAATTCCTTATTGAAGTAAAGTTTTTAGACGTGACAGTTGACTGACAGGTCTGCTACTGTCATTATTATAGATGTCGACACCAACCTTAACTTATTAACATGTAAGAGAGACGTACAAACTTGAAATATGAAATAACTAAAATTTTATATGGAGTACATTTTGGATGATTTATTTACTTGTTTTAGGGGCAATCTGAGTTATATTTTTGTGTATTTCATATGTTAGAATGCAGCCTGCGATTTTATTAATTTTTTGATAATTTTGCAATTTGTTTGACATGAGTTGTAGAATTCGGACCATCTTGTAGGTCAAGTTACGTCATTCGATGTGGTTTTATTTAAGTATATAATAGTCTAGGAAGATCAGACACTTCAAAATGGGTGTTGTCCAATGTCTGTGTCCGTGTCCGATACATCTTGGACATCAACAAGCCACATACCCACGTGTCCACATGTCAAACACACCACGTGGCATGTCAATTTTTTTAATTATTAATGTTTTGCACGACACTTTGAGGATACACTTGTCCTGTGTTGGGACACGCCTAAAGACACCTTTGTGAGGTTTTTTTTATAATTTAAAAAGCTAATATGGGGTTAAAGTAAAATATATAAAAACAAAAAGGGGCAAAATGAAAATATATATGTATACCCACATATTTATTGATATCTCTTACATCTTTGTGCCCTAAATTTATATTCATATACATCACACAAAAAATAATAATTGTCGTATATGCTGTGTCCATATTCTGTTTTTTTTTCAAAATCACCGCGCCTCATGTCCGAGTCCGTGTCCAAAATTAATAATCTAGTAGTCAGAGTTCAAATTTCCTAATCTTCAAATTCATAGTCCTAGTAGAAATAGAACCAGTTTTGTTATTCATTTGGAGAATTTGGTATTGTGTTCGTGAAATTTTGCTTTGCCTTTGTGAGGGTGTCTTCCCTTTTCCTCTCTTCTTCTTCTCTTTTATGTTCTTTGGAAAGAAACAAGGTTGCCATTCACAACCAAGAACAATATCTTTCCAGTATCAAAACATCACCAAAGTAAGCCTAAACAAACCCAATCCTTGACCCTATCTTTTGACCTTCAAAATTAAGAGAAAATTGATATCGAGAGCTTCCAGCACCACTCATTTTGAAAATCCTTCAACCTGCACTTCTGAAGATTGAACCAATTTAAAAATTTTCCCTTCTAAGAAACCACAAATTCTTTCTTCTCCCTTATAGAACCTAACCCTAGAAAGAAACTCTACTCATGGCCACTGGCCACACATCATAGGTTAAGACGAAAGAAACTTTAAAATACGCACAACTTAAGAAGAAATTGATTTCCCTTTCGAAGCACACACAAGCATAATTTTAGTTTCATATGCAACTAGACTTCAAGCACCCTTGAAAGCCATCCCTTTGAAATCAGTCTTCTGAACAGCATGTTCAGTTCAGAACTTTAAATGCTTGCAGTTTCATTAGAAATATGTAGCCTGAAGATTCATGTAGCAGTTCAAATAAGAACAGAACTAAAATTACTTTAGATTCTCCTTTAAATCCCTTAAATAATACAGCTTCATATATTTCAGTTGCAGCACATGGGAAGCCCAGAACTTCTATACTAATTACAGCAACACAAATTTGTGCACTCATTAGCTGTTCAAATAGAAACAGCCAGAAAGAAAAAGTGATTTTTCAAAATTGCATGGGAGCACTAACATGCACGTACATACAGTGAGAGATCCAAATGAGTTTGAAGGAGAGCTCTTGGAATAAAAGAAGGGCAGGAAACAAGCCCAATTTGGCCTCAACCTATTTATATAGAAGTAAAACCCAAGAATTACAGTGATGAAATGTGTGCCAAGTTGCAGGTTGGAGATTTATAATTGATAGACCTTAAGTCTCACTCTACTTAGTACAGTTGTTATTATACATGTGCAGCAAGCTCACCAAAGCCAGAGCGGACATGAACTTTTAAAAAAAAAAAAAGGCGCACCAATAGGCAGAAGTGCCCCCAGTGCAACTTCATTGCCCTCTGCCAGTGTGACCTCTTCTTATTCTTGAACAAAGTTCATTATCAATTATAAGCTTCAATTTGCTCTTTCAATACAAAAACATGCAAAGGAAGGATTGATCTCAATATTCATATTGCAAAACTTTTAACTGTATCTCAGCAATGGTTTCCGCATGCCTAAATGAGTGGATATGAACAGATTTATTTCAACATTTACATCATTAAAATCATCATAAGTAATCCCCAGTGAAAAACACAGTATCCTACATAGAGATTTCCCACTCAACAACTGTATAAAAACTATGAACCGAGCAAGTAGAATGGCGGCCAAGCAAGACTCGTGGTCAGTTGTCCAAACAGATGTCTGGTCAAATCCTGGGTTAGCCATATAGTTTAGACAGCTAAGCCCAAGGGTGGACCACCTCAAGGATGAGTCCACAAAGAGTAGGATTATGCTCATCGCCTCCGCAAAAATCGTTGGACATGAGCAGGTAGTTGCACAAAACTCTCAAAGATCAACTCAGGGAGTATAAGAAGGTCTCTTACCCTCCAGTCCAAGGTACGCCATCCTTAGCAATTACATTACACTTGCACCATATTGAGAGTTCACCTGCAAGTACTTACCAACTACACCATTAGGGCTTGTTTGATTGGGGTAGGATTGAGATTATTAATCTATGAGACTCACGTTCTATTGTTTGGTTGAAAATTTTATTATTTAAATTAGATTTCCAATGGCTTTACTTGTTCCACCCAATTGACGGATTTTTTAATCCTACAACTAATAATGCAAAACATACATATAATTAGAACTATATATTTTCATATCTATTGCAAAACAAATATGGACAAGAGAGAATTACGTATCTCACTAAACCAGCTGAATAACTAATTCCACGCTAATTTCATGAATTGTTAAATCACCTCACTATTAGTCTTGCAAATTAAACAGGCCCTTGGAGTGCCCCGGCTAAACACCCTCAACCGACAAGGGCTCACTGTATGTGGTTGCAGGTCATCGGCGAGGAATACACCGGCATTGATTTCTACAGTAATCAT
Organism: Camellia lanceoleosa; assembly: GCA_025200525.1. Lineage (NCBI taxonomy): Eukaryota > Viridiplantae > Streptophyta > Magnoliopsida > Ericales > Theaceae > Camellia > Camellia lanceoleosa. The sequence continues at coordinate 69,894,215 of CM045759.1, read as the reverse complement.
CTACATCATTTAGTGTGGTCCAGTTTTTTTACCCCAAACATTGATCAACTCTTATTATCAGAGTAATAGAAATAGAACACCCACAACTACTCAAAAGCTGAATTTTTCTTGAACTAGATTGTTCTCCTCCGTAATGACACCAATGACAACATAAAATGTGCAGGCATGGTTTGATTATTGCATTATAATAAGTACTTTTCTTGCTTTTCCATATCAATTTTGTTTCACTAACACAAATCAATTGGCAGATTTCAAAACGAGGAACATAATACAGACATGAGAATCTAATCAGGGCAATAAATAGATATAATAAGAAAATCAAATCTAAAAAATACAAAATATAACAAAACATACGAATGTGTATATGTATGGTGTGTGTGTATATATATATATATATATAGAGAGAGAGAGAGAGAGAGAGAGAGAGAGAAGGGTACCAGGAGGTGATGTTGATAAGGGATCTGGTAATATACCAGTTGCTCGACGAGTTTGGATTCAAAAAAGAGTAATGCTATAGCGCAAAAATTCGGGCTTTTCCCAAACTAAGCCGAAAGTGATTTCCCTAACTAATAGTTTGGCCGAAATTTTTAAAATAAACTGAAACGTGTTTACAAAACACATTTTTAGTATGTTTCTGGTCCAAGAGTATAAAATTGTAAAAGCGTGATTATAAAATATTTTTTTAATTAAAAAAATGTTATTTCTATTAACGTTTTTATCTAAGTTATTTCTATCCACGCTTTTAACATATATTAAAATGTAATCAAAATAAAAATCAAGTAGGATTGTAACTCAAATGATAGTGCTCATGAGAGAGGCACGGGGTTCAATCTCCCGCATCTCCAAATTTTAGTTACGGCAATGCTAGGGGGCCCGAATTTGAGTGCCCCTAATGGTCCGAATTTCCCTATCAGGTAAAAAAAAAAAAAAAAACAAAGTTACCAAAACTGGTAATTAGGGGCATTTGGGCCACAGTTTTAAGGCCACCAATCATTTTCCTTTTAGTTATTTTTCAAATTCAATTCAACTTTTTCTTTTTTTTTCTTTCCACTTACTTTGTACTTTATATATTTATTATGTAATTTTTTTATCAAAAAAAGTAAAACGTTTGTTTGGTTAACTTAAAAAATTCTCTATAAAATATAAATTTTTTTAAAATGTCAGCATAATTGTTTAAAAAATATTACTATTCAAGTCTAAAAGTTCATTTTCTAAATATAATGATGTGTCAAGAAAATTATTGGTTCAAAATTAAATATTCTTTAATTATCAAACAATTATCTTTTTGACACATCACTGAATTTATAAAGTGGATTGTCAAAAGATAATTGTTAGACAATTAAAGAATATTTAATTTTGAATCAATAATTTTTCTTGACACATCACTAGGTCTAAAAAATGAACTTTTAGACCTGAATAGTAATATTTTTTAAACAATTATGTTGACATTTTGAAAAAATTTGTATTTTATAGAGAATTTTTTTAGTTAACTAAAAAAAATTTTACTATTCAAAAAAATTTGTATTTTATAGAGAACTTTTTGGCGTTTGTTTGGTTAACTAAAAAAATTCTCTATAAAATATAAATTTTTTCAAAATGTCAATATAATTGTTTAAAAAATATTATTATTCAAGTCTAAAAGTTCATTTTCTAGACCCAGTGATGTGTAAAGAAAATTATTGGTTCAAAATTAAATATTCTTTAATTGTCAAACAATTATCTTTTGACACATCAGTGGACCCACTTTATAAATTCAGTAATGTGTCAAAAAGATAATTGTTTGATAATTAAAGAATATTTAATTTTGAATCAATAATTTTTCTTGACACATCACTAAGTCTAGAAAATGAACTTTTAGACCTGAATAGTAATATTTTTTAAACAATTATGTTGATATTTTGAAAAAATTTGTATTTTATAAAAAAAATTTTAAGTTAACCAAATAAACGTTGTACTCTTTTTGATAAAAAAAATTACATAATAAATATATAAAGTATAGAGTAAGTGAAAAAAAAAAAAAAAAGGAGGAGAAGGAGTTGAGTTGAATTTGAAAAAAAAAAAAAAAAAAAAAAAGAAAAAGACGAAGAGGAGGAGGAGAAGGAGTTGAGTTGAATTTGTTAAAAAAAAAAAAAAAAAAAGGAAGAAGAAGAGGAGTTGAGTTGAATTTGAAAAATAACAGGAGTTAGGGAATTGAACCCCGTGCGCCTCCCATGCAAAGCGTGGAGCACTGCCATTTGAGCTACAACTCCGCAAGGCTTATGTCTTGATTACATTTTAATATATCTTAAATGCATGGTTAAAAATAACCTTTTTACTTACAGATGAAAACGTTAATAGGAATAATATTTTCTTAATTAAAAACATGTTTTGTAATCACACTTTTACGATTTTATTCATTTTGTGCACCTAGGCCAGAAACATGCTGAAAGCGTATTTTGTAAACACGCTTCAGCTTATCTTGAAAATTTCGGTCAAACTAAGTTTAGTTTGGGAAAAGCCCCCAAAAATTCTACTAAACATTTTATTAAAATGTCTCGTATGTTATTTGACTACAATTAATCCCACACCCATGTAAAAGATGTGAGTCTTATATAAATCCTACAATTATGTGACATAGTTAATAGAATATTTAATAAAATTTTTAAAATTTCTAACATTTTTATTCAAAAAAATAACAAACTTAACAGTTAGGAATAATTAATTAATGTCTACTTATTGTACCATGGCCACAAAAAAAAATAACAGCTATGATTGAGAGCTCGAATCCGAGCTCCGACAATTCCTAATCCCTTCTTTTTTTTTTTTTTTTTTTTACAATGAAGAAGACGAAGGGAAGGAGAGGGAGGAGGGACTGAGGGGCCATACCAAAGGGGAGGAGGCGGAGGCGGGCCGAGGCAATGGCGGTGGTGTCATGACTAGTGGCGTGAATGGTTGCGTCGGCCGACCGGCGACGACGGCGAAGTGGCGACTCTCTTCCCCCCTTTTTCTCTCTCTCTCTCCCTCTCCTCTCCTCCTCACAGGTGTCGAAAATGGAGGAAGAAAAAAGGAAGAAAAAAAAAAAAACGAAAGCCCAAAACGACGTCGTTTTGGGGTATTCGGGGGAAGAAATTCGCGCTACCAAGCTTTATTCAAAAAATAAATAGATTGCCTCTCGTCCAAAATGCTGTATCACGGGTCCTTTTCATGATCTGAGCGATTTAAAAACAAATAAATAAATAAAAATAGAGATTGATTCCATAATCATAATAATTTATTTAATTTATTATGTTTGTCATTTCTCGTAATATCACAAATAAATTTCCATTGCTTATTTATGCTAATTTCATATCATATCACACTTTTATTTTTGGTGACCTCCGATCATAAATAACTTCCCCCTGTATGATTTTTTCAAATTTACTTAATAAATTTAAGCTTAATGAATTAAATTTAACTCTAGCTATTCATAAATTATGAGTTGCATTGTTTATATTTTTTGATTTTTTGGCTGATTTAATTTACTAAACTCTTACTATGTAACATATCGGAATTTTAATTTTATTGTTGCAAATATAGTTTCTCTTTTTTATTTGGGAAAATTAATCTAAAGTCTCTGTCGCATTTTTAGTAATGAAAGAGATCCACAATATTTTTTTGTGATGTCTAAAGTCTCTCAACCCAAGACCTATAAATCACAGAGAAATTTGACATACTAGAGAGTTACTCTCCCCCTGTACCTCTCTCTCTCTCTCTACAACACTTTCTCTCTCTCTCTCTACACAGACTGTGTTGATCCTCTCTTCCTTGCCTCACAGATACATCTTCTCCACCATAGCTAGGGTTTCTTCGTCATCTTCAATCTCCTCGTCTTCCAAGCTCAACTTGATCTCTTGCTTGTTGCCTCTTCGATCGAGCGTTCACAAGTTTCTATGCTTTGTGCTTTACTACTCTTCGAAGGCTAGAGAAATGGTAGAAATGGTGCAAAACAAGGAGTCTGTGGTGGCTGTCGCCGCCTCCAGCTCCACGGCGGACCTCGGCTAAAAATAATTGATGGGTATGTAAAGAATCGTTGTTAGAGTTGCACAGATTGTTACAAGTGAGTTTATAAATTGTGTTCGAAGATAGATTCATAATAGATGAATAATAGATTAAGAGGTCTGGAAATGAATACAGAAAGTATGATTGGGCTTTTAAAGCTATGGACTCAAGTTGACCATAGAAAGTAGAATTGTCTTCATGAGTTTGTTTGGATTTAATTATATAGATGATTCTCTATTCTTTCATCTCACATTTCTCTACAATTAATTGGGTTTCTTTCATTCCTATGTTTTTTCCCCATCTATCTATAATCTTGATTTTTCTTGTTCTTGGTAGAAAAATTTTCTGGTTTGAACTCGGAAAAATTCTTGCAAAAACCAAAGAAATTCTCCTTTCAGTGAGTCTCTCTCTCTCTCTCTCTATATATATATATATATATGTGTGTGTGTGTGTGTGTGTGTGTGTTTGTGTTAGTTGTTGTTGTTGCTTGTGTTGGTGATCAATTTGTGTATTACACATCGTGATTGAGAAGGCAATCCAAAGAAAATCTCTAGACTAAAATCTAGAGAATTTTTCTGACCTTCCCAAAATTTCTATGGAGAGAAATCTAGATATATATATATATGTATATTGATTGTTGTTATTGCTTATTTGGTTAATCAATTTGTGTATTGCACATAGTGTAATGGGGTAAATATCCTTGTTTCAGACGCCTTTGAACGCAAGCTTCCATTACCATGGCTGCTCTCGCAGAACACAAAAAGCGTGAGCTGCCCGACGGTGGTGTGCCGGAATAACCCTCCGATGATCAAGTCAGATTTCTGGAAGGAGATAACCAGGGGAGAGTGTTTGTGAGAGTGAATTTCCATACCTCCAACGTTCGTCTTCCTCTCTATTTCTAGGCTAGCCATGCTGCCTCAAGATTGTCCGCACACTACCTCTGCTGTCCTCCCCTGACAGGAGGCAATGCGCGCCTCTCACCACCTTACGCGTGTAAAGGTTTTGTCCTCACACCAGTACACACAGAACTGTCTAACGGTATTGAGGCGTTCGTGGAGCAAATGTCCTCTCCTCCACACCATTGGCCTACGTAGCACCTTTAACCGGGGAACCACGACCGGCCTAAAACTTGGGCCCAGGCGAGGGCTTAACCACCTACGCCGAGCTATCTTCGATTGGTTCACCATGAAAGACCGGTTGCGAGGCATACCGGCCTCCAACCGTTTTATTTCCAATCTCGAATTGTTTCACCGTCAATTTCTACCTGGCCGAGGCCGGTCGGTTCGCCACATTCTCCGCACCACCCGGACAACCCTTTTAGCTCGGTTGCAACCACCACTGCGAACTTCGCCTTACACGAGCGACTTCCGCCGGCCTCAGAGGTTACCGGCTGAGCTTGCCACCGCAAGACGCCAAACCGCCGACTGCTTAACCGCCTAATCGCCGGCTGCGGCAAATCGAACGCCGACGTTATTTTTGCTACCGCACCATCCGATAGAAATCCTCCTCTCACTGCCCCTTAAACCCATCCGAGCTATCGTGATTGGGTTTACTACGGTGTCCGAGCTATGATCGAAGTTCCTCGCCAAAGCCGAAGCTAGAATAGGGCAACGCTTGCCGCCAGGCAATGGTTGAATTGGGAACACTTCCGCCGCCGAAAGCCTCAATTGGCGGCGACATTACCACCATCGTCCCATCAAAGGTCGCATAAACCAGATCGACAACACAAGGCTACGCGGTCACTGTCACGAGCCATTGGGTCGTGCGACCAACTGTCTCCCACGCTGACTTCTAAACCAAGGCCGCTTGGTCTTTTTTCCTCCATCAATAAACCTCATTCGAAGGGTCTAAACCCTTCACCTTTCATTTTGCTTCCTCACCCAAAAACCCTAGCCTCTCAACTCTTTGAAGCCATCACTGCCTCGCCATTGTTGCGTCAAGTTGCTTCGCGCTCCACTCGAGTTCTCAAAGTCCTCGTTCGTCCTTGGTAAGTTTCTTCACCCTCTCATTGCATTTCCAGTTTCCATTTTTGTGTTCTTCAAGTTTGTTCTTCATTTTTGTACCATTGTTCTTTGCGTTTGTGCTTTGGGGTTATTAGGAGTCCTTTCCATTGCTTAGAACCATCACACCCTAGGCCAACTTGGAACATTAGGAAAGGAGGGGGCCTTCGTGCCCCTTGTTCTTCCTGGATTCGAACTGGTTCGTCCCGCTTCTAGGATGAACAGTTTGAATCTGGGTTGGGCCGAGCTAAACGCTCGTTTAGATTTGCAATTTGGGCTTCAACCGATCAAAAAATGGTTTGTGGCTTCTCATAGAGGCCGCGACCGGGCTAAGTATTCCATTAGATCAGTGAGAAGAGTTGACCGAACTGGAACACTGAAAACTACGACCAACCTTGACCGAGCTGGAGGGTCAACCTGATCCTTCGATTGGTCTCAACCGAGCTATAACCAAACTAGGAGGCTAAATCAGCCATGCCAACGAACCGAGATATATAATAGACCGGCCGAGCACCTAGAGCCCCTTTAGCTAGGATTTCCACAATGGGCCGTGCAATTTATGCCATGCTAACCCTTGTCCTAATTTTTCAATATGCAGAACATATAGGACCGACCAAGCCCTTCAAAGTCACCACCGGTGGAGCTCAAAGCCCGAGCAACCACACGACATTTTTTACCGAATTACACACCAACAAGACCGAGGTAATGGGGAAGTACCGATGAGTGGTCGGCGTGGCTGATGGCGGAGTTTCAAAGGAGTACAAAATTCGACGACGCCGCCCTTGAGCTCGCCAAAAGGAGACACACCGTGGGGAGACTTAGACCGTGCCCTTCACGGTTGTTTCCATAGTAGAGGAGGAGTCCGCTTCCTGCAACCCTTGCTCATGCTAATTTTTGAGGCATAAGGCTTTGCCCGAGCCAAGTTTCCACCAACACGCATAAGATAATAAATGGCGTCAGCCGAACTGTATGCTTGGCCTCAATCTCGCCCTCGCAGAAATTTTTTCACCAATACAGCTTTAGTAAAATAAGGGTGGGTTTTGCACTACCTCAAAGTCAAGAAGGGTCGAGCAAAACTCATCAAGGCAACCCGACAAAGAGGCTAACGATGACGATTTCCTCCGGGTGTCCCAGAACTACGAGGACACAGAGGCGCCCATACCGGCCGGTATATTAGGAAAGATTTCGCCATTTCGTGAGTAGCCTACCACCGTGTCTTTCTTCATAGTGTGTCAATTTCTTTTTAACTTTGCACCGGTCTAACATTTGTCTTCCCCTTGCAGATAGACACTTGGCGGCAAACTATCATCGGGCTGATCCAGAAGCAATTAGAGCTCTGCTTTGTTACCCCGAGGAAGAGAGACAAGCCTCAAAACTGCTCGGCTTCGAACAAACATACAACTACCAAACGCCAAGAAAAGTCGCGGATCGATTTTTTCAAGGCCTGCCCCGTAACTGCACTCCATCCCTTCCCCCGATCAGACTCGTTCCATTGACCGAAGAGCAAGAAATGGCAAAAATCAGAGCCATCAAGTCCATGATCACTGGAGAGGAAGGGGAGTCCCAACCCCCAGAGGCGACCGGAGGAACTTCCTCTACCCCCGCCGAACAAAAGGAAGGGGCGGTTTCGCCTGCCAAGATGAACAAGGGTGGCCGCCAAAGAAAAGACAAAGGAAAGAGAAGGCCGGGCAAAGCCTTGTGGACGAAGATTCCACCGGTCGCTTCACCGAGCGGCCGACCAGACCGAGCAATCTCGCTCAAGAACTAAGGGCAAGGCCTCCGCTTCCTGCCTGGGCGCCAGTCAGGTATCGTACGAAAGGCCATTGGAGACTCGGTCCAGGAGGACAAGGATCACTCACTTGGTTTCAACTTGACCAAGGGGTTGGCCTTGCCCGAGGACATGAAAAGGCACGATGAGCTATCTGACCTGAAAGTCCTTCGCTCGGCAGCAGAATCAATAGTGCTGGTAAGTAGAACTCCTTTAGCTTCAAGTTTTGTTCAGTTTTTTTTGTTGCACGGACTCCAAATGCTAACAATCTTTCGCTTGTTCGCAGGCCGCGCAGAAGAATTATCTTGCTCATGATCGCATGATCAAGCTGCGCCAAAGTTTGCGCGATGCTATCACGGAAAACAAAACCCAGAAAGCCGAGATAGAAAGGCTTAGGGCCGAGCAAGAGGTCGTCAAAGCCGAGCGAGACGAAATACGCCAGAAGCTCGACCGGGCTGAGGAGGACAAAAATAAAGCTGCGAAGAAAGCCAAGGCACGATACCTGGCCGAGCTCCGCAAACTGCGAGAAGCACACAGGGCCGAGAAGAAAAAGGCCGTGGAAGATGCGGAAGACCAGGGTTACGCCCAGGGGGAGAAAACATACGAGCGTCAAGTCCGGGCGACCAAGGACATCTTTCAGCAGGCCGAAAGCCGCCGGAGAAAGTTGGCCTTGGTCGTGATTCCGACATGTTCCTTCATCCTCCGCCAAGATATCCCGGATTACATGCAGTATGCTAACGCCACCCAAAACCGACTCATTGCAGAGGCGAGAAGGAGGCCGAGGAAGAGCCGCCGCCGTATAAGCCGAGCAAACTTCCACCAAGACACCGACCGATCAAACTCCACCCGACGCATCCCCCAATGCCGAAGATGAAATGATCGATCGGGAGGTTGTCGCAGTGGATGGCACTGACGCCGAAGCCGAGGAGAACCCGCCCGAGCAATCGCCCTTAACCGCCGAGGTGGCCGTTGGAGAAACTGAACAAAGCCTTGATCTTGATTGAGGACTTCCTTTTACATTTGCTCGCCCGGTTTTTTTTTTTTTTTTGAAATGTAACCGGGCAATGCCCCTCCTTTGTACTGGATTTCTCCTACTAATGAAATGTCAACTTTTTGCTCGTACATCTGTTGTTTCTGTTCGGCTCGTGTAATTTTGACTTTTTTGCTCGCACTTTAATTAACTGGCAGGTCGGCGAGACCGCACAAATAGTCAGCCTAACCTTGCAATTCCTTGATTACCTAATAAAATGTTTTGAACTCGGCCGAGCAAAAATCCCCTTGGCCTTGTTCGATTGACAACACCTATTCGGCCGAGCAAAAACTGCATGCCTGTTTAAGTTTAATATGCCAACATTTCTTTTCGGCCGAGCAAATGCATTTGGTTTTATAATTGCCGGACAGACACCAAAGATGGCTAATTCCACGAAAGCAAAATCACTTCGCTTCATATTGATAATTCACCAATATGCTAGATAGGCCGAGCGAATCCAGCTCGGCTCATACATTGGGCAAAACACTAATGTTTTAGTTAGGTTGGTCAAGCCGCCAACATTCCCACTGGGCGAGCAAAAACAGCTCGGCCCTAATGCGCATTGTTCCATACGCGAATCGCCAGCGGTTCCGCCTTTCCGAGGAAAACAAATTGCCGCCGCCTCCAGTCCTGCTTCTGCCTCGCATTCATGATTGCCTTTTGTGTCTTGTGATTTCATTGGACAAATGTAATACCAAACGAAATGGGACTAACTTTCATTATAAAAACACTGCCATCTCTTACATCACATGCCAAAGGGCTAGAGGTCTAAAAAAGCTAAGCAACATAAACAAATTACATTTCAAAAGTAAAAAACCTTAAGGTTTGCAGCATTCCATGGTCTGGGGACAGCCTTGCCGTCTAAGTCTTCCAGATGGTATGCCCTCCAAATGAGACCAACCACCTTGTATGGTCCTTCCCAATTTGCACCAAGCTTGCCTTCGCCAGGGATCACCGTGTTGCCAAGCACCTTCCTGAGGACCCAATCCCCAATCTTGAATAGCCTAGGGTGCACTGCATTGTTGTATTTTTTGGATAGTTCCTGTTGGTAGGCCGCTATGTAGATCAATGCGCTGCTTCGCCTTTTCTTCAACAAGGTCCACTCTAGTGCCACGCCTCATCGCTCAAGTCCGTTGGAAACTTTCGAGCGGATGGTTGGCATGCCAATCTCTAATGGGATGACGGCCCATACCATAAGCCAAAGCGAATGGTGTTTCTCGGTCGACCGTCTGGCCAGAGCGGTATGCCCATAGCACATTAGGAAGCTCTTCAACCCACTTTCCCTTTGCCTTCTCAAGCCGCTTCTTCACCCATCCAGATGGTCTTGTTTGAGGCCTCGCTGACCATTCGACCGAGGATAAGCGGTTGAATTGTAGAACTCAATCTTCAACTCTTCACAAAATCCAAAGAGTTTCCCATCGAATTGAGTGCCATTATCCGAGATGAGCGCCTGGGTATACCGGGCAGTGATCACATTTTGCCAAACAAATTTCTTAACGCCTTTTTCCTTAATAGTTGCTGGCTGGCTCGCCCACCCACTTGGTGAAATAATCCGTGGCGATAAAAAACTTGCGATTGCGGCGATCGGGAGTGGTCCAACAATATCCAATCCCAGAGTGCGAACGCCAAGGACTTGTGGAGTGAGAGCAACTCCTTGCCGGGCCGGTGGATCCGTGAGCAAATTTTTGGCATTTTTCAGACGGCGAACGATTTTTGCGTCCGGCCGCATACATGGCCACCAATAACCCTGCGAGATTGCTCGGTAGGCTAGAGATCTACCCCCAGTATGGCTGCCCCAGATGCCTTCGTGGATCTCATAGAGGAAGGCTTCCACCTCAGAGGGGGGGACACACTTCAAAAACGGCCCTGTGAAAGATTTTTTGAACAAGGCTCCTAAGGTGAGAGCCAAAACCGCTCGACTTTGCTCGGATCTTGTGGCGCTTTCTTTCTTCCTCGTAGAATTCGATCTTTCAAAAAGGCGACGATGGGGTCCATCCAGGAGGGTCCCAAGTCGGCGTAGAGTACCTCGGTTGCTTCTAGTTTCTCAATGCTTGGCCGGGGTAAAAACTCGATCATCAAGGGATTGGGAAAGGTTGTTTGAATGGAAGCGAGACCGGCCAATTCATCGGCTGTACTGTTTCTTTCGCGGTTGATTTGTTCGACTCTGATGGCATCGAACTTCTTCACTTCCGCTCGCACCAACGCCTGATACTTGGCCATTCTTTCATCTTTGGCCTCATACTCCCCTGAGACTTGATTGACCACCAGCCTTGAATCACTAAACACCATAAGGGCGGTGACCTTCATTCTCAGCGCGCTTCTCAGACCGGCCAGGAGGGCTTCATACTCAGCCTCGTTGTTGAATGCTGGGAAGCCGAGCGTAATTGCTTGCTCAATAATTAGCCCATCTGGCGAGGTTAACACGATTCCCAGCCCAGCCCCATGCCTATTGGACGCCCCATCGACGAACAATTTCCACATCTCGCCAAGAAACAAATTTCCAAAGAATCGACGGATTCGGAGCTTCAATTCCAAGTCTCGTAGGCCAATCTGACTCCTTGCGCTTTGCGGGTCCTTCTTTCAATGAGTCGTCGGCCTTTGCTATTTCAGTAAGCTCGCTTTCCCGCCATAACCATCACATATCTCCGTTGAGAACCCCTGGTTGCTAACCGCACCAACCAAATCAACCGACAAACCGATGTGTTCTCGGGCAAATTTCGCCACAAAATCTGCAAGGGCTTGGCTTTGATCGCGTGCGCGGTCGAACTTAATGTCGATTGACCCAACTCCACGTCCCCATTTCGTAATCCTCCTCAGAAGTTCGCTTTTCGAATAGCACCTTGAGTGGGAACTCGGTTAACACCACTATTGTATGGGCATGAAAGTAATGTGCCAGTTTTCTTGACGTCATCATGAGAGCCAACACCAATTTTTCCAAGGGAAGATACCTTGTTTCGGCCGGGAGCAAAGTCTTGCTCACGTAGAAAATGGGCAAATGTCAATGCCCTCGCTATGACTAGACAAATACCACCACATGTTGAGAGACCGCCAAGTAGAGACATAGCTCTCGCCAGCCGAGGTGTAACCAAAATAGGTGTCAAGAGAGATACGCCAAGTCCGCCAAAGCACGGCCGCACTCTCATCCCAAAAGAACTTGGATTTCAAAGTTTTGAAGAAGGGCTCAGAACGATCCAAGACCTACCGATAACTGTTTCAACGGCCGCCATCCCGAGATGTTGCACGTCCTTCGTGGAGTTAGGGTGCTCCAACTCTTGTATTGCCTTGATTTGCGATGGGTCGGCCTCAATTCCCCGGTTTGTGACCAGAAAACCTAGGAATTTCCCAGTGCCAACCCCAAAGGTGCATTTAAAGGCATTCAAGCGGAGCTTGTGGCGCTTGAGTATGGCAAACATTTCTGCTAGGTCGGTGAGGTATTGAGACTTCTCCTTACTTTTCACCACCATGTCATCAATATAGGCTTCCATAGTTCGGCCCAAGAGAGGAGCGAACATCTTTGTCACCATCTGCTGAAAGGTTGCCCCGGCGTTCTTCAGTCCGAACGGCATGATCTTGTAGCGGTATAAGCCTCTGGGGGTGGTGAAGGACGTGATCTCCCTGTCCGGCTTGTACATGGCTATTTGATGATAACCGCGATATGCATCCAAGAAGCTAAACCTCTGATGGCCGGCGGTTAAGTCCACCAGCTGGTCAATTCGAGGGAGAGGAAAGCTATCCTTTGGGCATGCGCGTTGATGCCTTTGTAATCCACGCAGACTCGCCACTTGCCGTTTTTCTTAGGAACCACCACCGGTTAGATATCCACCGAGGGTATCGCACCTCTCTATCGCACCGCTTCCAACAAATTCTTCACTTCTTCCGCCACCACTTCAAAGATGGGCAACGGTCGCAGGCCCTTTGTATGATCGGGCGCGATTGGAAGACATTCAATTGGTGGCAGATGAAGCTTGGGTCGACGCCAGGCATATCGTAAGGCGTCCATGCGAAAGCCTCCAAGTTGGCTACCAAGAAATTGACATAATCCGACCGTTCGACGCTGGACAAAGACGATCCTAGGAGGAATAACTTAGTCGGATCTTTCTCGTTGATGCGCACTTCCACCAAATCTTCGATCGACTTTTCTCGGCTTTTCGCCCACGCCTTCGAGGACCTTTCCTCGCCCTCGATCATTTGAACAAAACCCTTGGCCGCCACGCCATTTACCGCAACGAATCATCGTTTGCCATCACCGATCTCCTGCATTTCTATTTGTTCTGCCGAAAAGCGCATGACTTGATGGAAAGTTGAAGCAACCGCTTGCATGGCGTGCAGCCAACCTCTGCCCAGAATCAAATTGCAAGTCGATGGAACTTTGAGCACCCAGAATTCCACTTGCTTCACAACCGACCCCGCCTTGACCGCAAGATAATCTTTCCAATCGCCATTCTCATGCGAGTTGAAGCCGACCAAAGGAGATGTTGCATGAGCCAAATCCTTGTCCTTCAACTTCATTTGTTTGAACGCGTCATAGTACATTATCTCGACCGAACTCCCCTGGTCGATCAATATTCTCTTGATATCGAAACCTTTGACGCGAAAGGTCACCACCAAAGCGTCATTGCGGCATCCGACCCTTTCTGTGTCTTTGGTAGAGAACGAAGGACGCCTTTCTCCTCGCTTTTTCCTTTCTTTATCACAGTCGTCCGAGAGCACTTCCTCATGTGCTCGGCCTTCTTAATCATCCTCTCACCAGACTTTGTCGGTTCAATGATGCCGTGATGACATTGATCACACTCGCGCTCTAGGGCGGCCATTCCGCTTTGGCTCGGTTTGTCCAGGGCGCGCTTTGACTCCCATCTATGTATTGATCAAGATGCCCCGCCACCAACTCCTCCAAATGTCGCTTGAGCGACAAACAATCTTCGTCCGTGCCCTGCTTCTTCATGGAAGGTGCAACGACATTTTGATTGAAGCCCTTGCGCTTCCCCGCCTTGGGCCAATCGGACAAAAGGCTCCCTGATCTCGCTCAAAATGCGGTAGATGGGAATTTTAAAGACCCTGGTAATCCCCGTCCGCGCTTTCGCTTTTCTTGGCATCTTCGTCAGATCGCGAGGTGCATCAGCCCGGTCATTTCTGCGACCTTTGTTTCTGTCATTTTGGCCGGTTCTTCTATGCTGATCTTTTGGTCGGTCACCAGGGAGGTTTTCCTCCTGCCCCACCGAATGAACTTTCCCCGTTGCCCTTCTGTCCACCGCGACCGGATTATCCTTCTCGGGCGCAGAGGCAGCATCATCTTCCACACGAATGTGTTCGTTGATCCGCTGCATCAAAGATTCCATGGTAGTGGGCTGATGCATCGTGAGTGAGTCTCGCAGCTTATGTCCGACTGGGAGACCCCTCTTGTATTGAGTGATCGCCAGATTGGTAGGACAATCGAGGATCTCGTTATAAGTCTCCCAATACTTCGCATTGTATGCCTTCAGTGAACTCTCAGACTCCATCTTGATGCCTAGGAGGTGGTCGACCTCCTTCGGCGTTCGAGTATTGGTCTTGAATCTGGTGACGAAGGCTTCCGCTAATTGTTGCCACCCTCGATTCCCGGAGCCTCTCGAACCACTTCAAGCCCAGCTCTCCCAAGCTTGCTGGGAATATGAGGCACATCAAGGCGTCGTTCCGACGGTGGCCAGCCATTACTTGCCGGTAATGACTCACATGCATGTACGGATCCGCTCTTTCCGTCAGACAAAGTAAATTTTGGTCGGTGGAATCCGACAGGAGGGGTGCTCAATCTCGGGACAACGGCGGGTCAGAAGCCTCGCTAGCTCTTTTGTCCACCAATGTCGGGCTACGCTTCGGTGCCGCAGATCATCACTTCTTCATCGCAACGAACTAGGGCACTCACCTCGAGCGCCGCACCTCTCGAACCTCCCGGCGCGCTTTCCTCCAAAGACGCCCCTAAGATCCTCGAACGGGCGAGGTTGAGTATCGCGATGTTGATGACGGCGCGAGGCGATAGGTGCCGCGAGTGGTGGATCCGCCTTCCGGGTCGAGTCTCCAACCCCATAGTTCCCGGTGATGAAGATTGAATGAGTCCTCTCGCGGCGATCGCTAGAACGAGGGAGGGGTGCGCCACCGAGGTTGCCTTCCAAAGAACACCCTTCCTCACTTGGCGCCAGAAGCTCCATCTCCGCCGCCATCCTACGAATGAGGGTCTCTTGGTCCTGAGTTTGTGCTCCAGCGCCTCACGGATTCCCCGGCCGCGCCTCGTGACTCGTGGAACGATCCGAACTCCTCCCACGCTTGTCGCGCGCCTCGCTAAGTGGTTTCAAATTCCGCCATGGTTGGAACATTAGGGGCCTTCCTTCAAGACGCATTGAGTGACACCATCGACGACGGACAAGAGAACTTCGTTGTTGGCTGCGGAAATGGTCAAGAAGCTTACAAAACAAGGGTTAAATGTCAAAGAATTCCCACAGACGGCGCCAATTGTACGGGGGCGAAATATCATTTTTCTCCGTGACGCCTTTGAACGCCAAGCTTCCGCTAACGGGCGCTCCTCGCAACACAAAAGGTGAGCCGCCTGGTGGTGCCGAATAACCTCCGATGATCAAGTCGATTCCGGAAGGAGATAACCAGGGGAGAGTGTTTGTGAGAGTGAATTTCCATACCTCCAACGTTCGCCTTCCTCTCTATTTCTAGGCCGCCATGTCGCTCAAGATTGTGCGGCACTACCGCCGCCCTTCCTCGACAGTGGCGTTGCACGCCTCTCACCACCTTACGCTGTAAAGGTTTTGTCCTCACACCAAGACACACGTAATCGTTTAATCGGAGATTGAGGCGTCAGGAGCAAATGTCTTCTCCTCCACACCATTGGCCCACGTGGCACCTTTAACCGGGGAACCACGACCGGCCTAAAACATGGGCCCAGGCGAGGGCTTAACCACCTACGCCGAGCTATCCTCGATTGGTTCATCATGAAAGACCGGTTGCGAGGCATGCCAGCCTCCAACCGTTTTATTTCCAATCTTGCCGCAATCAAGCTTTACCTCTACCGAAATCGGAGGCCGGTTCGCCACATTCTCCGCACCACCCGGACAACCCTTTTTAGCTCTACAGTAACCACCATCGCTAATCTCGCTTACACGAGCGACCTCCGCCGGGCCAGGAGGTTACTGCTGAGCTCACACCACAAGACGCCAAACCGCCGACTGCTTCAACCGCCTCGCCGCCAGGCAAATTCAGAACGCCGACGCATTTTTGCTCTACTGCATTCATCCGATGGAAATCCTCCCTCTCACATAGTAATTGGAAAGGCAGAGAAATTTTTTTATTTGAACCCAAATAAATTCTTGCAAAAACCAAAGAAACTCTCTAGACTGAAATCCAGAGAATTTCTCTGACCTTCTTAAATTTCTCTGGAGAGATTTTCTAAAAAGTCCAGAGAAATCAAAAAAAATTACTTACTAAAGAAAATAATTTTCTCTGGCTGGTGATGACAAGGTATTAGAGCTTCAGATTGTTAAAAAATTTGAAAAAGATGTGATTTTCTCTGAAAAAAAATTCTCTAAGAAAAAATTCCCATAATTTCTCTAAAAAAAAATTCTCTAAAAAGTCCAAAATTTCTCTAGAGAACAAGAAATCCAAAGAAAATTTCTCTAAAAAGAATTTCTTTAGGAAATGAGATAAATTCTCTAGCTCGAATTTTAATCCAAACACATCCCAGTCACGTGTTCTCACAAGATAAGAGTTCACCCATAAATAAAATGTGGATGATTTCAAGTTAAATCTCCTTTTTTAAGGGTGATGATTGAGACCCCCTCCAATCACCACCCCTACAGACACGTGACAAGTAGTGATTGGAGGAGAAAGAATAAAAAAAAAAAAAAAGAAACAAAAAATAGCCAATCAAGTGAAGAGGGGGTCAAAGGAGTGAGAAAAAAAAGGAATCCAAGTCATTATTCTCTTTCAAAAGTTGATTTCTTCAAAAGGATTAAAAAAACATCAACAAATACAAGAGATGATTTACACGATGGACCAAATCTGAACTATCAAAAAACTGCATGTTTCAATTTTTTAACTAATGAAAGGTTTGATCTCCAAATAGATGATTAACGACAGGATCAATCTGAACATTTGAACAAATGCATGATCAATGCTACCAATAATGAAAGGTTCAATCTACACAAATCCTGCTAATACTAGAAGCTTGTGCAATCAGCATAATTAGTTCAAACAGATAAGATAATAATCAAATGCACTGTGCCCTTAAGAATTGCAAACAGATTCAAATCACAAAAGGTGTTGCAACTTCATAGAGCAATGTCTATGCTCATCTTGTACTACTTAATTTCAACTAGTCCTATCCAAGACACAGGATTTCTACATTAATACACTTCCAACAAAAATACAGCTCCCTTTCTATAGAATGCTGGTTCATTCCATCCATTTACAAAAATAAAGAAAGCCTTCCCATTGAGCATTTTTTTAGTTCTTGAACATTGAGCATCCTCCAAACCTGTAACTCTACTCCAAAAGAAATCCCATGAATATTAAACTGATGATTAGCTGTTAAGAGTGGAGAGCATGCCACCAGTTGCAGTTGGTAACACAACCTCCCAGCCAGGTCCTTTCAGAGGAAGCAAACTGACAGCAAAGTCGGGCTTCCCATCTTCAGCTAATGGACCAGCAATCAGATCACTGCGGTCTAAGATCCTTTCCAAATCTTCATTACTGACATCTGTCTGTATCATCTTGTCTTCTGCATCTTCTTCGTCACGGAGCAAAGCCAGCAGCTCCTCTTCCTGAAAAAAATTACATCTTTATTGTTGTAGTCCAATATTATAGAGAAGCAAATACTTTAACATCTCCATTAGATCCCAACCTTCACCGATCAAAACATATAGGACGATTGAGAAAAATCAAGAATTTGGCTGGTGCAACAAAAAAAGAAAAAGACTGGTCTGTCATTTAGGTGAGAAAAGAAAAAGAAAATGGTTGTGCTTTCTACTTCCAAAGGTATTATACTCATATCTAGAATTGGCCCCCTATATAGAACTTGGCCAAGTCAACCCACATAGCTCCCAACTAAAACTCCACAAAGACCATCACAAATGTTTGTGTATGAAAACTTTGAATCTTTAATCTGACTAAAAATGAAATTAAAAGCAGTGATAAAAAGTTATATGTTAAATCTTTACTTACAAATTTAGAACTTACTCAGATAAATAGCAAGGAACATTTCAACATATACTATGTCCTATGCAAAGGGTAGAGGATAAAACTAATTAACAGAGAAAGGGTAGAGGATATATAATAGGGGCTATAGCTGTACTCTTCATCTGACCATAGAAATTTGTTGCTATAAAAATATCGAGGAATGAAAAAAGAAATTATAATAGAAGAAAGCATCATTGAGAGAATCTTAGATCTGAACCTGGCACTCTAACCAAAAGCAGATCTCACAAACTAAAACAGAAACATACTGATTATGATTACAACAGATATCACAAACCTCCATGCCTTCTATCCCACTAGGCATGATCCTTTCTTGCTGAAATTGCCCTTTCCCAATCACCACATGCTCAAGCTTCAACTTACTGAAAGCTCTTTTCAAAATTCGACCCTGGTAGCATACATACAGTTCCTCAGTTTCTTCACAATATATATAGAATTAAGCTGAATTATTTTCAAACAAGAAAGACAAGGACATCCATGAGTTACCTCAACAGACTGAGCTGTTGACAATCTATAAACATGAACAGGCTTTGTCTGACCTATTCTGTGACACCGATCCATTGCTTGTAAGTCCATTTGAGGATTCTGTGATGCAAAAGCAATAAAATACATATTTAGATATTCAAAAATGTCAAATGCATCCAAAGAGGCACAAACAAAACAAAAATGTACCCAGTCACTGTCATATAAAATGCAGGTATCAGCTGCAGTAAGATTGATACCCAGCCCGCCAGCCCTAGTGCTGAGAATAAATACTCTGTAATTACTCCCCTCATCATTGAACTCCTGGATCTGTATGTGAATTCAAAAAATTTGTCATTAAACAAAAAATAAATTCACATTTATCAACATTTGACCAATAGCAAAAAGTAGCAAGTCTGTGGCACAACAGAACAAAATAATTGACAGCACATCATAGAGGAAGACGATATGCCATCTATACTAACAGATTCTGGACCAAAAACCAAAATTACAAAAACCACTCTATGGATGAATATAATTCAGCTTACCATTTACCAATCACTCTCTAAACTACAGCAATGAGTTATTTCAAAAACTTCACCCATACAATTTCAATAGTACCTTCTACTTTAAGTATCTAAAACTCTAAGGGCCTGTTTGGTTGTGTAAGATTGGAAGAAAAGCAACACCAATTTCAGCATGCTTGCAACCAACTGCAGTTATGGCTCAGCAAAACTCTAACAATATGATAGCAAAATCAGAAATAATGGGATTTGCATAAACAAATCAGTAGACACCATAAATAACACCTTTGCTAAAAATAAGTGCAGGAAGTGCAAAAGAAATTCTTTGTTTAAATTAAAGATGACAAGAGATGGAAACAAGCAGAATAACTTACTAACAGGTCCAAGCCCATGAACTTGAATGGGGAATATAAAAAATGAATCAAAATGAATTGATTATGCAACAACAAACAGAAGATAATTGGAAGAGTAAAACACCCATAAATTGGACAATCTATTAAGATTACAATTGTAGAGAACAGTTTTTAATGAAATTCCAGGGATAGTTAATAGCTTCCCCTCCATCATCATGAGCCTAGCTGGCTAGCTGTACTTTCAACCTCAAAGGTACATCATAACATTTTATGGAGAAATACATATGTATCTATATAGGTCCAAAACATAAATAAATACAAACTTTTTTGAAAGGACCAGAATTCTCTAAAAGACTTTATCCAGTATATTTGAGTGTACAAAAAAGACTTCAGACAATGTAGCACTGACCTGTCTTTTTCTTTCATCCAATTTCACACTGCCATCAATTCTACAAACTTCAAATCCCTTTTCACTAAAATAGTAATGCATGATGTCCAAAATCTTAGTCCACTGAGAGAAGATCAGAACCTGTTTGCCAATACAACAGATTATGAGAAGGAAGATCCGATAACTAGAAGGAAAAAAAATAAAAATAAAAAAAATAAGTTACTACTTTACTTGCAAACATACTTTGTGCTTGAGAGCAAATAGCTTTGCTAGTAATCTGTCCAGCAACCGAAATTTGCCACACTGCTCAACTATCTGTTCTACTGGTGGATAGAAATCTGTCAAGATAGACAAGCAAGAAAATGGATAAAGAATTTGAAACTCCAGCTTGCTTTAAATCTAAGGACATTGCAAAATACATACAAGACCCATCAAAGGCAGACTCTAAGAGATCAGGATGGTTGCAGTTCTTCCGAAGTTGAACCATTAGATTATTAAGCTTCCCTTTCATACCACGTCCTGCCATCACAAAAATTTGTAAAACATCACTTTAATAAAGAGGCAAGTCAACCATTAGATATAACCTTCACCTACAATATGGGGAAAAAAATGGCCGGAACCAATGAATACTCAAGTCAAGACTGACTCTATGTATGTCAAGTATGCACACCCAAGATCAAAAACCAGGTTGGAGCTACATACACCAACATAGTGGAAGCATGATACCACGTCATAAAGTCACCCAGATACACTTCTCACCAGAATCTGATCACCAACCTAAAAGACATCAAGAATCTTACTCTAGGAACAGAAGCATGCACAGTGCTCCCCACAGCAAATCATGCTTAGTCAATATCTTAGACAAAGCCCCAGAAGGAATACCCTCTTCTGGAATTATGCCATTGATAGGGAAACAATCCTACAAACTACTAAATTGACACCTTCCATTTCCTCAAGACTATCTTCAACATAATCTCAAATCTACAAACTGTGCTTTGAAACTGCCAATTTTATCATTAGAGTTCAAAAAGAAATTTTCATTTCCCCAGTACAGCAGAAAAGAGTATCAGCAAGCAGTAAACTAGAAACAGGGAAAAAATATTTCTCTTAATTCATTTTTTTTTCCAGTTTCACAAGTAGCTGATGCAGCTCTTAAGCAAAGAAAATCCATTACCAGTGTCCACCTTGTCTCGCAAATAATTTTCAAGTGTTTTATTAACTAGATGATCCTGGAAGTTCCTTTGATGCTCAGTCATGCTAGCATATAAGATGATCTCCTTTTTTCGAGGGAGCATCTGCTCAACGTCTGATTTCATCCTGCGGAGGAGGAAGGGACGCAAGATGGAATGAAGTTTTGCAACCACCTGCCAGCATCAAAACCACCAAGTATTATGCATAGAACCCAACTAAAATGGTGTTAAAAGGGGAGAGTAAAAACACACAAAACCAGAATAGAATACACACTTGGGCCTTTCTCTTCCATTTCTTCCTTCATCGCTTCATTGGTGCACTTGCCCGAAAGATCAAACCTAAATATATAATCATGTCGTTATACAACCAGGGAAATGCAAGTAACCACTTATCAGTGCAAAAAATAAATGCATAAAAAATGAAACAGACAAACAGCTAAGAGGAGCAAACTATGGTTCAAAATCATGCTTTAGAGGCAGAGGATAAAAACTTTACATCAGTGCAAATCGAAATCTTCCACAAAAATAATTGTATAAATTTTGATCTTTCACCAGAACCAAGTCATTTATGTGGCATTGAATCAAAATAACAAGGCCTGAATATACTGGATATGCCTGCCGAGACCTTGCCGGACCTGTTATCTTTCATTTCTTCTCTTTTCTTCTCTCAGATTCAATGCCACATACTGGATAATGTCTGGATCAACATAGAATTTATATGACTTGGTTCTAAAACAAAATAACATAAATAAAAGTGCCTACAGGATTTATATGTTAATTAGTGTATATATACATGTATCAATGCCTGCATAATATGGGCTCTATAACTATTTTTCAGAGTAGTTTATTACCACAGAGAGAGAGAGAGAGAGAACCAATTCAGCAAATATCATGAATCAGCTTACAAGTATATCAACAAAAAAAAAAAATCATATTTAAATTGTGAACATCAAAAAGGGCAAACCATACTGACCAAGACTCAAATTCTTCATGGGATGAGAATATATCAGGCAAAATGAAGTTCAACAATGACCAAAGTTCTGCCAAGTTATTCTGCAGAGGAGTGCCAGTCAATAGAAGCTTATTTTCAACAGGTAACCACTTCAATTCCTTCAGCAATTTGCATTTGGAGTTTTTCAACCTGTGCCCCTTTAAGAGGAAAGATAAATAGTTTAGATACAAGAGCTAAAGTGTCCAATGGGAAATTCAAGATTCAGCATATGCTTACTAACACAAAAGCGCAAGCGCACGAGAGAGAGAGAGAGAGAGAGAGAGAGAGAGAGAGAGAGAGACTAGTTAGCCTGAGGATTTACCTCATCCACCACCATGTATTTCCAATTGTAATGCCTCAAGTGTTTTCTCGCATCATTTAGTGCAACCTCATAAGAAGTAACCACAATGGGGAATTTGGAACTTATTGTTCTTGGCATGTGCTTCCTTCTTAAATCATCCCTTTCTTTCCTATCACCATGGTAGATAACTGAATTCACTGATGGGGCAAACCTTTGAATAAACAAAAAAGAAAAGAAAACAATGCTTTGATATTAGAAAAAAACTAGAATTAGAATAGAAGATGATATGAATCAATACAATTCATATAATATACACAGATATAAATTCTAAAAATCAAAAAAAAATTCACCTTGATATCTCATTAACCCAATTTGACAGAGTAGACAGTCGAGCAATGACCAAATAGGGACCATCCAACCCCTTCCCTTTTAAATGTGCAAGGAAGCCAATTGTTTGAATTGTCTTCCCAAGCCCCATTTGATCAGCAAGGATGCCATTCAATCCATTTTGCCAGAGAGAGATCAACCACTTCACACCTTTAAGCTGGTAAGGCTTCAACTTTCCACCAGTCAATAGGGGTACCAGTTCAGCTTGCTCTTCAAGAACTCTCTCATCCTCAGTGAGGTTCATATCTTCAGAGGCAGATCCTTCTTTAAATCTTGTGAGCATGGCAGCAACAGCTCTCGTGGCCTTTTTCTGAGGAGGTTAAACATACATGACATGTTACGGATTTTGCAGGCCAGGAAATAAGTTGCCAAGTTTTAAATACCTCACAAAATAAAGTGACCAAAAAATGACAAGATCTACTTACACTTGAACAAGACACAAACAAGCCAAATAAACATACAAAGGAATCATCAAAGGCATTTTTTCTATGCTCTGATAAACCAGGATAATGGAATTGCAATATTCATATATATGACATAATAAAATATATAAAATTGCATATTTTGGATGCATCACTCAAGTGTCGATTTCTGCTATTTTTAAAAATTGTCAAGTCAACACATCAATGTTGTGTCGCGTGTCCGTGTCATGTCAAATATCCTCATTTATGATTCTTAAACTAACATATATACATCCAAAAGAAACCTGACGCAATATAGATAAAAGACCAAAGCAGCAGCAACAATCATTATTCCCAGCTTAACTAGGTCGATATAAACTACAACTGTTTTTATTAAAACAATCCCAAGAACACTTTTACATTTTTTAGAAGGTTCCAAGTTCCAACTATTATAACATAACACGGCCATTGAGCTTTCAATTAAACCCAATCCAGTGACACTGCAGAACAGTGGCATTAATTCAGATTTGAAAATTTATAATCAGCTCAATATCCTTGATTTCAGTAGAAAAACTTGTTATCATCAATCATCACAAATGGTTCTTTACTCTTCTTATAGATAAACTCAGAACTCAAAAGCTTCAGTTTCTTTTACTTAATTAACATATTATGGACATAGTAGCATGAATTCCATATTGCACAAAAGCTGCCGCTATACACATGATAGAAACAAACTACATGGACCATGCATGAACTTCGATTGCAGTTTGTGGCCGGTGATCAAATTTCAGAGCATCATATATATTGTCATGTTTGGTACACATACCCATTCCCAAAAAACATATAGTGTAGAAAGAACATGGTGTTCCAAGATGAAACAAGGGGACCAAGCAGTAAGTTCAGTATCAAAATCTGAGAAAAGTAAAAAAGAGAAGGCAAGGCTTACATTGTTGAACTGTGCAGCAGCTTTTCTTTTCATACCACGACCTTTCTTTTTTCCTTTAACAGTTTCATTGTATTCATCTGCTCCATTCTAACAATATAATTATATAATAATTTAAATCAGCAATAAGATAAAAAGCACCCATATAAAAGTTTCATCTGAAAGGGGCATGAGAGACTACAGTTGTGATATCATCCATCTTTTCCAGGAGAAATTCTGAATAAAGCTGGGTTTGTGTTAGAAGCTCATCCAATTTGGTGAACTGGGTGTCATTCAATTGTGGTGTCTCAGGCTCATTTGTTCTGTCATCTTCTCCCTTAACCCGAGCTTCCAGCAACTTCTCTTCTTCCTCAGCCATGGCTTTTGATATAAGAGACGAATCTCCATTTTTTGCATCAAGGAGTATTTCCTCCTCCAATTTGACTCCAGCTTTCTCATCACAGATTTCCTTCATGTTAAATGTATCATAATATTAATTAGATATTACACAATTGAGAGAAATCTAACACTACTTACGAAGGCACATCAAGTAGAAACTAGTAATTAAACCCTCTCGCCTAAAACCAGACATGGTAATGGGAATGGGGCAAGAAAGAAGGGGATTTCACAATTGCAACTCCGAGATAACAAGAAAAAACAAATTAAGGTCCTATACATAACTGACAGTAGGAAAAAGAGTCAATACATATGACCAGGCATGTTAGTATTCCATGTTGAATGTGTCAATCAAGTAATAGCCTAAACACAATCTTCTAACAGATACTTTATTAAAATCTAACATAAACATTCAATGCAGAAAAATTCAATAACATGAAATGATCATGTCACAGTAACTTCTCAAATAACAAAAAATGTGGAAGTAAATTGGAGAACTAAAGAACTGGGAACAAAATACTACTTTAACCACTTCACAACTGCTAAAACTACAATAAAGGCTCATTTGGCAATGAGCTTCATCATTTGTCAACTGTAAATTTTAGCCAAAATACAAAAAAATACTATAAATTGTTACATCACTCTCTACTTTTCTGCACATATTTTCGTAAAAATCAAAAAATTATTAAAATAATATATTCCCAAACGAGGTTAGCCAAAAAACCAAAAAGCCATACAAAAAAGTCAAACATTCCTTCCCTTCCCTTACTTTTTGCAACTTTTTTTTTTTTTTTTTTGTAAAAAACTAAAAAATCATTCCCAAACATTTCAAACTTTTTCATCTAAACCAACCCTAAGTGAAAGCTAAGGATCTGTTTGGTTCCCAAGAAAAGTTGAGAAAATTAAAAATAAGGGGAAGGAATGTCAATGAAAGGCTTCTTATCTGAAGCATTTTCCATGTGTTTCCTTCGTTTTTACTGATATCAAACAGAGGGCAAAGCTATCCTTTCTACTATGTTTAGTACCTAGAACTAAACGGATAGCTAAGGATCTGCTTGGTACCCAAGAAAAAGTAAAATTAAAAAGGACAGGGAACAATGTCAATGAAAGTACTAGTTTATCTAAAGCATTTTCCATGTTTTCTTTAGTTTTTACTATATCAAGCATTCCGAGGTTTCCTTATTTTTATTTCCATTACCCAAAACCAAAAAAAAAAAACAACATACCCATAAAAAAACAAAAACCATCTAAATAAATAAATAAATAAAAACAACCCAAAACTCCAATGGTGAAGAAAATCAGAACATAATAAAAAAAATTGTAAATGCACATTTGAGACAAACAAGAAAAATGTGAGAAAGAGAAAGAAAATGAAGCCAACCTCGTCCTCCAGTACGGAAGTCGGAGACTCTGCTTCGTTCTTCACTTCGGTCTCAGGCACCATCTCCGAGTTCCAGATCCTGAAAATGGACAACAACAAAAACTACTAAAAATACACTACAATAAAATTTCTCAAGAAGAAGAAGAAGAAGAAGAAACAAGGGTTTACTGTTGGCAAAAATTTGAAAAACAGAGAATCTAAACTGCTTTGATTGTTTCAAAATTAGGGCACAGATATAAAAATAGAACAATCACGAGAACGTTGATGAAACTAGTTTGATTTGAACTTACTTTGAAATTTTTGGTAGAGAGAGATAGTCGCAGAGAAATGAAGGAAAGGTATAGCGAGTGAGACAGAGAACAGAGGAGAGAGAGAGTAGGGAGAGATACAGGGCGTAAAAGCTACTATATAGGACTTTTGAGTACACTATTAAATTAATTATTCCTTATTATTATCATTTTCGGTGGTCTGGGTTGGAGCTTTGGGCGGGAAATCAAACTTTCATGTTTGCCCTGAATTGTTCGCCTAATTACAGCGGACCCGCTTTGGAACGTCGGACCACCATAAGTGGGTTCTGTGCTTGTACCGTAACGGGGTTCTGTGCTTGTACCGTTTTGATTGGTTTCCAGTAGTTTTTTTTTTTTTAAGGGAAACAAATTCCGTATTTTAGATTTGTGAGTCAAGTTTGGCTAAATTAAAAAAGTGCACTAATTTTATTTTTTTATTTTTTTTGGATCACATCAATCAACATTTTCTTTTTATTTTTTCTACACATAATATAAGAAAAGTCAAAAAGTGCACTTATTTAGTCTTCCCAAACTTGACCTAATTATAATTTTATATTTTTTTATAATTTATTTAGTTCTTGTGAATTTGTAATAACTCATTTATGGAAAAATTACTAATAAATCTCATATAAGTAAGGCCTTGTTTGGGAAGACTAAATAAGTGCACTTTTTGTCTTTTTGGACAAAAAAATTGAGGTTGAAAATATTGATGTTTTGGTTAACTTTTTGACTTTTTATGGAAAAATGTGTAATAAAAAATTGTGAAAATTGGTTTTTAGAGGAAAATTTGAATTGGGAGTTGTGCAGCCGTAATTATTGACTTTTGGTGAATAGTGTTAACTTGTTAACTTTTTGAGTAAGTTTTTGGCTTTTTTGATTATTTGGGAGTACCCAAACTTAGCCTAAATATTGCTCTAATTAGTCCTTAGTGTTTTTTTACAAACCATTTAGTCATTTATTTGATTGGTTTGATATTTTTGTTTGGTGTATTGTTTATACATTTTACTGATTTGCCCATATTTCGTTTCTTTTTTTTTCCATTTTTATATGTTGTTTATGGGAAAGGCAGGTTGTAACATTCTTTTTTTGTAGGAGAGGTGTTTCTGAGGCTTCGTTGGTAGCTTATGATGTTTCCCAGTTGGATCTATAACTGCTAATGTTTGTTTCGGCTGGATTGGAATACGTTTTCTAGGGTTGGTGTTTTGGGTGTTACCAGGCTATTTTGGGAAGAAAGTTATAATCAGCTTTTTGGTGAAAAACAGCTTATAAACAGCTTTTTTGTGAGAGAGGAAGTGGGTTATAATCTAGGAAGTTGATTATAACCCACTTCCCAAAATAGGCCGTCGTTTCATTCTTCGGGGGTATACAATTGATGTGTTTTTGCGAGATACATTCAGGTTGGTTTTTATGTCAGATTTGTGAATGGTTTTATTTTGTTTTTTTTAATGTTGTTTACTGTGGCTGATTTGGTGATGTGTATATCGGTCTGCATGGGGGGATGGGTTGAAATGTGTAGATGAGGTTTCTGGGTGTTTTTTTTTTTTATAATTTAAAATTTTGATATTTCACTGTGGTAGTTTCCCGATGTTTGTGATTTGTTAATGAATTATAAGTCCATGTTAATGTTGTGGGTTTCTATTGGGATGCTCTGTTATTCATCTTCATGTAGATCTGTTGCGTTAATTTTCTGGAAATACAATGCATGTGGGGGTGAGGGGCTTAGTTTATATGAATTAAAACATTGTGTGTTGATGGCGGTGTAGCTGTCTATTTTTTTCCAAGAACTACTCAAACGGATTTAATATGTAATGAACCAATCATTAAATTGTTATAACATTATTGTTCATAATTATGTGTGTGAAATGTTTTACATTGTTATATGGTTTTCTCGCAGGCATGGAGGTGGCAATGTTGTTGTTATGTTCGTTCAAGCAGACTAACGCGGTGCTCCGCATTAACCAAACATTAAAATTTGCTCAATTGGTTGACAATGTTTGCGAGAAGTTTGATATCTTCGAGCGAGATTCGGTTTATTTCTTATTCACCATACTTGGGTATAATAAGTTTAAGGTTGATTGTAACGATGATGTGCAGAACATGTTGTCACTTGCAAAGTCATTCGGTCTCGAGCATATTGACGCTCTAATTCACGTGGGGAGTAATGCGTCGGACATACAATCTGGTGTAACAGTGTCACCCGACGAGGTGAGGTGCGAGACCATGGATTGGAGGACAGCCAATATGGAAGATCGAACTGATCTACTGTCATCATATTGTCCTCATAAAAAGAAGACATTTTTGTCCGCTGGCTGGGCATTGGGTATTACATATGTTGGTTAATCTTTTTTGGGGGTTACGCATGAATTCTGGACGGTACTTTGCAAGTATGCTGTCGAATGCGGTTTTTAGTTTAAGTATGTCAAAAACGACTCCATACAAGTCATTGCTATATGCAAGTTTGCAACGTCGACTGGATGTGCTTGGTTGGTTCACGCAAAGGCGTCTGCAGCGAATGGTATTTTGAGTTTGAAAAGTTTCAATAGGGTGCATTCTTGTGGGGCTGCTGTACGGACGTACAGGACCCACGGACTGGGTCAGATTTGGTTTCCGATGTTATCGCAAGTCGTGTGCGTGAACAACCGCTCACCCGCCCAACGGACGTGTCTTTGACATGAAAGACGGGTACGGGTTAGATATTAGTTACTTGGTTGCTTGGTTGGGAGTGGAAAAAGCGAGGAATGAAGTATTTGGTGATCATGAAATGTCGTTCGACCAACTCCAGTGGTATAGTGATGCTGTTATGCATAACAACCCACATAGTTATATTAATTTGGATTTCGATCAACAAACTGGGCAGTTCATGAGGTACTTTATATCTTTCCGTGCATGCATCGATGGGTTAAACAATTGTCGTCCGCTTTTATTTTTTGATGGTACCTTTCTGAAGGATAGGTTCAAGGGAACATTGCTTGCGGCTACCGCTAAAGATGGTAACCAAGGTACGGTTCACATTTTGTTGAAGTTTCTGTTGTACAGTTTGAGGGATATGATTTACTGATGTCATTCTGCACAAGATGTGCATTACATTCCTGTTTATTCATTTTTTTAATTTTCTACTATCACCTAACTCACTGTTCATTTATGCCTAATGTTTATGCATCTTCTACAGGGTTATTCCCCGTTGCATTTGCTATTGTAGATTCGGAAAATTCATGTAATTGGGAATGGTTCTTACGTCATCTTTCCAAAATTATAGATTGTTCTAGAACTTTAACTTTTGTGTCCGACCGTAATGCGGGGCTATTACAATCGATGCGAACTGTTTTACCAACGGCACACCATGCATTTTGTTAACTACATCTGCAGATGAATCTTCGAGACCGCATAAAATATGTTAATGCGGATCAAAAAATCGGTCTCATGCGGAAGTTACAACAATGTACTTACGCCCCTACAGTGAATTCTTTCAATCAAAAAATTGAAAGTTTGAAGCAGTGTAGCCCAACGGTTGTTGGAAATTTTCTAAAAGATTTGGATCATAAACATTGGGCTAACGCATACTTCAGGTATGAGATTAATTTACATTTAACTACGCAATGGACACCAATTTGCGTATAGTATGAATATAATTTATTTAATTTTCTGTCCCCACAGTGGCCGTAGGTATGGCGAGATGTGGTCTAACGCTGCTGAGTCATTCAACAACTGGATTCGCGAAGCTCGCCACCTTCCCATTACTCAACTGGTAGATGCAATTAGGGGAAGATCATGGAACAAATGGCAAAGCGTAAGATCAAATCCACTGTGTGGGTGTAACGCCCCACTCTCGAGTCGTTAAATACTCTAAAATAGCCCCCAAAAAATACAAGTTTTGATTCCAAAAATAATAACTACAAAATTATTTCCAAATGGTACAATATCCTCCAATTATTCTATAAAACAATTACCTCAAAAATAAACAATATTACAATTATCTCCAAATTTAATAATTGCAGTGGTGGATCCAAAATCTCTATATTAATAAATCTTTCTAATCTCAATTTTGATCTCCGTTAAAATCTGCTCCGCACCTGAAAAATAAATTAATTCGGGAAGTATACAATACGACAGGAATACAAGGCTCAGATACAGAATAAATTAACAAGAATCTAACAATTTATGACATTAAATCAATGATACGATAATCAAGCAATTTACCAAATTGCACAACAAATCAACTATAATTTATCTAGGACCAAATACCCGGTCCTACTCAGTACATGATCAGTAAATAAATTCATTTATTCACCCACCTCACCCAAGCTCCACGCTTATCCGAGCATATTGGTGTAAACAATTAATAAGATTCACTCCATCCATGTACAGAGTATTTCCATGTCATTTAGTCTGACAAATCACTATTTTAATATAGAAATATTTGTAGAAAATTTTACCAAATGATCACATTATCAACGATTTGACAACAAATGATTTTACAAAATCTATTAATAACCACAATAATCAAGTGGATTACAAATTGAGGATAATTAAAAATGGAGAACTCTTTGCAAAGAGATTTAAATAGAGCATATTGTATACAACCCGAATTTACCTCAAAATAATTAATTCCATCACCATAAATCTGACATTGCTCCATGGCTCTCCAAAAATAGCTTTGATCAAACTTGTAAAACATAAAGTATGTATAATTTAATAAAATCTACAACTCTCAATGTACTTTTTTATTTTATTTTTATAAAATACTCATCTTCACTCTAAACACTCCCATATCTAAACTTAAAATTTATATCACAAATAGAGAGAGAGCCGAAAATAGGAGACAGAGAGATTAAACTAAAAAGGACGAATGAACAGAAGGTGAAAAGAGGCCCAATTTATAAGAAAAACAAATGGGTGGTTTGGTGTGTTAAGTGGGGAAAACATGGGCTGTATTATTTTATTTTATTTTTCTTTTTTTTTCCATGTGATGGGAATGATAAGAAAATTGATAAATTTATTATTAAATGAGGATAAATAACAATGAGATAGATATAAAAGAGATGTGATCAATACAATAAATATATATATATATATATATATTCCATCTAAAAATCTCACCACTAAATTATTATAATAAACTATCAATATCACTCACTAAATATCAATACCTCAAAATACGGGATGTTGCAGTGGGTTGGCGAGATTTGTCCGAAAATGGAAAAAATTTTGGTGCATGCATTTGAAGACAGCAGGTCGTGGATTGTGAGTTAGTCGGATGATAATGTTTTCGAGGTTCATTTGCACCCATCGATTTTAGTCGATATTGGTAGGCGCTCATGTTCTTGTTTCCAATGGAAACTGAATGGTTTCTCATGTTGCGGTTGTTGCTTTTCGAAATAGTGGTAAGAACATTTACGATTACATCGAATCATTTTACCAAGTAAGGGAGTACAGGGCAGCATATGTAGGTTCTATCCACCCAATTCCCACGGTGGAAAAACCCAAATTCACTATCGCAGGCTATCTCATTGGCCCACCTATTTATAAGCGGCCTCTCGGTAGGCCCAAGTAAAAAAGAATTCCGTCAAATGGTGAAGTTGTTCAACACATTCAGTGTGGACGTTGCGGCAAGATGGGTCATTACAACAGGAAAATGTGCAAAGAACCAATGTAACATGCTTGACGTATTTTTTTCCCCATTTTCTGCCCCAACCAAATGCTCAAATAATTACTGAAGATTACATTACTTATTACAACATTAAGTGATACCAACATTTATCTTCAGATCAATTTCTATTACTTAAATTTTTTGGGACGTACATTATTTATTTCATACATTCACTTCAGTTCGTTAAATTTAAATTCATTTGCCCATTGGATTATGTATTTACAAAATGTCATTGCACTACTTTCGAACTATATATCTTTTTCTAGGTCGTTACTCCACATTTCATACAACATTCACAATGCAACCCCATTTACGCTGGCCAAGTTCGTACCCCATCAGTATTGATTGTTACCAATGTTTAGTGGCATCAAACATTAACTATTCCTCTATAATTGTTCAAAAACACATGATGGTATAGTACTTTCCTTATTTCCTTCACTAGATTGGGGTTGGCATCCTTGAAATGCTCTATTTTACACTTTATGCATTCGTGGTGGTACAAGAAATTATATTGTTTCAATGTGCAAATATTACGAACAACCTCCATTTCAACTTCTTCTCAAGTACATACCAGTAACCACAAATTGGAAATACAAATAAATAAAATATGATTCAAATCATGTTTGCCATATTTCAAAATAGGATTACGTATTATTAATACGTGGAAGTTATTATAATCACTGCCATTAGATCAACGTACACTACCTTTGGAACAATTGATGGACATTCAAAACAATTCCCACCTATAACACACCAACACAAACAACATATCCTCCATGAACACGCCAAATGTTCATAACCACAATAACGCTTTCGCAAAATTATTTATTTCAAATCAACCATAAAAAAACAATCAAAGCCAAAGGTAGTTGTCATCATACTAGGACAAAAACCACCATAACCAAATTTTGTACGTCAAAAAACAAAAACAGTGTGTATTCCATACGCCCGCCAAGCGCTTTGTGGTTCAAAAAAAATTTCTAAAGCGAAACAGTTTTCAAATTTAACTTTGGTGCGAAAGCTGTAGCAGGACAGTCCAGTGCAGACAGTCTTTTAACCGGATCATTTAAAAACATCTTCACTATTGACGTCCATAGCTCGATTGGCGTTTCCCCGTCCATCGCCTTCCCAATTTCGCCACCCTCCATGTACTGCTTCATGATGTAACAAACGAAAATGGCACAATCTGTCCTACTATGTCAAAACAAATCAAGCTTTGTCAACATCAAACAGTTTGCAAAATAAATCATTTCATACAATAACTATCAACAAAACACAATAACTTCACTTCGGTCCATATCACCAAAACCCATTTTTCAAAATGTAATAATCCTACTCTATGTTACAGAAATATTGATCCCATAGTTAGTTGACTATAACAGCATCAATCAACTCACATTAAACTTTAGTTTAGTTATAATTTTTTGACATGAACCCACAACATTTGGCACCATTCAAATCATTTCGGTTAAGGGAAACCATTACGTTCCCCCATACGAAATCCCAAAAAAAACCATACCTACCAATTGTTCCCCCCTTCAAATCCAATCAGCTGCACAATATACTATTACGTATATAGGTCAATACAAAAAAAAAAAAAATTCAAACTTACGTATCCGAACTCTGTTGTGGACAGTCAATCACTGGAATCAGCGGCTCGTCAAAATTCGACATTTTAACACTTCCAGATTCCAACCTTGGTTTGACAAATTTATAATAATATTCTTCCACCCATTGCTTCTGCAAATTCAATAGTCCCATAAACGTTACACCATCGAAACTAATATCAACCCAAACTAAGTACATCAAACCAACATGATGTTAATGGGTGTCAAATTAAATAACTGAAATTACTTGTGAAATAAAACAACCACCACAACTTCGGGCATGTGTATTCAGCGTCCTTGGCTTACCACTTTTAGTGCTTCGTTATAATATTCATTCCGTACACCTCGCCTTGGTTTCAAAGAGTTATAATGCTTCCATGTCCCATTGTTTGTGTCGTTCACCATTACAGTCCAATGTTTGGCATGATACACTGGGTAATGGGTGTATCTATGACCTCGTGCTGCTTTTGTTTGCACGTTCAGATACTTCATCCTTGACAGAGCACTCGTACTCCGCATCACATCCTGTTATTTGTTTCCAAGGAAAAAAGTTTAATAACAACAGAACATTGAATTGAAATGTACATGTATATTTCAAACCTTCCCAACAAGCACACGTATCGCACATACGCTACTAAAAACATATGACGTGCCTACACCTTCATCTTCGCAAACACCATTTTTTTGTAACCCCATTAGCATGGCAGCATATGCATCAATAACCTATGCATCACACCGACAATGTCAATGATGTTGCACTGAAATAAAAACAATAATAAAAAATGACAACACTCAAACACACATCCACACAACAGCCACATATCCCTCACGCTCACTTATGTTCCCTTGAATCGAGACATGTTGCACTAAATTACGAACTTCTGCAAATCGGACTTGTATACCATTCTCACCTCCATCCCATATCAGCGCCCTGCAACCAATTTGTAAGTGTAAGCATTTTTGTATATATTTTTATGTACACCCTATTCGATCTAACACATATGTAGTGGACTACTGCCAATGTGCAAATGTACCAGTTGACCGACCATTCAGGGCGTAGTCAAATTGTTTTCACAACGAATGTCATTACAAAATTTGTGCCACAGACAACTTATCAAATAATATCCTAGATTCTAACTGCACAAACACATAGGCAGTGCCCACTACACAATTTTAGGCCATTACCAATTTCAGGCCCATACCAACATATTAAATTATAATGGCGCATCTATTATGTCACAATGTTGATACTTTGGAATATGCCAACATTAAGAGTTACCCGTCATTGTTAAAGCTATAAATTCTCTTCAGCATGTTCTTCTCTTTATCTTTGAGCATGGCCCACACAACATGTTGCATGGTCATTTCGAACCGGTGCCACATTTTGCGCTCGGTTCTTATATCCTCAATCTCGTATATGACTTTTGGACCCACTACCCCATTCTTTCCCATCTTCCAATTTTGCTTGCCAAGACACACATACTTCGGATACTCATAGTCGGCAAGTCTTAATTCACGTCGTTCCTTGCACTTTAATCTTCTCACCCAGGATGTCATCTTTGGACCAGGACTATTAACACTGCCGTCACCAACTCCAGCTGCACCCACATCAATATGTACATCATCTTTAGCAACTTGTAGACCTACATTGCAAATCCCACCATCCTCAGAAACTGTGACAGGATTACTTTTACCACACTGAACATGTTTCTGACCTAACTCATTTAGCCAATCCATTTCCTTTATATTTTGTGCTGACCGATCCACATTTTGGTTAACTTTTTCACCAACGTTGGCATAACGTTGCACACTTTCACAACTTTGCACATTTCCTTACCCATTACTTTTCCTGGAATAATTTCCAAATGGCACCTGCTGGTTAGAATTATCCTTCGCAACTGACTGGGTCACTTCATGTACCTCACGGTTGACAACATCGTCTTTCAAGGTTGTTATTCTCTCCTCCAACTTCCTAATTAGTGCGTTCAGTCGAGCAATCTCGGGATCTTTTGACAGAAGTACACAATCGTAATCAATAAACAGATTACAAGCCTGTGCACCAACAATTCTCTCTGCGGCTTCAACTGTACTGTCTAACTCACAAATGCGTATAGTTTTTGCCTGCAATTCGGACTCCAGCTCAGTAATTCTTTTTGTTGCTTTACTTAATTGTTCAATTAAATCCGTTGTGCCATCACAATTAGTGGTGCCTGGTGGTGTACTAGACAATTCTAGCAGGTCAGGAAACAAGACCGGCCATTCCTCCCCAACTGCCAACATTTTCCCATCCTGTTTCTTTCTACCACAAGTCTACGCTGCAAGAATATACTCTTCCTTCGTTTCAGACGCAAACTCAACCTCACCCCCATTTGGCGAATCTGGTTGCCAACAATCCAAACTCGGTTCTCCAACATTAACTATGTCATCAACCACATCACCAACACCCCCATTCCACGTACTTACCGGCTGTACCTCAAACACATGTACACCCTTATCATCAGTTTCGGTCACATCCTTTAATACTTTCACAAAATACTGTTCGATGATCGTCCCATTTAGTTTATCAGTATTAACCTGCGTCGAAAAAAAACAACAACAAACATTTACACTACTTCAATTACACTTCAACTAAACATGGACGACAAATCAGCAACAAGTAGTAGGTAATACCTCAATGGAACCCTCAATCGACAGTTCAACACCTTTCAATTTCCTTACGAATTTCCCAATGTTCCATCGGCAAAACCGTGGTGACACTTCACGCCTATCTGGTTCCACAATTGATGTGTGCTCACAAAGGAGAAACTGCAGTAATGGAGATGTAGATACTGTTATAAAAAGCACGAAGTTTTTGAAGTTACGTTTTAAATTGTATGTACACTACCATACTTACAAACTACTACACATACCAGTAATGCTACAACACATCCAGTAACTTTTTCCGGCTTACTGTGCGTTTCGTTCAACGATCCAATCAGCGTGTTATGTATGGTTGATGTCCAATCGTACTAGCGCAACGTTTCCAATTTGTCAATCACTCGCACGAAGGCCTATCCAATTGACTCGCCCGCCATAGCAAAAAATAACTTCCCACATATGTATAGGCACATCAATTTCGCAACGTCTTATTCATTATGTTCCGTTCTCCCCCATATTGCCACCATAAGTAAGTCTTTGATAACCTTGGCAGAAAGCCTATTGACGTTTGGACACCGTCGTTGTATAAAATCAGAAGGTGGCTTCCCAGAATGCGTCAAATTTAACATGTCCTTCCCACACTGAATTCCAAAAATCAATCGGATGTCACTGTTACGTAGAGGTAGCTCTCTTTCCCCAACGTAGAACTTCTCATCAATTGGATTGTATATCTAAATTATATGACACACGGTCGCATCACACTTCATAAACGCTTTGGGATCCAAATTATGTACTCGGATTGCGTCAATCATGAGCCAAAAAGGTGTATTCTTTAATTGTTTTACGTGACCAGCACCAAACTGAAGTTCTTGCACAGTTTTTATAACACCAGAAACATTCGAACGGTACATTAACTTTGCTGTATCTACAACACCTTTCCTGCCAAGTTGTGCCAGTAGTCCAGATTTTTTGAATGGTAGCTTTGCTTGCCTCTTTGTTGCCAAACGGGTTGACGTCTGCACAGTGGAACGTGAGCATGGACTTCTCTCCTGACCATTGCGTCTCACACCTACTCTGCTTGAACTGCATGCAACAATGTTAAAAATACTACATTACTATACAAAAAATATCACCAGTTTCACACGCCATAAGCAACCAAAGCGGCTCATAACTAAAACGAACAAATGATTACATTAACTATTAAACACCAATATACAACCAACATCAATTTTACTTGGCTCTAAAACAGAGGCCCCCTACCCAAAATAAACTACCACATAGCAATGTATAATGCCCATCACCTTCAAACTAAAAACACATATTAGCTCCATCGAAACACAATTAGACTTCAATCATTCAACAATAACACTAATATAATGTCCCTGCATCTCACACACAACGGTCGTCTTCCAAATACGTGCCAACAAAGTTACATACTGTACGTGTAAAACCCACATACATACATTACTTTAACCACTTGAGCCACCTATTGCAAAAAAAAATAAAATAAATAAATACGAACCAACAAGTAATTTAACATGCCCAACAAACAGGGTTCCCCCCAACCGCCTTAACTCACAACCAACATTCCCATCATAACGTTGTATTCAACACAGAACAACACCCACTTCTCAAATACCCACACGAATACACCGAACTACTTTACAACCAAACAACACCCTCACAATTGTCACACTCAGAAGTACCAAACACCAATTAATGTACACTGCCTTATTCCTTTATAACCAAAATTAAACCAGACTACCAGGTCATTGTTAACGTTTACATACAACATAATAACATAAAAACCCACCCTTACATCAAATAAAAACCCATACCTTGCGCCATGTTCTCCAAAATCGTTTTCCATGGACGGCAATGTATATCTGTCTGCTACACTATTGAAGATACGTTCTAAACCTTGCTTAAACCCTCTCTAACGACGTTCGCGACATATTTTGAATGACAGATGTAATCAATTGTTGGATTGGGCAACTAGGGTTTACAATCGTAGTGGACTTCTAATTTCATTAACAACATCAACATTACCAACCTCAAATCAAAATCATACTAAATCCGTGCTAGAAAACACTGAAACATCGGATTCGATCGCCCAAAATCACAACAAATCCAACACTATTCCGCATTCACCGTTGTGGATTCGATCTCCCCAGTTCACTGTTGGACTTTTCCGTAATTTGCACATAAACACCGCCCGAAATTAACTCTCACTTTTCGAACCCCACGCGCCCAAATCATGGGTAGTCTTGTCTTTACACTTAAAATAGGACCTTTTAGTTCTTCAAAAAAACGTCAGGACTAACTGGTCCGACATTCAAAATATTAGGATTTAACGGTGCTTCGCCCCCTCATTTATCTATCATATTTAAAAAAGTACATTAAAATTTTTAATTTATTTTATTGTCACATGTTACATTTGAAAAAATTACATTAAGGAATTTATAACTTATTTAGAGTACAAAAATGTCTAAGACCCCATTTTTTTTCCCACCCCCTTTGACCCCCTCTCTCTCTCATGAGTTGGATTTTCTTTTCTTTTTTTTTTTGTTTCCTTTGTCCTCCAATCACCAACTGTCACATGTGTGTGAGGATGGTGGATGTGGTGATTGGAAGGGGTCTCCATCACTCCTCTTTAGAGTATCACATCATACCCGTCATGTTGTCACATTTGGAAAAAAAATTACTCAAGAATTTTTAATTATTTTTGAGTATTACATCATACCCCCCCCACGATATCACATTTAGAAAAAGTACACTAAATAATTTTTAATTATCACATCATACTTGTCATACCTACCACGTTGGAGTGTCACATGTTACATTTGATAAAAGTACATTAATGAGTTTTTAATTTCTTTTTTGGGTCTTAATATACACACCACGTCGTTACATTTGAAAAAAATACACTATGAAGTTTTTAGTTTTTTTATAGTGCTATATTAATACTTGTCGTATTGAAGTGTCACGTCATATCTGTCAAATTAATAAAGGGTATAGATATCCATCAAAACACTGTCAAAATTGAAAATAGGATCGCATGGAAAGAAATTCGCTACTAATAGGACTTAACACATCAATAGAAAAAACTTGAGACTAATTATAATACTTGTGTGTGAAATGAGATTTATTGGTAAATATCCATTTTTTAATGGTTTTCTAGGTACTTATTATAAAATCTTCAGATAAATACAATACAAAAATATATAGAGAGAGAGTTTCACTCTTACAATAAAATAAATTATGAATTTTTTAATTTATCAATTTAAATTTATTTTTTTTAATTTATTGTCAATTTAAATCATTTATCTATTTTTGCTAAGTAAAATATACAAAAAAATATTTTAATCATTAAACTCAATATAAGTGTACATAAAATATCTAAAATATTTTTTTATTGGTTTTATTAACAAAAATAGATAAATATTTAGATTAAAAACGAACTAAAAGGTTAGTGTTTAAATTAATAAAATTAAAAATTTATTACAATGGTCAAAATTATTTGGATATTTGTAATTTTTTAATTTATTTCAAAATTAAAGACTATTTTGAGAATTGATTTTTTAGTATTTTTTAAAAATTTGATGCAAAAATATATATATATATATATATATACACGAAAAGGTAAATAAAGTAATTAACTTTTTCATAGTGACTTTTCAATTTTTTAGTTAAAATTGGGGAAAATTATTTATAAGTCCTATTATAGAGACTTATGCTACATATGGTCCTAAGTAAAAACTTATGTTCTCATAAGTCCTGTGAGAAGTTAGTTGACACATTTACCCTCAAAATTAGTTGTTAATATCATAAATAATGGCAAAACCATATATAGAAAATTGAATTTTACCATATATCATAGCTATGTGGATGTGAATTTGAAATTCAAAATCCATGTGATATTTGGACATTTCTGCTTTGATTAAGCAAAATTTTAGAAAATAAAATAAATTAGATATGTTTTGTGTCTTTATTATAATGTGAACTGTTGGTTCATTTGAGAACCCACACATAAACACTGAATACGATGACATTACAACACAAATTCAAAGACAAATACAACCAAACGTTAGTTTGCAGATAAACAATCTAACTCTGAATTCAATAATATATAATAAAAACAGTAAGTTTGATTCACATTGATTCCAAGACTTTCCACGAATAAGCAACATGTTCACATGCATTTTAAAAAACCAAAAACCCATTAAGTTTGCGAAACGTAACATGACCCATACGAAAATATCGAATATGGCAATGTCACAACACAAATTCAAAGACAAATATAACCAAACGTAGCACGCATAAAATATGACAACATTGCATATGCGGGTTAACATTATAATCTAAATGTAACGTCATTAGAGGCTAATGAAAGTGTGCCAATGTATGATTGTACCATTTTCCATAAACCATCAACATTTTTACATTCAATGTTAAAAAATCAAAAACCCAGTAAGTTTGCAGAACGTAACATAACACGCATATAAACACTAAATACAACAACGTCATAACACAAATTCAAAGACAACTACAACCGAACGTAACACACACAAAATATGACAACATTGCAGATGTGAGTTAACATTACAACCTAAATGTTACGTCATTGGATGCTAATCAAAGTGTGCCAATGTATGGATGTATCATTTTTCATAAACCAGCAACATTTTCACATTCAATTAAAAGAATTAAAAACCCAGTAAGTTTGCGAAATGTAATGTGACACGTATGTAAACACTGAATACAACAACGTCACAACACAAATTCAAAGACAACTACAATCGAACGTAACACGCACAAAACATGGCAACATTGCAGATGTGGGTTAACATTACAACCTAAATGTTACGCCATTGAAGGCTAATGAAAGTGTGTCAATGTATGAATGTACCATTTTTCATAAACTAGTAACATTTTCACATTTAATTAAAAAAATTAAAAAACTAGTAAGTTTGCGAAACGTAACGTGACACGTATGTAAACACTTACTATAACATCGACATAGCACAAATCCAAAGACAAATACAACTAAACGTAACATACAATACATAACCACATTGTATATGTGGGTTAGCATTGGATGACTGTACTAGATTGTGAAAGCCATATCAAAAGTAAAAAACCTTACCTCCTTCCCTTAAACACTTGGAGTCCAAATTAGCAAAAGCAAATAACACCATTCCCAACCTTGATGACAGCATCACCTATATCTAGATCCAAACCAGCAACATTTTCAAAATCCATTGAAATCCGCGATCAATGCGACATTCAC
The DNA here is from genome assembly GCA_025200525.1 of Camellia lanceoleosa. Lineage (NCBI taxonomy): Eukaryota > Viridiplantae > Streptophyta > Magnoliopsida > Ericales > Theaceae > Camellia > Camellia lanceoleosa. The sequence continues at coordinate 69,853,005 of CM045759.1, read as the reverse complement.
TCCAACGGATTGCGCATACTTGAACAATCTGCTGTAAAGATTGTGATTGGATTCAAAGGGAAAAATGGTTTTGTATTATATTAGTTCAATAACTATTCTGTGCTACTTATACAAATTATGAGATAAGGATAGATACAAAAGGATAAATATAAATAAGAAGTTACAGATGTATATCTGATATGTATCAGATATTGAAGCATATCTCAATAGCCCCCCTCAAGCGGAATAGTACGAACAACGGATTTTCAGCTTGTCCCGAAAGAAACGAAAGGATTGAGAAGGTAATCCTTTAGTAAAAATGTCGGTAATTTGATCTTTGGTAGAAATAAACTGAATATGAAGTTCCTTACGAGCCACCTTTTCACAGACAAAATGAAAATCAATTTCAACATGTTTAGTCCGCGCATGGAAGACTAGATTAGCAGACAAGTAGGTGGCGCCAAGATTATCACACCAGAGAATGGATGGAGAGGATGACCGAAAACCAAGTTCAGTGAGTAAAGAGTGGAACCAAGAGATTTCGGCCGAAGCATCAACCAAGGCTTTATATTCAGATTCTGTGGAAGATCGGGCCATTGTCCGTTGCTTATGAGAACACCATAAAACCAGATTGTCACCAAAATAGATGGCATAACCACTTGTAGACTTGCGATCATCAATAGAACCAGCCCAATCAGCATCGGAGAAGGCTTGAATATAGGTAGAAGAAGATGGTTGCAGCAAGAGGCCATAGTGGGATGTATCCTTGAGGTACTGAAGGATCCGTTTGACAACCCGCCAATGGTCTTCAGTAGGGAAGTGCATAAATTGACACACCCTATTGACTGAGAAGGAAATGTCCGGGCGAGTAAGAGTAAGATATTGCAATGAACCGACCACCATACAATGAGAAGGGTCGGCCATAGGAGTCCTAGTGGCCGAAGTGAGTTTGGTGGTGGTGGCAAAAGGAGTCTGAATGGGCTTGGTGAGCAGTATGCCGGATTTATGTAAGAGTTCCAAGATGTATTTGCGTTGACAGAGCAACAGTCCATGGGAGTGTTTGCAAGCTTCAATGCCCAAGAAGTAATTCAAAGTGCCAAGATCATTGATGGAGAATTCATGACTTAGTTTGGAAATCAGCTGCTGAATATAAGAAGTGGAATTGCCGGTAATGAGGATATCATCAACATAAATAAGAATATAAATGAGAGTACCATTATGGCGATAGATAAATAACGAGCTATCAGATTTGGAGGCGGTGAAGTGAAGCTGTAGTAAGAAACCCGTCAAACGAGAGAACCATGCACGCGGGGCTTGTTTCAAGCCATATAAGGATTTGTGAAGCTTGCAGATGAAGGATGGATGACATCTTCTTGAAGGGATCCATGAAGAAAGGCATTGTGCACATCGAGTTGCCGAATGGACCAATTGTTGGAGACAGCAAGAGACAAAACAGTTCTAATGGTCGTGGGTTTAACCACAGGACTAAATGTTTCAAAGTAATCAAGCCCCTTCTGTTGATGAAAGCCTTTGGCAACTAAGCGTGCCTTATAGCGCTTGATCGAACCATCAGCCCAATGCTTAATCTGAAAAACCCATTTACAGCCAACAATGTTCATACTGGGAGTGACCGGATGTAAGCTCCAAGTGCCGTTACGGATTAAGGCATTGAGTTCCTCAGCCATGGCCTTGTGCCAGATGAGAGATTTGTTAGCGGAAGTGAAGCAGGTGAGTTCAACTGAGTCGGTAGAAACAGTCGTAGTAAGTAAGGCATTGGCGGGGGTTGACATGTTCCGGAGAAGCATGGGATGAGTGCAACGAGGAATAGAGACAGTTGAGGAGCGGAGGTCAACGATAAGGTTGAGGCCACGGGTGTGGTGGAGTGGGGTGTGGGGACTCATAGCAAGAGAGGGAGGGGACGGGTTAGAGGAGGCAGCAGTGTGTGGAGTCGTGGATAGCGGGGTGGGTATAGGAGAGGCAACAACGGCATCTGGTGGAGTAGTGGATGTGGGATGGGTTGGTGGTATAGCAGGAGATGGAGACCAAGACACGTGAGTGGGGGCAAGAAGAAATGGATGTGAAATTGGTGGGTAGGGCCGATGGGAAGAGGTAAAGGATGTGCAGAAAGGAAATATGGATTCATCAAACTGAACATGACGGACAACGTAAAGGCGACTAGTGGAGGTGTCAAGACAACGATAGCCAAGATGAGACGGACTATACCCGAGAAACACGCAAGAAGCAGAGCGAAAAGAAATTTTATGGGTGTTATAGGGACGAAGAAATGGAAAACAAAGACAGCCAAATTTTTTTAAAAATTTGTAGTTGGGGCTTTTTGAAAACAAGCATTGAATCAGAGAGATATTGTTAATGACTTTAGAGGGCATTCGGTTAATGAGGTAGACGGCAGTGTCAAATGCAAAATGCCAATATTTATGCGGCATAGAAGCATGAGCGAGAAGGGTGAGGCCGGTTTCAACAATGTGACGATGATGTCATTCAACCGAACCATTCTATTCATGCGTATGTGGGCAGGGAAGGCGGTGAATAATACCCAAGTTTTGAAAATATGAATTTAGGGTTGGTTTGGCATGTACTAAAAAAGTGCACTTTTTGACTTATTGGTGGGTTTGGGTTGGGTTTGATGTGATGTGTTAGAGAGGTGATGTGATTTAAATAGGATGATGTGACTTAAATAAGATAGTGACTTTTTGACTTATTTAGATGATGCCAAACCAAGCCTTAGTTTACGATATTCACCACCTCAATCAGTTTGCATAATTTTAATTTTGCGAGAAAACTGTCGTTCAACTAAACTTTTAAAATTTTGAAAAATATGAAACACATCATATTTATTAAACATGGAAAAATACCAAATGAATTTTGAAAAGTCATCAACAAAGATTACAAAATATTTATGACCTTCACTGGAAAGAAATGGGGAAGGTCCCCAAACATCACTAAAAATTAAATCTAAAGGAGCCAAACTACGACTCAGAGAAGACGACAGAGAAAGTCTGGAGGACTTGCCAAGAGGACAAGCATGGCACATTGGTACGCGAGTCCGTGGATGTTGAACCGGAAGAGTGTGAGTTTGAAGGATGAGATGAAGAACACGCTCATGCGGGTGACCAAGACGACGGTACCAGCAAAAAGAAGATACGACTTCAGATGAGAGAGCAGCAGGGGGTGGAGGAGAGGTTAAAGAGAGCCGGTAGAGACCATTTTCATTCTTGCCATGGAGAAGAGTTCTCTTGGTGAGTTGGTCCTTAATCAAAAAATAGGTGGGATAAAATTCAAAAAACACATTATTATCTTTAGTAAATTGATGGACAGAAAGTAATGATTTCTGAAAAATAGGAACATGATGAATGGAGTTAAGATGAAAAAAACGAGAGGGAGAAGAAAGAGTAGAGGAACCAATATGGGTAATTGGAATGTCCATACCGTTACCGACGCGAAGATGAGAGGTACCATGATAGTCATCAACTTGAGAGAGAGAAGTGAGATCGGGGTTGCATGGTGTGTAGCACCGGTATTCGGAAACCAATCGAGGTGAGATGAAGGAGAAGAACTCAAGCCACCATATTGACTGGAAGGGAGCTCGGAACCATAGCTAGTGTAGTGAGCACTTGGAGCAACCATGCGGTCAAACCGAGAATAGCATTGAGCAGTAGTGTGATTGGTCCGATTGCAGATTTGGCAGTGGACACGATGATCAGCAGATGGGATGTGGAAGAGGCCGGGACCACCAGAAAGGCGAGAGCCAAAATTGGGTGAAGGGCGATCATGCCCATCGTGTCCACAGCTGCGACCACGGCCACGAGAAAAACCACCACATGAACGGCCACGAGAGGTGGGCTGGACAAAGTGAGCCTGGGAAATAGATATCGGAGCAGAGGTGGGCGTGGTGCGATGAAGAAACTCATGGCTTAAAAGGAGACTGTGTAGTTCCGAGAAGGAAACAGGATCTGGTCGAGCCGTGAGGGTCGTGACAAGATCCTTGAAGTCAGGATGAAGGCCTTGAAAGACATAAAGATTGAACTCGGAAGGAGACAGAGGAGTGCCAGCAGTCACAAGTTCATCGGCAATGGTTTTGGCATCAGTGAGAAAAGCAGTGGCAGAGCGATCATTCTGTTTCAATTGTTGAAGGCTCAAACGAAGTTGAAGAAGCCGAGTTTGAGACGGTGAGGCGAGGGACTGCTCAAGGGTGAGCTAAAGAGTACGAGAAGAAGTACAACCGACGGCAATAGGTAAAATTTCATCCGAAAGAGAGGCAATTAGAAGGCTTAGGATGAGTTGGTCTTGACAATGCCAAGTCGCATGTGCAGGATTGGGAGTAGAGATGCTGTCCAAGACAACCATGGATGGTGGGCAAGAGAATGTACCATCAATATATGGGTAGAGTTGTTGGCCACAGAAGTAAGAAAGAAGTTGAGTTTTCCAATAGAGAAAATTGGTGGATGTGAGTTTGAGAGAGATGAAATGATGAGCATGAGCAAGAAAGGTGGGTGAAGGTGCTGTGGCAGAGGAAGGAATAGCAGTGGCAGAAGGAGGAATAGCACTGGAGGATGAAATTTCAGAAGCCATTGGCTCTGATACCAACTTGAACAATCTGCTGTAAAGATTGTGATTGGATTCAAAGGGAAAAATGATTTTGTATTATATTAGTTCCATAACTATTCTGTGCTACTTATACAAATTATGAGATAAGGATAGATACGAAAGGATAGATATAAATAAGAAGTTACAGATATATATCTAATATGTATCAGATATTGACGCATATCTTAATACGCATACACATTGCGCTTTCGTAAAAGTCTCCAAAAGGGAAATAGGATGAATGATAGAATAATTTATAATATGGAAACAAATAAAGGGTATAATATTACACTAATACCATTTAATCACAATGCATAGGACCTTGTAGAACACCTTCTAATCTAAACAGGACTTACAATTTTATAAGAAATTACACAGAATTTTATATTAAATAAGTTCTCCTAATAGAATTTATAAATAATTTTCTCTTAAAATTGTGGCATTTCAATATGCCTAATTAGTTTGGACCAAAAAAATAAAATATAAGACGTTGACAGCCTGACACGTTTGGGAAGATAGTTTTGGATAAAATAATTAATAAAGACAAAATTAGTTAAAATATTCAATAAGATAAAAATATCATATTTAAATCATAATCATTTTATTTTTTTTCAAAACTATCAAATCAACAAAAAAAAAAAAAGTTAACTATTATCCCAAATATAATTTTTTTAATCAGGCTAAAATAGTTAAAAAATAAAGAGAATAACCAACTTTCCAAACCAATTTAAAATGAGTAAATTACTTGTCTCTTTAAATTTTATAATTTTTTGAATTTGACTTCTAAATTATATTTTTCTTACTTTCCCTATTATTTATAATTTACTTTCAAAATTATTTTTTATTAACCTAAAATTTAAAATCTTCCAACATTCAAAACCCAAAATCTAAACTCTCTCTACTCTACAAATTCACCCCCAAACTTTCACCACCCTTTTATTGCCAACCTTTATCACTTCTTTTTTTTGTTTTCCTTTTCTTTTTTGTTTTTTGAACAGATGAAGCTTTATATATTAAAACATCGGACTAGATACATCACTATAAATACGTAAACAAAGGCTAAAGGTGAATAGTCTACCCAATTAGTAGGAAGCCCTTTTTCCAGCGTAGGAATTAGCGACCCAGTGCGCAATCCTATTGTTTGCTCATCAGGTCCATCCAAAATTCCATTGCCTCAGCTTTGGGAGACTACGAATGTCAAGCACCACTGCCATACACTCCTAAGGTGGCACATCTTCAATCACCTAAGGTGGTACACAGAGCTTGATTATCACTTTTAATCTCAACCATTGAGGCATTATGTGCTTGAGCTAAATAACAGCCAGACGGATTGCATGAGCTTCTGCTTGTGAAGTAGAGGACGCTGAGAAAGATGAAACCAAACCGTCCAAAAGCCTTCATTTTAAGTCACGCATAATAGCAACTGCAGATGCATTCAGATGTGCATGATTAAAACTTGGATCGCAATTGATCTTAACTCCACCGTGCGTGGCTGGACTCCACCTATAGAAGGTGGATACAATGTAGGACCCTCCAAAAAGGCCTAGCGGATGACCCATTCCAATGTTGTTTATACTCAAACCAAGCTTGGTAATACTACTGAATGACTTCACTTGGGATAACTAGCATATGATTAAAGACGAGATCATTGCGAGCTTTTCATATAAACCATCCAATAAAGGCTATTTTGTTGACTTCTTCTATTCCACTTCGATCGCCCCTTTTGCTCACTCATTGTGTCACCTTTGCACCATGACTATCTTAGAGGTATAACTCGGCCGGGTTAGGAGGATGTTCAAGTCCAGTCCAAGTTGTGTTGAGACCTGTTCAGGCCCAAATTATAATCTGAGGTTGCCTATCCAAGCCCGACCTGAGTTAAACCCGAATTGCTCGAATTACTCGAATTGTAAATGAATTTTAGTGTGTGTGTGTGTTTTTTTTTGCAACTACATTATTAAATTATTAAAATTTAATACCATCAAAATAAATAATTTATATAATGTAAGAGAGATGTCGCTATAGTAGTTTTTACAATTTATGAGTGAAAATAAAAAAAGTAAGATTTTATGTTATTTGTATATATAATATATATATCAATATGATTTAATAATCTAAATTACTTTAATATCATGTAATAGCTAATAATTTATATATATATTTAATATTTTTATATATCTATATATGTATAATTCGGGTTTCGGATTGCTCAGGTTGTTTGACGTCTTTGCTCAAGTCTGTCCAAATTTTAATTCGATTTTTTGAATTTTTGCCTAAGCCCGTACCAAATTTAAAAATATCTTGTCCAAGCTTTAAAAAAATTCAAGCTGTGTTCGGTTTGCTCGGGTTGAACCCGCTCAAGTTGCACCCCTAGACTATCCTTCATGATCCCCGTAAGCACATTCACCGCTTATTTGGTTTATTTAAAATAAAAAAAAAACAATTCCATAAAAATAAATTTTAAAATTTATTTCTGACTAAAAAAAAAATCATACGAAGTATTGATCATTTTTTTTATTTTTTCTCAAATTGATTTTATTTTATTTTTCCAAAGTACATTTATTACTCATCCAAGCATTTTGATTTTGGATATTAAAATTTTAATGTAATTTATTTGTATGTCACATGGCTACCATACCAACGTGGAAATTTTCTGTTGAAAATTGGACAGTAGTTGGTTCCTTTGAGTCAATGGAAAAAAATAAGAAATTTGTCGACTAAAATAAGAAAAAAATGTTTGGCAAGAAGGTTTGGGTGATTTACGGGTTAAAATAGTTACAAAAAATAAAATAGATTATTTTAGTCACAAAAAATAAAATATCAAATCTAACCCATAATCATTACAATTTCCTCTCATAAAAAAGTCAAAAAATTAAAAAATCAAAAAGTCTTTCCCAAATCAGACTAAAATAGTCCAGACTAAAAAAGTTAAAAAATTAAAAAAATAATCCACTTTTCAAACGGAGGCTTAAAGGATAAAGTGAAAAAATTATGAATTTAAGGAGACAAAGTAGAGTAATCTCACGTGGCTACTGACACGTCATTCTTCCATTAAACATTTGTTTTTACGTAAATTGGAAAAATATATAAACACTAATGGCCAAATTAATAATTAAAAATTAAAAAATAACACACTATGAAACTTAAAGGGAAATAGTGTAACTTACCCCACAATGAAAGATAAATAATAAACATTTACATTTGATAATGATTTAGGGTTGGTTTGGGGTGTCTTAAAAAAGTGTATTTTTTGTTTTTTTACGAAAAGATGTACAGAAAAGTAGAGAGGTGATGTGATGAAAAAAATATAAAAAAATGAATTATATAGGTTATGCCAAAGCTAGCCTTACTCGTGACCTCCTAGGTAAGAGTGTGCAGAAGTAATCCACTAATTGATTGGAATAAGAGGAAGTAATCACTTTTAGTAGGCATTAGAGTGATGTTAAAAAAATTATCTTTTACTATAAAAAACAAAAACAAAAAAATTAAAAAATTTAATATTTTTTTTTGGTCACGAGACATTCTAAGGGTCCGTTTGGAAAGAACTAAAGTGGGTTTTTTGGCTATTTTAGTCACAAAAGACAAAATAGGTTATTTTAGTCACAAAAAATAAAACATCACATCCAACCCATAATCATTACACTCTTCTCTCACAAAAAAAGTCAAAAAAATTAAAAAGTCAAAAAGTCCTTCCTAAACCAAGCTTTTTAACCCAGGCTAAAATAGTCAAAAAAGTCAAAAAGTCAAAAAGTCAACCCATTTTCCAAACGGAGGCTAAACATATTTATTTATTTTAATTAAACCAAAAAGATACCAAACAAAACTCACTCCAAATCCGCTCAAATACATAAAATGACAAGCATTAAACTAATGAATTAAAAAGTGCTCTTAGGTCATTGCAACGTGGTATCCAATTTAAAAAAATTCTCTCCATTCATGGTGTAAGGATTTCAGTACATAATATTCATTAAAAAAATTAAATTAATTAATTATAATATTTTAATTTTATTGTGTATGTAAAAAAAAAAAAAAAGAATGACAAATATATTTTTAAAAATAAATTATTATTATTTTTTAAATTAACACGATAAATTAAAAATTATACAATTATCAAAGTAATCTAACTTTTTATAAATAATATACACAATTTTATTTTATTTTATTATAAACCGGACTATTGGAATTAACAAAAATTCAACCCAATTTAAAAAGAGCCAGTGTCATTACTGTGTGTGAAGCACAATAGTGACTGTTGTGCGGCTTGTGGAATTCATTTTGGATTATATTTAAATGATCCGAACTGTTGAAAATTTAGAAAATATCAAAAACAATATACTTGTAAAAAATTAAATTAATTAGACATTAATAACTTGTTCATCAAATAACATCTTTATATAAAAAAATAAATATATATGTAACAAACTAAATACAAATGTTATTTAATGAATAAGTTATGAATATCCAATCAACTTAATTTTTTATAAATATATTATTCTCGATATTTTTAAAATTTTTAACGATTTAAATTATTAAAATAAAATTTAAAATGAGTTTCACAGTGGCACAATAATTATTACTGTGCTTCACGCAGAACTGCATCCAAATTTAAAAGTGAGTTGATAATCCTTATCAATCCTTCCCACTAAGAATAATGTATTGTTATAACGAGAAATCCAACAAAATTGCGCACGAGCCGCATTTCCTCGTAAACCGGGTGGCAGTGGCACTATCAAATATTCCACTTTTTAAATTAAAGTGGTTAGTATATCAACCGTGTTATATACAGTGTAAAATAATATATTATTTTATTTTATGTATAATATAGATGATCAATCCCGCTACATACACCCAGTGACGTGGCGACCCCCAGTGACGTGGCGATGAGGTGGCAGCTGATGTGTAAACACAGCGGGAAAAAAAAAAAAAAAAAGGAAAAAAGTCGGAATTTGTGGCTGTCTTCGTCTTCCCTCGTATGTTCTCATCTCTCGCCGCCATCCTCGTCTATCCTTGTCTGTCTTCCCTCGCCTATCCTCACCTCTTGCCGCCATCCTCCTCCTCCACCATAGCTCGCCGGGAATTTTGCTCTGTCTGGTTTTGCTCTGCTCTGTCTCTGTCCATCAATCTGGTTTATGAGGTAAAAAATCTATTTCATATGCTGATTGATGAAGTTTATGAAGTTTAAATCTGATATATGAAGTTTATACAAATCTGAAATATGATTATGCTCAAGAGTTATGTTTTTTTATGCTGTTTAGTTTTTAAGTCTGGGTCTGTCAATTTCTGTTTTGTTAATTTCTATGTGAGTTTAAATCTCTATGTGAGTTTAACATAAATCTATGTATTTAACAAAAATAAACATCAATTTCTGTTTTTTTTCTCTAATTTGGCATACAATTAACAGATTTATTGTATTGTCATAAAATACAAATGGTCATATTTTGTATCTTTAAATCTATAGGTTGATACCGCATTAGTTTTTGGCAACGCATGTAAATCTCTGTTTCCAACATTGATGTCACACCTCGTGTTCAACTTCAAGGACATTTTGTAAACCAAGCAATTATTCATCTTGCCTAATTGTGTACAATATTGCAAATATCTCAGAGATATGTTTTTGGGTGAAGATATATGCGTGAAATCTTAACACAACATAAAGTATTTCATCCCATGATAATGATAAAAACTTGCAAAGTAAACAACATTCATTTAGAGCACATACTGAAGAGGCCAAGTCATTTGCCTTCTAAGTTTTAGCAGTTTATACAGTTTAATTAAGTTTATATGAAGTTCCATAATCTGGGCATTATACAGTTTATATAAATCTGAAATATGAAGTTTAGTTCCATAATCTGTAATGATATTTGTTTAATTGTTATTTCAGTACGCAAAGTGGAGAAATGGAGGTTGATTCAAATGTTGAAGGTGAGAATCCTTTAATAAATGAGGGCGAACACGTTGAAGAACCTAAAAAGGGTATGTGTTTTAGCTCAAGAGAAGAGGTGTACACATTTTATGACAAATATGCTAAGCATGTAGGATTTGCTATAGCTCATAGAGCACAACATTTTGAAGATGATGGGAAATTGATAAACTTTGCAATTGAATGTTCTCGAGCGGGGCAGGGAAGAAAGACATCAGAAGTCAACCCTCTGAAGCCATGTTTGTCCACAAAAATTGGTTGCACAGCAAGGGTACGAGGTAGTGTACAAAAGGATGGGAGATATAAACTAACCACAGTTAACCTTGAGCATAATCATGATTTGATTCCCACCGATGCACGTCATTTTGCAATGAATAAGAAAATTCTTACTCCTGTGAAAAGAAGATTAGAAATTAATGATGAAGCAGGGATTGGGGTGTCTAAGAACTTTCATTCAATGGTTGTCGAAGCAGGGGGATACGAGTCATTGACATTTGACGACCGAGATGCAAGAAATTACATTGAGAGAGCTAGAAGGTTGAGGCTTAGGGAAGGTGATGCCGAATCACTTCAAAGTTATTTTATGAGGATGCAAGCACACAGTGAGAGATTCTTTTATGTGATTGATGTTGATGAGGAGTTTCGTATTAGAAACTTGTTTTGGGCTGATGCAAGGAGTCGGGCGACTTATGAAGCATTTGGAGATGTCGTTTCATTTGACACAACTTATTTGACGAACAAATATGACATGCCATTTGCTCCATTTGTCGGAGTTAATCACCATGGTCAGTCCATTTTGCTTGGTTGTGGATTGTTGTCTAGTGAAGACACTAACACATTTGTTTGGCTATTCAAGTCATGGTTAAGTTGCATGTCAAATCATCCGCCAAAAGCTATCATAATCGACATGTAGAGCTATGCAAAATGCTATAGAAATTGTGTTTCCAGAAGCTCGACATCGGTGGTGCTTATGGCATATCATGAAGAAAATTCCGGAGAAGTTGAAAGGATATGCTCAATATGAAGCCATAAAGTTGGCTATGCAAAATGCAGTTTATGACTGTTTGACAAGAGCTGAATTTGAGAGTAAATGGGAAGAGATGCTTGCAACATTCAATCTTTATGATAATGACTGGTTGGGGGTACTATATCATGAGCGGAATCGATGGGTACCTGTTTATGTTAAAGACATTTTTTGGGCTGGCATGTCAACTACACAACGAAGTGAAAGTATGAATGCGTTCTTTGATGGATATGTAAATCCAAAAACTACATTGAAGCAATTCGTTGAACAATATGACAATGCCTTGAGAAATAAGGTAGAGAAAGAGAAGAAAGCAGACTTCAAGTCTCGACACAAATTGTTTGATTGCCTAACTATATACGGGTTTGAGAAGCAATTTCAGCAAGCCTACACCAATGCGAAATTCAAAGAAGTTCAAGGAGAAATGAAGAGATTAGTTTACTGTCAGGCGATGATTGTGAAAGAGGAGGGATCAATTTGTACATATAATGTCCAAGAAGCGATGGTTGTTTTTGAGAAGATGAAGCATGTGGACTTTGTTGTCTATTTTAATTCAACTGAATGTGAAGTTCAATGCATATGTCGGTTGTTTGAGTTTAGAGGCATTATGTGCGCTCACTCACTCGCTGTACTTGTCAGAAGATGCATAAATGAGGTGCCAAGTAAATACATTTTGCCCCGGTGGAGAAAAGATGTGGATAGAGAATACGCATGCATCAAAACTACATATACCGGCTTTGGGAATGATTTCAATGCAAGTACCTATGAGAGGATGAACAAAAAATTGATTGCCATTGTTCAACTTGCTGGTAACTCAAGGCAAAACTAGAATTGTAGACCTTGGGTTGGATGAAATCAAGGAGAGAGTCATGAAAGAAGAATCCGTTATGGGAGTAATTTACCATGTTCAACAAGAAGTCCGATTCACACGGTTCCACACAAGGAGGTACTAGTAGGAAGGTGATTAGTCCTTTGGTTGCTAGAAGAGGTCGCCCGCCATTTAAACGGAAGGTTGCCAAAGTAGATCAAATTGTTAATCGGTTCAAGGCAACAGCAAAAAAACAAACAAAAGCAAAGGTAAAATGTGTATTCAAATGTTTTTTTCGACAATGTATATTGAAGTATGTAAAAGCAATTCATACATTTCAATATGTAATTATTCTTCAAAACATGCAGGCGGCTAAGTTGCTCCAATTTGAACCTGAAGCTCAAGCTCAAACACCGTATTATCCTTATATGGTTGGCACAGAAAATAGTATGTATGTACCGGTACGTGTTCCAAAGAGGCCTTCATGTACTTTTACAAAGTGTATTCGAAAGAGTACTTCATGTACTTTTGCATCTTTGTATTGTTCTAACATGTACTTTTTGCAATGAATTGTCATAGGTGGCCCATGGTATTGGAGGCACATCTCTTACTCCATCGGACTTCATAAGTGGCACACAGGAAAGTTTGATGAGTGCTCCAACTCAGATTTATGGTTCTGCATCGGGAAACTTAGATATTACAGACTTGTTTGACTAGTTTCTATGTATTCCAACTGTTTGTTTTTTAGATTGGAAATTACGTAGTCTATTATCATGAGTTTCAAACTTTGATGTTGAGAAGATTGGATATTATGTAGTCTACTATTATCAGTTTTAAACTTTGTTATTTAATATACAATGTTTATTTAGCATGTTCAATAGTTTACCTGTATTCAACAATAGTTACCTTGTATTCAACAGTTTCCTGTATTTAACAATGCCCATTCAATGAGTATTGAAGAAAGTGTACAAATTTGAACAAGCCATTTTCCATTCCACTAACAACAAAAGAGTACAATAAGTAAGTTTCAATACACAACAAAACATGACTTCCTCCAAAACATCACAAAAGTATTAAGTCTACTTCAACAAGTTCAAGGAGACATGTACTTCTACTTATTACATATTCATAAGTTTAAAGGCACCAATTACAAACAACACGGACAACATATATATCAACTTCTGCATCTTTGCGATCTGAATTCGAAGTTGTTCTGTCAGCTGTATTTGTTGTTCGGTCATAGCTTGAAGTCGTTTGGTCATAACTTGTTCGCCAACAGTTGGGACTTCGTCTGTTTCAATTTGATGACCTCCATATTCTGGATTCGTAGGTAAACACCATCCGATAAAACCACAAACATTACAATAGTAGAATAACTTGTTCTTGTTTTGCTCGGTTTGTGATAGTTTGATGGTGGCTTTTTTGTTACATGTGCATAAATTGCTCACGATGTCAACCAACCCGAAGCTATCGCTTGACACTTGAAGTTGACATCTACAAAGAGGGACAAATAGCAATTAAAAATAGAAGATGAATGCTGAAGATGAATGATCTTATATATTCAAATGATCTTATATATTCAATTAAAAATAGAAGATGAATAGCACTTAAAACATAAATTTGAAATATATATATTCAAATGATTTTATAATTTAGCAATTAAAGGAGGTATAATTAATACTCTTCTTCTCTTAATTTATCTTCAACTTCATCTAAATTTGCCCCAAATTACTCTGATTTCTCTTATATGTATGTGACTATATGTATCATGTATGAATTTATGTATATATAACCAACATGCAGTAGATGTGATTTAAAGTCATATTGAGTGGATTTTCATATGGCCTGTGCTTGTATGTTTGTTAGGTAGACTGCTAATGTAAATGCTGTCCCTGGCAAAGAAGGGTTCACTGATTTGTGTAGAAAACCCTATGTAATTGGGGTTTAAGGCTTGTGTTGGATGCCCACTACATGCATTAGTTTCTGAAACAATTAATGGGTCTGGTCATTTTAAATCTCGCCTCATCAGTGTGCCTCTGGTCTTCGAATAAATTACTAAGTGATGATTTAAAAGTAGTCTCTGATATTCAGTTTAATTAAGCAATCTTAATAAAATTTGAAGCTTAAACAGATTGACCAAAAACATACATTGGATTTGCCCCCCTTTTATTTTTGGTTCATGAATAATACTCATGATATTGGCTATGCTTTCATGTATTATACCTATTCATGTATCTCCTTTTGATGGCTATATTTAAAATTTGTTAATTGCTCTTTGGTAGCCTTCAATTGTACAATCATAATTTACCCACATTCATACAGCTTTTTATGCTAAAATTACTTGTATGAAGTGTACTATTCTTTGGTCTAATTTCTCTCCACCATTGTGTTGTAGGATTGTAACAACCCTCGTTCGACATCGATTAATCATCGACCAACGATTTATTACCGACATCGTGGAAATTGAGACTGCTTATGACTGATAATTGAATCAACTGAAATACGAATGCATCGATTGAAAATCGAACCGAATTGACCGAGTGTGCCTATTGTATTGCATTTCCATCTGCTCGATGGTTTAATTATCTGCTCGTGTTTACGCTTAAATGCAAATTGAAGGCCTTATCGGCGACCAAACTGAAAATTGTCTAGTGTTTTATGATTACCATAATTTATGTGGTTTTATGGTATATTTAATTGAAAATCGATTTGGTATGATTAAATTAGATTAAAATGAGCTAATTAAAGAGTTTGACGTA
Organism: Camellia lanceoleosa; assembly: GCA_025200525.1. Taxonomy (NCBI): domain Eukaryota; kingdom Viridiplantae; phylum Streptophyta; class Magnoliopsida; order Ericales; family Theaceae; genus Camellia; species Camellia lanceoleosa. Next base: position 69,837,913 of record CM045759.1, on the reverse strand, counting down.
ATTACTGCTTTTGCCATTGTTAGTGGGCCTTGTATTATATCATGTTTGAGCATTGATATACCTTAGGCAAACACATTCCATCAGCACATTTTGGGAGCTCAAAACCGACTCTAGAGAGAGAGAGAGAGACCTAGAGAGTGATTTCACCTTGATTTCATTGTGAGTTGGCTTGAATCTTGGAAGAATTGAAGAGTAATAGCAACATTGAACTCCTAGACTTGTAATTGAAGACCTAGGTAAGGAATTCACCTTCTTATTGTTGATATTGAACAAGTTTTTGCATGATTCATGCTTCATTGTAGAACTAAGTCATGATTTAGTTCAAATATGTTGGATTATAGCATATATCGTGCATGCATGTTTGTATTGGAACATTTTGAGTTGATTTCATGGCTAATTGTCACATGCATGCTCATATCTATGCATAAGTCCATGTTTTCATCTTGTTTTGAGGAAATGAGCTCATTTGAGCAAGCTTTGAAACTCCAATTTGGTTTAAAACTCATGCATGGCATGTTTGAAGTTTATTCTTGACAATGGGTTTGAAAATGGTTTTAATTGACTCACCTTTGGGGCTTGAATTCATAAATTGAGCTTTGAAACTTGTTGTATATTGATTTGAGATGTGTTTCCCAGAATTTGGGCCCAAGAGGTCGAGTATTGAGTGGTAGAATGCTTGGTTCGGACTTGGAAGACAACTGAAATTCGAATTTGGCCTCCTCGCCGAGCGGATTCCTCGCCGAGCGACCATCGTTTGTTCAGAGCTCTGCTCGTGCGAAGAAATGGTGGCTCGAGCGGAAAATTATAGCATCCAAGATTTTTTCTGTTTCATCGACCGCTCGGCGAAGGATTTCGCCGAGCGAATCCTTTGATTTTGGAAGCTCGCTCGAGCGAAGGAAGGCTCGCTCGAGCGAGCCCTTATTTTCAGCAAATTTTGTAAAGTACTTTCTAAGTGCATCTTTGCATCCTCATCCCATTCTAGGCATTCTTAGGCCTAGTTTAAGGCATCTTAATGAGGATATAGATGTAGAACACACCGAGTCAAATTAGGGTAAGTTATTGATCTTCCCCCAACTGTATAGCTTAGTGTGTGTTCATCCTGTATACTGTGTAGGGTTGGCTTACCGAGGAGACGCTCTAGCATATCAGAGCGTAACTCGTGAGTAACAACTGTAAAGATATGTCCAAAAATGATTATCTTCAATCGTTTACTTTATTGAATCATTTCCGTATTGAGCTGTCTATTTTATCGAATCACATCGAATCGAATCGAATCGTTTGAATTGACATCGTTATCGAATTGATCTTGTCTCCGAATCAACTGCTATCAATTGACATCGCCATCAATTGAACTGCCCATCGAATCGACACTGTATACTAAATGAACGTATGAGTTATATTCTGAATTGTACTAGGGCATCCTTGGCACCTACTGTTTATTGATTTGGAGCAAAGTGCTACACTGGGAGCCACCTCTAGAATCTACGGAGCTAAGTGCTACACTGGGAGCCACCTCTAGAATCCACATACTGTGACAGAGAGATCTCTGTCGGTTCCCAAGTTGGGAACCACTCATCACTTGTTGTGATGGCCACTCGGTCTTACCGATATGGAGCAAAGTGCTACATCGGGAGCCACCTCTAGAATCTACGAGCTAAGTGCTACAGGGGAGCCACCTCTTGAATCCCAGACATCGATAAGGAGCAAAGTGCTACACTGGGAGCCACCTCTAGAATCTACGGAACTAAGTGCTACAGTGGAGCCACCTCTTGAATCCACAAGCATCGCATCGCTTCTCTCCGAATTGGCATCATATCGCCATCTTTATCAGATCGCCATCGATGGCCATCATTTATCGTTTGGTTCATAAGACCGGTCTTCTAAGACCTACTGCATCGCATTGTTACGCCAAGGATGTACCACATATCACTATTTTAATCAATGACCGTTATGGCTCGAAATATGAGCCACAAATCGAACGATCGTTATGGCTCAAATATGAGCCACAAACCGAATGAGTGATAAACCGATCAAATGAGTGGTTTTAATCTTGAAAGGACATTTATTCTTAACCCTTTACGCATTATATTATTCATCGGGCTTTAGCTCACGCTCATATACATATGTAGGTGTACAGCACTGCATCGCTGCTAGAAGCGCCGAGTTACTTCAGCTTTTGTCAAGCCACCTATGTGCCTCATCGTGAGGTTTCGAGCCTACCTTGCCAAGGCTTAGGGTGTTTTAGTATTTCCCTCTTGTATTGTCTTCTTGTGTTGTAATAATGAATCGAATGTATAGATCAATGTTCATCGACTGCTGAGTAGGGATTAAGTCCCTATATTGAGTGTCTGTAAATGATTGTTTAGACTATCGTTCGAATTTGTATGAATGCATGAAAAATGTTTTTGGCATACTGATTTTCACTCAATGGACACTAGTTATTTCTTGTATTGGCTTCCGCCAATACATACTGTTTAATTGTATTCTTGTTATTGAGCCTTTGGTAATCTCGGATTCTTGGCGATTCTGATGCTAAACCCATAGGGCCGGGTTTGGGTCGTGACAAGGATCAAATCCATGAATTTATGTATATATATATAAGACCTGCAATTTATGGGTTTGGGTTGCCGATTTTTGGGTTTGATCAGATATAGAGCCCCAAGCTTGAATTCAATGTCAAACTTCAAATTCATCTAAACTAGTCCAAAAAGTAATCTGATTCCTCTGCTATGTATGTATAGATGCAGTTATATAATTTGTGGGTTTGGATTGTTGATGTTTGGGTTTGAGCCTACAGAGAGCCCCAAGCTTGAATTCAATGTCATGTAACTTCAAATTCTTCTGCATTGGTCCAGAGTAATCTGTATGTATGTATATATGTATAAATAGGCTTATATAATTTGTTACAGGACCAAAAAGTAATATTAAAAGCATATTAAAAGGTAATTTAATATATATAAAAAGCATATTAAAAAGTAATATATAATTTGTCCATAGCACCTTCAGCATTGACTATTAAAGCCTATTAAAAGGTAAACCATATGAACCAATTATGCACAGAAATTATGCACTGGAGGTAAAGCATATTAAAAGGTAAACCACATGAACCAATTAAAGCATATTAACAGGTAAACAAATAGAGCACCTTCACCAATTATGCACCTTCAGAAATTTAACCAATTTAACCAATTATGCACAGAAATTTCTGTATAATCAAGATGAATCCTGAAATTGATTTAATGAAGAAATTATGCACTGGAGAAATTGAACCAAAAATCAGAAACATTTTGTTGGGGAATTTCATCGAACACGTTTAAGGCAATGTAAGACTCCAACTGAAAATGCCACAACTCGTAAATGAAAATGCCACAATTCCGAAATCAAAAGGAAATTTCACAGATAATAGATAGAACAGGAAATAGATAATAGATAGATATATATATATATATACGCAGATATACATACAGTTGACGTGAAGGGAAGGAGAGTCGTGGAGATTCGCAAGTGAAGGGAGGGAACGAGCTGTCGGTGTCAGAGTGAAGGGAAGGAGTGGTCGCCGGCGTCGGTGTAGGATTCCCGCGTCGGAGTGGAGGGTCAGTACCTGCTACCTCACTGAGGGGGGAGGGTACCGTTGTTTGAGGAGGGAGGGGGAAAATTTTCAAATGAAATGTGAATCTTTTTGTTTGGTCTTATAGTCAGTCACGTGACCATCACGTGAGTGCCAGTGCCACCTCACTGGGGGTCACTGGGGGTCGGGGCAACTGGGTGTATGAGGCATTAATCTATAGATGATATGTTAGTTGATATAATATTATTTATTAAATCCAAATATATTCGTGTTATATTTTAGGTTGTATTTGATAATTGTATTTAATTACAATTGATATGCTATCAATCCTTGTACACATATTATCGATAGCATATCGTTTGTAAAAATAGTTGTGCTTATGCTATAATTATATTTACTATTTATTAAACCCAATTATATCTGTGCTATTATTTGAACACAATTTCGCTATGTAGCTCGAAAGGCGATGACTCGAATGGCTCGAATTTATGAACTTCTTGTTGTTGTATAAGCCCGATACACCTATAATTTATTTCATTTCAAAAACAAAAAAAGAAAAAAGAAAAGAACATAACAGAGAGTAGAGAGAGAGAGAAGCACTGTCTCGTCACCTGTCACCAGCTGCTGCTGTTCTTTTGATCGAAGTGGGAGAGGAGAAAGTTTGTGTGCCGCAAAGCAATCGGAGTCTTCACTGACTTGGAACCGATCTGTTCGTAACCTAGCGGAACCGTCTCTTTGTGCCGCCACTACTGCTATTTGATCGGAGTGGGAGAGAAGGAAGTTTGTGTGCCGTAGAGCAATCGGAGTCTTCACTGAATCGTGGATAAGGTATTTTCCCTTGACGTTTTATTTCCCCTGGTGTCATTCTTTTTCGATTGCTCTATCATTGTGGCTTCCATGGCTCTCCATTGCTCAATCATAAGATTATACTTAAAATGGTTGTGAAAATAAAATTATTTTGTTGTCTATCAAGTGATCCACTAGTCCCCATTTCAGCCAGTAAGAATGTCATAACATGCTTTGGTTGCCTATGCATACTGGTTAGACAGAAGTTAAAAAGGACTTATAATAGAATATAATATTCATAATAATAACAACAACAGTAATAATTTAACAGAAAATAACACAAAACCAAGAATATTTGAATTTCCAAGTTAGAATTGTATCTCATTTTGTTCCTCATTTTTGCCAATTAAGTAAACTATTAGCTTGATCAAACTAATTAAGTAAACTAAACTGCCATGGCTTCTAGCTAAGGGAAATCAATGTGGCTAGTAAGAATTGTATCTCATTTTTGGTTAAGTAAACCCAAATCAAATTGTACCTCATTTTTGCCAATTAAGTAAATTATTGGCTTGATCAAACTAAGTAAGTAAATTGTCATGGCTGCTAGCTAAGTTTCAATGTGCCTGCCATGTGTGATTGTAGAAGTTAAACATTCTTCTAGAAAACTAGTGCCAAGTAATGTATTCTATGGAAGTTGCTTGGGCTTCCTAGCATGGGTTATCTGACACATGGCATTGATTGAATTTAGTAGCCAATGGAGGTTTGACTAGATCATTTTTACACAGTTGGGGTGTGCCTAGAATGTGTTGGCAAGTATTAGGAAAATAGTAATCTTAGAGTGGAGATATTGTAACAGACTAGTAGTCTTGCTGCATCCAATAATTCACTACACTGGGTTTCTTATGTCATGAAATCCTAAAAGGAAGATACATGTATCTTGAATCTTTGTTAATTTATAATGCCTTAATAGTTGCTATTTCCTCGCTGTTAGCATGTCTATACTGCACATAAGATAATAATCATACTTATCCAAAAACAGAAAAGAAAAGACTATAACATCTTTTTCAAAAAAATATTCTTATATTTTTTTATGATTTAGTAATATATTTTTTTTTGACATCAATTTTTTTTTTTTTTTGGGGTAAATATGTATATGTATGTCTGCACTTTCCCTGAGCTGATATTAATAGTGTTATAAGATTATTCTTAAGATGAATGTGAAAAATTAGCAGATTAAGATATAGCTGCTTATCCCTAGTATGGCTGTCATTGCTTGAGCCTTTGTTTCAAATTCAAATTCATTCTACTTACTTTGAAATTGCAGCTAACAATGTCTATTGTATTTAACTTTGAAGCTACAATGGATATTGATTCAAACAATAATTCATTGAATGTGAGTGAAGAAGTTGAAGAACGGGATAACAATCTTTCATTTAACGAAAATAGTGAAGTTGAAGAACCTAAGAAGGGGATGTATTTTACCTCAAAACAAAAAGTGTACGCATTTTATGCAAAACATTGTGGATTTGCTATAGCTTTTAGATCACAAAATCTAACAAATGATGGGGAAGTGAAGTACTTTGGAATTGAACGTACTCAGGCGCGGATCAGAACAAAAAGATCAGAAGTAAATCCCTTAGAACCATCTTTGTCATAAAAAATTGATTGTAAAGCAAGGGTAAGAGTCAGTCTACAAAACGATGGAAGATATAAGTTAATTGCAGTTGTACCTGAGCATACTCATGATTTGATTCCTACTGACTCACGACATTTTGCAATGAATAAGAGGATTTTTACTCCGGTGAAGAGAATACTAGAAGTGAACGATACAGCAGGGATTGGGGTGGCGAGGAATTTTCATTCCATAGTTGTTGAAGCATGGGGATATGAGCCATTAACGTTTGATGAATGAGATGTAAGAAATTATATTAAGAATGCTAGAAGATTGAAACTTGGGCTAGGAGATGCTGAATCAGTTACACTTTATTTCCATAAAATGCAGCAACAAAATTCGAACTTCTATTCGGCAATTGACCTTGATGAAGATGGTCACATGCGAAACTTGTTTTGGGCAGATGCAAGGAGTAAGGTGACTTATAAAGCATTTGGGGATGTTGTCTCATTTGACACAACCTATTTGACAAACAAATATGATATGTTGTTTGCTCTGTTTGTAGGAGTTAATCATTATGGACAGTCAATTTGTTTGGTTGTGAGTTGTTATCTAATGAGAACACTGAAACATTTGTTTGGCTATTCAAAGAATGGTTAAGTTGCATGTCAGATGCTCATCCAAAAGCTATAATAACTGACCAGTGTAGAGCTATGCAAAATGCCATAGAAATTGTTTTCCCACAGGCTCGATATCGTTGGTGTTTAGGGCATGCAATGAATAAAATTCCGAAGAAACTAAGAGGATATTCACAATATGAAGGCATAAAGGTTGCTTTGCAATTCGTTCATTCTATTTTCCTTCTATGGTTGGCACACAAGACAGTATGTATGTACCGATATGTGTTGAATGACTTAATATATTGCACTTTGTTTGTTGTTGGGTTTTATTTTAATGCTTCAAATTGTAAATAACTTTGTCTTGCTATATAATGATAAGGTGTCGCCTGATCAACCTTACTATTTTCCTTTTATGGTGGGCACACAAGACAGTATGTATGTACCGGTACGTATTCAATATATGAGTACACATATTTGTAATGATGAATTTTATTGGTCAATATTTTTTTAAACAATATTTGTAATATGTACTTTGTTTTTATAGGCATGGGTTAGCATAATGGAAACGTCGGACAATATTGGAAGCACATCAGGAACGGTCAACAATATAAGCAGTCAAAGTTCTACAGTACCATCAAAATTTGTTGACTTGAATATAGATGCGGATCTAAATGCCCCATTTTATTTTTAGTTTTACACTATTAATTGTTGGCCATTGTTTGGCCCTTTGTGTTTTTGGTTAATCATGGACGATTTGTAATTTGTGGTTTGCTAAACTTGTATGAATTTTGAGAGTGTTGCCTCATTTGTAAAAATATTTGAAGAGTGGTTTGCTAAATTTGTGATTTGCTAAAGATTTGATAATGTTGTCTGTTGCCTCCTTTGTAGAAGATTTGATACTGCTGCCTCCTTTAGAATGTTATTTTTCATGTCATTTGGTCCTATTTGGCATTTATTTTTGGTATATGGGTTGAACAATCTGACAAGTTGTTATTTTTGAAATCCTTTAATTTGGATTATAGACAATTGTTGTAGATTGCTGTTGAAATTTGAATGGGACTTCTTATGTTTTAATGAGACTTCTTAAATTGTTGTTGAAATTTGACAGATCTGGAAGGTGTAGATGTTTTGACACAAGATGGTGGATCAACTTGTGTTGTTTAGGGGCACTGAACACGCTTTCTTGTCCTATCACTACAAGAATTTACACATTTTGCGACCACTTTTGCCAACCAAAAAAATTTTGGTCGCAAAAAAATGACATTTTGCGACCAAATATTAATTAGTTGCGAATGAATAATATTTTTGGCGACCAAATATTATTGGTCGCAAAAGGTTATATTTTGGCGACCAAAAAATGAGTTGGTCGCAAAAAGTGGTATGTTTTTGCCGACCAACTACAAATTTGGTTGCGGTAGGTCACATATTTTTTGGCAACCAAAAATTTGGTCGCCAAAAACTTATTTTTAGCAACCAAAAAAAATTAGTCGCCAAATTAGTACTTTTAGCGACTAATATTTTAGTCGCCGTTGATTGAGATTTGGCAACTAAAAAAATTTGTCGGCGAAGATACCTTTTCTGCGACTAATGTGATCTTTTGGTCGCCAAAAGTGTAGGAGGGAAATTTGAAACTTAGTGGGGGCGGGAATTGAATTTTTTTTTGTGACAAAAAAATTGGTCGCCATTTACAAAACGACGTCGTTTTTACCTGAAAGCAGAAAAAAAAAATTTAAAATCAAATCGGTGCCCTCTCTCTTTGTTTCTCGGTCCGCCCTCTCCCTCTCTGTCTTCTTCCTCTCAATCGATGCCCTCAATCGGGTCCTCACCCAATCTCACCTCATCGCTGACCAGCGCCACCGCCACCTCCACCGCTGCGGCCGCATCCTCACAGGTTCTCTCTCACTCTCGGTCTGTCTGTCTGTCTGTCTCTCTCTCTGTTTCTTGCTCTCTCCCTCTCTAGCCTTTGCCCTCGGTCTCTCTCTGACCACAAGTCCACCGCCGACCCACATCTCATACCGAGCTAGGGTTTCTCTCTCTCTATCCTCTTCATTTTGGTTTCGAGGTCCATCTATGGAGATGGAGTACGTGACGGAATTTCATCACACTCACACGGATCGGCGTCCGAAGAAGCGTCCCAGGTTAGGTTGGGACGTCTCTCATACCCCAAAGGTGAAGCTTTTACATTTCTAAAGTTATTCAAATATACATATACATATCAATATCTTTTGTATTAGCTTGTTTGGATGGAAAATTCTTTCCAGGAAAACGAAATTTTCCTAGAAAGAATCTAGTTTTGGTTATTCTATTTTGTTGGATTTCAACTTGTGATGTTCAATTGTTGCTTTAGGGTTCATCTGAATTCTCTTTGGATCTTTAAATTTGAATGAATTGTTGATACGAGAACTTCATATGTTTAATGGAGAAAATTCAGGAGGTGATTTGTGGTTTATTTTTATCCCAATCAAGTTTGAATAAGGTATGTCGATAAATTGCGGTTCATTGTAATAATGCTATTAATTCATTGTAAAAATGCTGTTAATTCTTTACCATTAATTTGATGTTTTTTTTTATTCTGTATTTGGCTATATTCAACGCTTGCTCTTTCATCATTATGCTTCTATGATTATGATTTTTGGTGATTGAGGTCTTGCTAATTGATGCATGTGGTTTTTGTTAACTAGGGGTTAGTCAAGCTCGGCAGCTAGAACACAGATGTGTTTTTCATGGCCTCTTAGTAATTTTCTTAATCTTATTGTAGTTGTTTAATGTGTTCCTGTAATTTAACTGTAGTTGAAATTTTTTGGATCTCATTAGTTTATATCTAGTAAATGCATTGAACGAACACATCTCACCTTTTGTCTTATTTATTCAGTTATTCGTAAATGGCAAATACCCTCGTCATATCTTACTGCAGATGCTTTAACTTTGCACAACATTGGTGTGTGATGATGCATTTAACTTTGCACAACATTTTGCTCCTGTTCATGGGAGTAAAGAGGTGGCTTGTACATACTCTAGAGGCGGCTTCCACCATGTGTGACCCACACACTGCAAGGTAGGTCCTGCTTGGATACCAATTGTAACGTCTCCATCCTGAGTCGTACTGATATTGTCCGCTTACTTTTGAGAGGATGTGAACTCACTTATATAGCACAGAAACTTTTCCTACCTAATCAATGGAGGACAGGATATTACAGATGTTTGAGTCTTTGGGTTTGAGAAAAGTAGACAATGGCATCTCTTCCCTGGGAAGTGTCCAAATGTAATATATAAAGTCTTTTTTTGTCTTGTACAAACCCATATCTTCCTGTTAATCCTACCGCTATTGAGGGATTTGCTCAGGTCCTGATGGAAAGAAAAAAGAACCTGAGAGTACTGTGCTTCTTGCATCAATTGAAAATATGCAGTATGCTGTCACAGTGGATGTTCTTCACACGGTGATGGATTGTACTTATGACTTTCTCATGTAAAGAATAAAGCGGAGGGTTTAGTGTCAAATGGTTAGAGAAATAAATAAATAAGTAAAGCGGAGGGTTTAGTGTCAAATGTTTTTGGTATGTGTGTGCGCGTCTCTCTCTCTCTCTCTCTCTCTCTCTCTCTCCATCTATTTCTGATCTCTCTCGCTCTGTCTTTATGTCAACTTTTTTTTGTTCTTTTAGGGCTTAATAGATTGATGTTAATTTTTTTTAATTGGTTGTTTTGATATGCTAAATAAGAGATTTTCATTGATGGGTGGTTCAGGGAAATGGGTTATGTTGAAATTGGGTTATATAGTATATTCACCAAGTGTTTGATAAAATGTCAAAGTGAAAAACCTTCAATTGATTAGTATTACAGTTCATGTGCATGAAGTTGTTGCTAGGGCTCTAAATTTTGTCAAATTTTTAATTGTAGATTAAGCATACTATTTGTTCGGATTGGTTGTTCTACTTTTGGCTCTCCTGGTAATCCTAACTGCCCTTTTAACCTTGAATTGACTTGAAAGTTTTAATTTTGTATTATAAATCTAAGAGGACACTGCATTTCCCCAAACTATTTAGCTGATGATCTCAGGTTTAACTTGTAAATGCTGCTGATTAGAAGTTCAAAATTAAACATTCAATTTTGAACGTCTAAAATACGAAGTTAGAGGTTAGAAGATGCATAAGAAATGGGAGGGGTTTTTAACATTAGGCACAATATGCTGCTGAAGTGACAAGCGATTTCGTTTAGATTTGAGAAGCAGTTGTGTTGGATATTGGTATAAGTGTTGCTTCGATAGAATCTTTTAAAAAAATAAAAAGTTTCTAAAACCAACGTTAGTATTTTGAGATTTTTAAGTTGAAAAAGAAAATAAAATGAAAACTTGAAAAGTTTCTACCTTTTGACGTACAACTACTTAGCATGTGAATTCAAATTTTAATCTAAATAAGGTGCAATTAAGTGGAAACAAATTGGACCTATGTAGTTAAACCCATCTCATGCTATAAAACATGCTTCTTGTTGTTGTTGTGAGGAAAAGGAATAGTGCTAATTATTGGAATTTGGAGTAATTTGTACAGGGAAACAAAAAAGTAATAATACATGTTTCTTGTGTTGGCCACTTTTATTTTTTCAAAATAGGAAGTTTGTTTAACGATCATATAGGGATGTAGATAATAGTAAATATTTCTATGCTATTAATCACTTGCTTGATATCAGTAATGTTTACTTTCCAATTTCTGCACTCTGTAGTTTAGGCCACATTAATATTTTTGTTCCGGCATAAATTGCCATAACAAACTGGAATCTCTGAAATTTTATCATTGTCCACTAGAAGTCTATAACGACCAGCAAAGGCAATCTAGGAGATAGTGTATGAGTAGAGTACAAAATCAATTTTGTTAAGTTATGTTGCCTTTACTTTCTCAATGATTGGACTTGCTGAACGTGATGTTTAGTATTTTTAATATACCAAAATATGACCAGCAGTCCTATGTGATTTTGCAGATATCACAAGATGCCCCCCAAAATTGCACAAATTCGCCTCGTAAGTTCACATCCTGAACTAACTTGTTAGAGCATCGTCCAACACTCTGCATGGAAGTTGGTTGTGGCAGTGGGTATGTTATTACTTCACTAGCACTTATGCTTGGAAGGTATTTTTATATTTGATGTAGCTTATGCTTATAGCATATAAAGCAAAAATAACTAATAAGCTTAAAACTATCTGAAAACTGGAAAAGTGTGCTTTAAACTTCTATATTCTGATTATCGACATTAAACTTGAGAAGAATTACACCCAACATATACTCTTTAGAATAATACTTCAATGTGGGTCCCGCTAGGGTGCCACACAAATGTGTGATTACCCCCGAACCCCACCCACAAATGAATATGAGTGGTTTGGAAGCTGTCTACTATTTAACTTATATGAGTTATTATAGGACAATTTGAATTCCTATAATAACTGAGCGTGAAGTGAATTCCTATCTTGGACCACTGTTATGTATATTTTATTATTTTATGTCTACTTGATTTTCACTTGGATATCATCTCTTATTATGTAACTTTTCTTAGTCACTCTGCGTTCGAGATTGTGGAAGGAGTTCCATGAGTTCTGTTTTGTTCAGAATGTGCATTTGCCTGACCATGTTGAATTGTATGGCATCTTTTATGGGTGGACTAGATTACAAATGACTTTCCTTAATCATCAACAGATACACTTCATTTTACGAGAGGCGTATTAGAGTGCATCTTGCGGCGGCACCGATGGTTGCAGATCTAGGAGAGATGTATCGGCAAGTCGACATCGGGCGCCATCACTTCTTTGTTTTGTAGGCTAGGTACAAAAAGCACCTCACCCTCTCCCATACTGTCTGCTAGTTTTGTCATATTAGACCATGGAATTTGAACATTAGGTAGATTCTCGACTTTATTAATTATGAACTGAATTAATCTGCAGCAATTGAGAAAACTCTGTCCTGTAAACTGGAAGAAGCTCCAGCTGCATTAATCTTGTGAATTTTATAGCCCCAGCTGCATCTCTTATTTGCAGGTGTCTTCTCAGGCTGATGAGTTCAAGATTTCAAGGCTACCACTTACAGTTGAGAGCTTAGATTCCACAGGGCTTTATATTTTTTATGATGGTTTTAGGTTTGTTATATGGTTTGGTAGAATGCTTTATATATTCTAATTGTTCAAATTTTCTATCTTTTTTATTATTATTTTTTATTATGAAAAATCAAAATTAAACCCAATTGTTCTCTGTTAAGATATAACGACCTTGGTTATATACTTGGAAGTTTCATATAAATAAATATGTAATTATAATAGCAAATTCAATTTGTGTATAGAATTTTGAAAATTAAACTATAACAATTAGACACTTCTAGTGTATTTATCCAAAAAAAGAAGAAGAAAAGACCCTTCTAGTGTAGAGCACATAAAGGGTTGGGTTGAGTTGAATCTCAGTTATTAGAGAATGCTAACATTCAGTCTTGTGTTTGGATTTTGGAATGCAAGTTTTAGAACAAGGATATTTCTTTTGTAGAATACCAAATTTATTGATTGATTCCACCCCCCCCATTAGACTAAACTAAACATCAGAAATTGTCCTAGAGTTTTGGATAAAGAGATTGCTCAGGGAAATGACAAGAAAGGGTCATAGCAAAGCATATCGAAAGCATGATGTGATTGTGTACAGTACAACTAGTTTGACTCCTTTAAATGTTTACTTTGATTACAAATTTTTGAAACTACATGATCAACTTTTGCATTTTAATAAGGCCATAGTAGTCAAAGGTGCGCCTAGGTCCCAAAATTGGGTCTTTATTCTTACCTTTTTTTCTTTTCAGTGGTTACTAATTGTTATGCCTTGTCATATTCGCTGTCTTATAGATAGAAAATATTGTTTAGTATTTGTAGTCTAGATTTAGGAGGTTGTAACTACTTGAAATAGATATCTCTAATGCTTAATTCTATTGTTAGATTTTAACATTATATACTTAAAAAGTTGCAACTAGCTTTTTAATGTTGCAAATTTACAATGGGTATTTTAATTTAGTTGATGCATATACTAATTGAAAAGATTTACATGCATGTCGATTTATCTCGTTCTCTTGGTTGATAAGTCCACAAATTCAGCTGGCTGACTGAGCTTGGACCTATACCACACTTCCACTGTATGTATGAATTCCCCCTTTTTTTTTTTTTTTTTTTTAAAGAAAATAGGAGAGGAAAAGCCAAATGCTGTGTCATGTGTAATGGGGTTAGGAAAATAGTGATCATTTATTTTTGTATTGTCCTTGTCCTATGGCTTTGACCTTGTGGTGGAGCTTGGAGGGAAATAATGCCAGATCCATGTTTGTTAAAAATGTACAACAACTATATTCAATGCCAAACATAATCTTTAACTAGTGTTGGAGTAGGATTTGATATACCTGCTCAACCTCCAATTAGCAATCATTGAATTGTATTTGTGTTGGAATAGGATTTGACAATGACACAGGTATTGAACTTTTTTGCTTATCTTACTAGCAAGGTTGTTATGGCTGTTAGCTTATTAATAATTGTGTACTGAAATTTGCAGGTACAGCAATAGGTACAGTTTTATTATGCCAGCTAGTTGTCTCAATACGATGTACATGTTTATAGGATTTAATTGATTTTTGCAAAGATACCTGTTTGCAATCCAGTGTTACTGCCACTATCATGCTTCTCTGATAAATTTTCCAATTCTGTTTCTTTATTAGGTGCCTTACATCACTACTGCTTTGATGGATGCAAAGCTTGGCACGGAAGGGTGCAAGGATCTTTTTGATTGGCTATCAAGGCAACTTAGTGGATTAAAACTTAGAATATGAATTATGTATTGTGTCGAATAGTTAATGAATTAAAACTTAGTAGATCATTTTGATTGGCTACCAAGGCAACTTTAATGTATTGTGTTGAATATGAATTGAAAACTTAGAATAGTTGTATTGTGTCGAATGTTAATGAATTATATATTGTGATTGAATGTTAATGATTCAGTTAATTTGAATGATGCTTTAAAATTATAGGTTTATTATGGATTGAATGAATTATTAGGAATTACAGGTGTATTGTTTTCCTGCTTTGGCGACCAATTTATTAGTCGCGACAAATAAATAATTTTTTTTCGCAAAAAATGACAATTGCCGACCAAGAGTTTTGGTTGCAAAAAATACACTTTTGCCGACCAAAACAACTCTTGGTCGTGGAAACTCACTTTTGCCAACCAAAAGTTTTGGTCGCGAAAAGTAACAAATGGCGACCAAAACTTTTTTTGGTCGCGGAATGTCACGATTGGCGACCAAAATTTTTGGTCGCGGAATGTCACAATTGGCGACCAAACTTTTTGATCGCGAAATGTGTCAATTGGCGACTAAGAAATTTGGTCGCTAAAAGGCGACTTTTCGCGACCAAAGTGTTTTAGCGACAAAATGAATTAGTCGCGGTAATTAAATATTTAGCGACCAAAAATTTAGTCGGGAAATGCAACTTTTCCCGACCAACGAAAATTTTGGTCGCAAATTACTTTTCGCGACCCTCAATTGGCGACCAAACTAGCGACAAAAAAAATTGGTCGCGGATAACTTTTGCCGACCAAAAATAGACTTTTAGCGACCAATTTTTTTGTTGCCAAAAGTGTTAATTCTTGTAGTGTATTATCTTTGCCATTGACTTAATTAATGTCTTTGGGAATCTTCCTAAATCATTGTTTAGGATTGCCTTAGCTGATTCAATGCTCGGAAGAAAAACATGGGTCTGTCCTAATACCTATTATTTGAAGTAGATTCCATACCTGTTAAAAGCAAAATCAACAGTATCTCTTCATCATGGTAAGTTTATATTTATATCTTGTGGTATATTTTGCATGAGCAGTAGGCACCTGAAGTATATTTTGTGGTACAAAATCAGTAGGCACCTAAGGTATATTTTGCATGACCAAACTCATCCACATACACAACACAAAGCAGTTTACATCATTAAGTATTCATGAAAATTTTCAAAATCTAATAGCTCAGTCATTTACATCATTAAGTACAAAAAGATACAAAATACGAAAGAAGTTCATGATTACATTCATGAAATTCGTCAAAATGTTAGAGACTCTGAGATTTACACAATAAAGTACAAAAAGATACAAAATATAATGACATATATCATAATTTTGAAGTTCTTCTCCATCCTTTTAAGCCTTGTAGCTTGCTGCAGAATTTCATTGTCCATCTCACAAAGCCCTGTCCTTATATCGTTTAATTCTTCTGTTCTTATAGTTTTTCGAGGTCCAACATTGGAATGGATTGTGGACCTACTGTCGTTATCATTCTCATCTGCGAATTTGAAGTAATTACAGTGTTCCTTCTCATTCTACAAGGAACAAGAATTAGTTAATCAAATCACATAAATAACTTTGTACACAATCAAACATGAAATTCTATAATCGATACTTACATATTTCAACAGGCAAATAAAGAACAAACGTCCTTGGTTTTTGTTGTCATTCTTGCATACAATATACATCGCCGCAGTTCTCCATAATTACACAATCTTGGTTTTAATCTTATGTTACTATTATTAGTAGAAGAAGAAGCCATAGTTCTGTAATCTGCTATTATTAGTAGACAAAGAATCCATCAGTTGTTTCATGAAGCAGCCAACAACAGCCAATTTTCAACATAGATTTCAAATCAGATTTACATATTTCAGATCAGATTTTAACACATTTACAGATTTATATAACAAATTTATAGCAGCTTTGTAATAGATTTATAGATTTCTAACAGATTTCTTAGATTTCAACACAGATTTATAACTTATTATAACAAATTTACAAATTTCAAGCCAGATTTCAACACATATTTGAAAACAGATTTGATTGTTTTTAATTTTAAGACAGATTTTATTGTTGTAAATCATCAAGCACTATAACGCAGCGGAATAAAAATTAATAAGATCATACCTTTTTAGATATAATCTGAACTCTGATGGATCTCGTGGGTAAATCACGTGCTTCCTGAATCTAGTCAATCAACCCAGCAGTGGGGTGATATTACAATGGTGAATATCACCCACACAAATCACAGTGCAAATGGCTTATTGATCGTTGTTTATGGGAGAGAGTTAGTATATGGGAGAAACTGTATATGCGAAAAAGATCAAAACATACGTTCTTTTTTTTAGGAGAGAGTCTGTGTATCTCTTAATCTCCTATATCCATATATCAGATATATAATGTTATTATTATCTATCCATATCAGTTAATGGAGATAATATCTATACCTGAGTGGTTATCCTAAACAGGTTTTTGAATTCAAATTCAAAAACCATTTGGTTAAGGTTCAAATTCAAATGTTGAAATGGTCATGCCACATGGGCGCCCATTTCTAACATCTCCCACTCGCACATGAGTTGGCATGACACTGCCATATCTCTATCTCAATCTCCCCAAAAAGAACAATCTCATACTAGCCAATGCACTGCATCACGAGAACACTGCATGTGGGAGCTCTATACTAGAAACTCAAAATGAGCCAGCATAGAGACATCAACCCAAAAGGAACAAAAATAGTGTCTCATATACCCCAGACCCATCTAATTACACTGGTCCAAAAAACATCTCTAATCTCTCAAAAAGAGCATGTTTGACCCTCTCAATT
This sequence comes from Camellia lanceoleosa, assembly GCA_025200525.1. Classification (NCBI taxonomy): domain Eukaryota; kingdom Viridiplantae; phylum Streptophyta; class Magnoliopsida; order Ericales; family Theaceae; genus Camellia; species Camellia lanceoleosa. The sequence goes on along the minus strand of CM045759.1, from coordinate 69,820,684 downwards.
CTTGCAATATATTCACACTCAATTCTCATACAGAGCGATGTGAGTTGCCGGCAATGAATATACAACAGTGGTGGTGTAATACTAGATGATCTTCCCTTTGCACTCATGCCATTTAGTTTAGGATTGACTGCTTTCCCAGTGATGTCCCTTAAGGCCGAATCATACATGACCACAGACAACATACCAAAGTAGCAGAACATCAACCCCTTACCTTATGACATAGTCAAAAGTCACAAAAGGGTACATAAATGAAAGTCATATCAATAATGACACGTAAGACTCACACGGTGAAGAAACAGGGATCCATTCTCTCACCTCATTACTTGGTCGCCAAGCACATGTAGTATGAATACATGCTACGGTGGAGTAACTCTTCCAAAAGAGTGACGTCATACTCGATACACCGTACAGATATTAGTCTAGTCGCTTTCTAGCGCCTAACCCGAATTCTCTATTTGCTCGCCTTCTAGGCGCCAAATGAGATCTCGCATCTGGCTAATCATAACAGGCACAACATGGAAAGTGGGTACTAACATCCATGTTTGGTCCTTAACACGACCTCATCTTGGTTGTAACCAAGGCGACATGCATAGTGGATTATTTAAGCCTCTCTTGGCTCCAAATAAAAATAAACCACTAGTCTCAACCTTGCTCGCTCCCAAGCGCCAAGGGCGATTGCTCGTGTGAGTGAGCTAATCTTGCCTGCTGACATCATCATCTGCTAATCATTATGACACAAACCATAATAGTGTCAACATCCCATCATCTCAAAATAAGTGATCGATTTTAAAAAAATGACCACAACTATGCAATTCTAGATTCCAAACATAAGCCTTATCGACCTCTTGCGATAAGTATATACAAAGGAATCCACCATAGCGCCTCACATGAAGTGATTCAAAATCACAATCCTAGATTCCAAACATAAGCTTTATCAGCACCTCTTGCGATAAGCATATACAATGGAATCCTCCATGTGCGCCTCACATGAAGTGATTTAAGATCACTATCTCTTGTGCAATATCCTCTCCAAAGATATTTTGGTGACCAATTTGCGTTCATTCTTGATGCGCCCAACTAGCGCAGATGCGCCCAACTAGCGCATTGAATCTTACAAAGAGCAAATTAATATACTACTAGTAAAGTATTCTATCCACAGTCTAATGAGCAAGGTCAATGTCTAAACAACTCAGTTGACCATTTACCAAAGATAACACTTATCATGCCGAATACGCCCACATAGCGTACTTTAGGCTTCCACAACAAAGAAAAGATCAAGGAATATAGGTCACCTGTTTTTCCCAAAGACAATCCGAGGATTCACTCAATAGCTAAGGCTCTGGCTTTTACCGATAGGTAAGTCAATGGGTTTGCAATTTTGCATCTAGAATCGTTCTAGGATATTCCTAATGTAAGTCATCGAAGACAAAATAGGAATTCTCCCAAAACAATCCCTAAGGATCACACATCCGAGCATATAAATTACATCACCCATGTCCATCATATCTAAAATAGAGGACTGCCCACCCTAGGTGGCGATAACCTTATAAATTCTTGGCTCATAATGACTAAGTAAGGAAACAGCTCTTTTTGGACCATTGATCATACCTCAGTGGTCTTTATCGATCATCGTCGGCCTATCATGGCTTCACGAAATCTAAGAACCACTATTTGGATAAGCGCTTTAGGTCAGAAAAGATTTATTGGAACTAGCAACCTTTTTGCGCTCCTAACTTTTCACCATAAAAACAGAAGATAAATCCCTACGGATCTACTTATCCAATTCTCCAACGAGAAGTTGGGTCACAATGTCCACAAATCAATGTTCCGAACTTATGTCAATCATAGCCTAAGTCAAAATAACCTCACTCCCCAGGAGGAAGTCAAAATAACTTCACTCCCCAGAAGGAAGTCTTCTCATGGTCTACACCTTCCTCAATGGTGCGACTTTTCGGTGTCTAGCGAGCCTTATGCCTCAACAATGACTATCCAAATTACGCATAACTTTAGAACAGTTTCGCGTCATAATGGAAAGTCAACCAAATTATAGAAATGGTTAATCCTCAAAGACTTTGTCTTAAACTGCGCAACATTAATCCACTTTCTAAAAACAGGAGACTAGAGCCTTTGGCATTATCCTAGGCTCTTTATCATCTTGCGGAGCAATTATGAATGTTTCCTTCTCAATCACCCAGTGATGACGTGAAAAATCTTCACATTCGCTACCACGCAACTAAGAATGTAGAGTATTTTTCTCTAATGGAGTAATCCATTAGTAGGCATATCGCTCATTGTCCCTAGGATATTGGAATTTTCTTTCCATTCTCAACTAGGCTACATAAAAGCGCTATGCTTAGAATTCTCTATCTTATAGAGTTCCAAAACTCTATACACGTCACCTTTACTAAGAAAACTTTATGTGACTTAGTTACACTACCACAAAGGCTTACCTATATGCATATAACCCGAGGATTTACATGACAAAGATACAATAATGCGCCACATAACCCTATGTGTTTACAAGACAAAGATACAATAATGCGCTTATAGAACCTTAGGTCTTAACTTCGCAATCTTATGAGAAGTAGAATAAAGATAAGTTGCTTAATGGTTACTGATTGCCCATAGATGGCTCTCTGCTAACCCATTACTCAAAATGGAGTGTAAAATCGATATGGAGGGCATCGAGTTAGGGATATAGGCAAACTAGTGCAATTCCTAATTGGGAAACATTTTGCGCCATTATCCACCTAACATTAACAATATTTAATTCCTTATCTCTACTACACCATTGTGTTGTTGAGTATTAGGAATAATCAATTTTCTAAGCATCCATTTCTCTTCACGAGTTCTCTAAAATAACTCAAATAGATACTCGCCACCTTGGTCAAAACTAAAAGCACAAAAGCTGTTATCTAATTGATCTCAACCTCATATGTGCAATGTCAAAAAATCATCTCAAAACTTTTGACTTATGGGAGATCAAATAGTCTTGACTTCAGATGTATCGTAATCTATAAATGTGTCGAGATTGAGGCATAGCTATCATACCCTTACACATATCTAGTCACAAAAATCATAGTGGACTAAATGCGCCAATACAAATGACCTTCTATGGCTTTCCTACTTACTTGTGCAACCATTGCGAACAAAGTTACACATTCACATGAGAACATAATGTCATAAGCGAGTGGGCACGAGAAGGCCTACTCAAACCATCGTGTCATCATCTCATTAATGTGATTAAGTATAATAAGCCATCGGTTCATGACCAATGTCATAAACTAATTCCAATCATCTTTATGTGTGAGTTCTCGAAGACCAGTTTTAAAGGTTTAGGCCCAACTAGGTAATGACTCACAACTAACTAATATTCACTAGATCATAAAAGGATGTCATGGAGATATCAAGTGCGCCTAAGTCGCAAATTTAACTAGTAAGTGCTAATCCCTTGCACCTTCAAGTCAATTTTATTCTCCATACACTTTAACGCATCTAGTTGAAAAATGACGATACTCCTCCTGCCATATCTATTTCTCGCTTCATAGTTACTTGCAATTAATTCTACTATCCACAAGAAGGAGAGAATAAGCTATCAATCTTTGACAGCTCTTGAAGTAACTTAAGCGGGAATTAGGCTAAAGAGTCTAATTCAACACAATGCTCTTACAAGCGATGTGTCAAATTCTTAGAGTCATAACAACCTGTCGGCCTTGACCTTTTATTACTATGTCAAGAACGCTTATGCTTAGTAGTAAACGTTATTCAAAACGTTAGCCTAGCTAAGGAATCATACAAAGAAGCCCCTCCTCATGTCTCACACCTAAGTGTGGAAACAGTAAGTGTCCAAACTTAGACAAGTTGGCAATGCTAACAGATTTTGCAGCCACTAAGCGCTAATCTTTTCACTTAGTGTTAATAGATTTTGCAGCTTCTAAGCGCTAATCTTTTCACTTAGTGTTAATTTCAACGCACACTATAATAGTGCATGAAATTTTGCTCCATCCACTCCCAATAATTGGGTAGAAAGCAAAACACTGCTCATATTAGCTACTCGTCTTACACTTAATGACTAATTTATTTAAGCTCGCATTTCTTGGATGACGTGACTCTTGAATGTTACTTCATCCAATGATGTAACATTATTTACAAGTCAAAATACAAAGTCAATCCGCGCAGCTCAATAGTCAAGATCATATACAGATCTATTGAGGGCTTACTAATTTCATAACTCCAAAACTCGCCAATCAAAAAACTACGTAGTGTGCTACTAACCATAGCGCACACATCAAATTTTGTTGTGCCAAACAAGGCAACGGCGACTTTGAGTCATGTTTCCTTACTTTGGCTTAATTAAGATTTGACCTAAAGTCTCCAAGACTTTTGCTCATCTAAAGAATGGGATTACATTGTTCACATTTGAACATCTCTACTAAGTCTAGGTCAACCAAATTAACTTCCATAAGCGAAGTCAATTTAGAGAGAAATTCGCATTGGGATTAATTTGATTAGCATAATATAATTTTGCCACAAAAATCTAAATTAAATAGTGACAATATTACACAAGTCGCAAGATCGAAAATCCGCTAAGCTCGTAATCATCTCTTGCGCCACAAGTGACAATTATCCAAAATTTAATTTAATTTATGCGCAAAATATTGGTTTTCGGGAGCTAATCTAAAAAAAATTTCTCTCAACCGAATAACCTCCCACTGACTATGGCATATACAAAGCATGATAAATTCCATACAATAGCATCTTAATGTAAATTTACAAATAACTCATGCTATATTCATTTAATAATGGAATTCTAATAAATAAATAAATAAATAATCATGCTCCTCTAATTTCAACATATTAAAAATCCAAAAAATATGTTGTATTCAATATTCAGATTATGCCATAATTAAAGTCTACATCATTTTGGAATTTTCTGGAATTTTCTGGAATTTTCTGAAATTTTCTGGAATTTTAAATAACTAATAAACAAATAAAATTAGAAACAAAAAAATCCAGAAATTGATAAACTGAGACAATATTCCCAGTAAATAGTAAACCATTTCAGAAGTCCACAATAAAAATTTCAACCCCAGAAAATTATTTATGCAATACCAGAATCATTTTAAAGCATAAAAAATGAATTATTAACACAGAAAAAATATTTTTTATTTTCGTAAAATTTTCAAGATTTTACAGAAGACACAAAATTTAATTTCGAGTCTAACGGTACCAACCATGCTTAAAACAAAGCTATAACGAATAAATTATGGCCATTTAACGCAATTCGAATTAAAAAAAACAGAGCTTAGAGCCAAGCCATGGAAACGGCTCGGCTCATCATCGCAAGAGCTCGGCGAACGCAGCGCTGGCGCGCCTGGCGGCATGGCGCATGGCAGCGTGGCGCTGGTTAAACGGCGCTTAACGCACAAGAAGGGAGGGAGACGGCGTGGAAGCGGCGTGGAACGCGCTTAGCGGCGTGACAGCGGCGTGGCGGCGCGTGGTGGTAGCCGTGGCGCCATGGCAGATGGCGTGTAGCTCACGCGCCGCCTTCCACGGTGTTTTCTGCTCCGATTTTTATACTGTCGGACTCCATTTTTCACAATAAAAACATTTATGGCATTAAAAATGGCATTTAAACAACATAAAAATGAGATGTATCACATTCTCAATCTAATTTTCATGCAAATAATGTGTATGTATATCTGTATAAAATTATATACATATTTTATCGCATACAAATAAGCACGAAAATACCCATATTCAGCTCTGATACCAATGTAAATCATCAAGCACTATAACGCAGCGGAATAAAAATTAATAAGATCATACCTTTTTAGATATAATCTGAACTCGATGGATCTCGTGGGTAAATCACGTGCTTCTGAATCTAGTCAATCAACCCGGCGGTGGGGTGATATTACAATGGTGAATATCACCCACACAAATCACAGTGCAAATGGCTTATTGATCGTTGTTTATGGGAGAGAGTTAGTATATGGGAGAAACTGTATATGGGAAAAAGATCAAAACATACGTTCTTTTTTTTAGGAGAGAGTCTGTGTATCTCTTAATCTCCTATATCCATATATCAGATATATAATGTTATTATTATCTATCCATATCAGTTAATGGAGATAATATCTATACCTGAGTGGTTATCCTAAACAGGTTTGAATTCAAATTCAAAAACCATTTGGTTAAGGTTCAAATTCAAATGTTGAAATGGTCATGCCACATGGGCGCCCATTTCTAACAATTGTTCATAATTTTACATATTTCAAGCAAATGTGCACACAAATGTATGAACTTAAAACCAAACCCATGTGTATTTTACAATCAAACAGATGTATTAGTTGGATAACTATTCAAGCAGATTTCTAACAGATTTCTTCAACACATATTTATAACTTATTATAACATATTTACAAATTTCAAGCCAGATTGCACCACATATTTGAACACATATTTGATTGTTTATAATTTTAAGACAGATTTTATTGTTTATAATTTTATATATTTCAAGCAAATCTGCACATAGATGTATGAACTTTAAACCAAACCCACGTGTATCTTACCATCAAATAGATGCATTAGTTGGATAACTATTGAAGCAGATTTCTTCAACACAAATTTATTACTTATTAAGACAGATTTACAAATTTCAAGCTAGATTTCACTACATATTTAAACACAGATTTGATTATTTATAATTTTAAGATAGATTTTATTGTTTTTAATTTTACATATTTCAAGCAAATCTGAACACAGATGTATGAACTTCAAACCAAACCCATGTGTATTTTATCATCAAACAGATGTATTAGTTGGATAACTATTCAAGCATAACCAAATTAAAGCCAAAACCAATTAAAGCAAATTGAAAGCAGATGTGTATTTTACCATATAGATGCGTATTTCAAGCAAAACCAAACAGATGTATACAGAGGATAACAGATTAAAAGGCAAATCCCAAACCCAAAAACACATCACAAATTAAAGCCAAATCCCAAACCCTAACACAATTTGCAAGCAAAATCCAACCCCAAACAATCCCAATCGACTAATTTTCTACAAAAATTGAAGCCAAACGTAAACCCTAACTTTGCAATTTCAGGTTTACTTCAGATTTGCTGTTAAGCTGTTGTTCGTCCTCCATCGTCGTTCGTCGTTCTCCGTCGTCTTTCGTCCACCGTCTTGTCATCGTTCGTACTCCTTCTAGAGACATATCAGAAGTTCTTGAGAAAGACATATCGAATGAGAGGGATGTGGTGAGAGAGATGAGAGTGAATGAGAGGGATGAGGTGAGAGAGACGAGGGTAAGAGAGAGGTGAGAGTGCTGGGTGAGGTGAGTGCTCAAAGTCCTTTTTTTATTTGAAGAATATAGTGAACTGCTGAGGCGGAGAGGAAAGCAACAAGAGATAAAGAGAAGAGAGAAACTTGTACTTTCGAGCCAGTCGAACCCAAGATATTCGAGCTATGGATCATTTTCTTATTCGAACATAATGATATGCTATATTTTTTTTTAAAAAAAACCCAAGTATATTATGTGAACCTAATAAAATATTGAAAAATAAATTAAATCTAATCACAATCACAATCACAAAATACAATCCAATCATTATTAATAGTTGATACTTTATGTAAACCTAATAAATATAATTATTCTTAATCAATTTAAAAATTTAGTCACCATATTAAAAAATAAATGATTTACTTACAAATTTTGAAATGTTTTTCTTTCAAGATTTTGTCTTACTCTCTCTCCCAAATTGCTGCGTAAGGTTGTTGCTCTATCCCAAACTTTTTTGTCTAGGCTACTGTGATAGGGTTTCTTTAGGCTGCTGTGATATAGGGTTTAGGTTAATAATAATAAGTAGCAGTGGGTTTCTTTACGCAAGGGCGGGAAAGTTGTTGTTGTTCTTTTTTTTTTAATCAGAAAATTAAGAAATTCAAATTCAAAATATACTTTAATCATAATAAATAGTGGATACTTTATATGAACCTAATAAATACAATTTAATTTTTTTTTTCAAAAAACATAGAAAAATACAATCACCGTGTGATTGTATTCAAAAAACACGAATACAATTTTTTTTTCTTCAAAAAACACAGATTAAATGGAGTGTAAAAAAACACAATCATTTAAAAAATAAAATCACCGTGTGATCAAAACGAAGTGTAAAAAAGCGCAATCATTTAAAAATTAAAATCACTGTGTGATCAAAACGGAGTGTAAAAAACATAATCACATTTTTGCTCATAAACAATTAAAAAAAAAAAAATGAAGCCAATTGGCAAATAAAAAATACAATTATTTTTTTTTCCCAAAAAACATAGTGAGTGAAAAACTCAATCACAAATTAAGTTAATTGACAGTTAAAAAACACAATCATTTTTTTAAAAAAAAATACAGTGAGTTAAAAAACCCAACTACAAAATACAATCTATTCATCATCATCATCAATAATATGTATTTTATGTGAACCTAATGAATACAATCTGATTTTTTTTTTTTCAAGAAACATAGATTAAAATTAAAAAATTGAAAAATAAATTAAATAAAATCCAATCATATTAAAAAATAAATAATTTACTTACCAACTTTAAAATGTTTTTCTTCCAAGATTATGTCTTACTCTTTTTCCTAAACTGCTGTGTAAGGTTGCTGCTCTCTCCCAAACTTTTTTGTTTAGGCTGCTGTTTTGGTTAATAATAATAGGCAGGAGTGGGTTTTTTTACACAAAGACGGAAAGTTGTTTTTGTTTTTTTTTTTAAAATCAAAAAATTAAGAAATGCATTCAATTAAAAAATACATTCACATTTGTTTTTCACACTGTCTTATCAAAATGGAATGTATGTAAAAAAACATAATCATATTTTCATTCATTCTCATAATAAAAAAATAAATGAAAACAAAAGCAATAGTGTCAATTAAATAAAGAAATAAATGAAATGAAAAGAAAAGCAATGAAATCAATTGAAGATTACTTGCAGGAAAATAATAACTGATTGTTGAAGTAATGAAGTCAGGCGGCTGTTGAGGCAAGGAAGTCAATTGAATAAAGAAATAGATGAGAAGAAAAGCAAGCATTAAAAAATTAAATGAAAAAAAAAAAGCAATGAAAGCAAGCATTAAAAAAATAAGCCAAAAAAAAAAACAATAAAGTAAATGAAAGATTACTCACAGAAAAAGTTAAGGTAAGAAATAAGATGCGACAGTAGAAAATGGAGGTGAGAAATAAGATGCGGCTGTGGAGGCGTAAAGGAAAAAATAGGATAAGTAAAAGATAGGGTTTAGGGTTATTTAAAAAGGGTGGGTGGGAGTTTTTTTTTTTTTTTTTTTTTTAAATCAAAAAATTAAGAAATTGAAATTGAAATATTGGAGCCCACACAAGATTTGTGGGTTAAAAAAACCATTTTCCTTATATAATAGATTATTTAGTAACTTTCGAGTATTATCATTTATCACTAAATATTTATAAAGTTATCTCTTAAAAATTTAACAAAAAAATTTTGGGTTATAATATTTTGACCAATAAATATTTCGTTTGGCAACTTTCAGTTTTAGCTAAAAAACCAAAAAGTTACTCTAAGTTGTCAAATCACTTTATTTACTTTTGTGCACATCTTTTCATAAAAATTCAAAAATTACTAAAATAGTATGTTCTCAAACGAGATGTATTTGGGGTGCTACATAGATTTGTTTTAAGACCACAAAATAATATCTTTTAAAAATTAATGATGTGAGAGAACGTTTAGAATGAGAAAATTTTGAACAAAATTTTTTAAAAATCAATAAAAAAAAGTCAAAAAAATTTAAGTCATATAAAAATGTTAAAAATTCATTCTAATTTTTTTTATACTTTTTATATATTTTTTTGTACAAATTCAAAAAAACTAAAAAAGATGTTTAAAAATATTTTAATATTTCTCATCTTGTATTTTAGTAAAAAAAAAATCATTTTCTAAACATACCCTGAATTGAGTTGTCCTTTAATACAAGCAATCGGTCCCAATTTAAGTAGGTGCTTGGAATTAATTTTTCTTTTAGTTTTTTATTAATTTTTTATAGTTTATTTTCCAAAAATTATACTCAATTAGGTGGACAAATTTTTTTTTGCAAATTTAATTAATTTTTTAAAATAAGTCAAAAAAACAATGTAGATTTATATTGTGTGTGTGTTTTTAATGATTTTTTCTTATACTTTTTTAATTCATGATGAAGGTATAGACAAAAACAAAGAGACAGAGAATATGTGTTTTGTATGTATCAAAGTGTGTACAATGAGCTCCTTTATATAGGAGAGAATACATATGAAAAGTATGTGAGAAGTATAGAAAGAATCAATCATTGTCAATCAAATCATCTAATCTACGTTAGGTGTATCAATCAATCAATCAACCTATATGTATTATTATATATATACACTAACAGCCCCTCGTAAACTCAAGGTGAAAAGACATCAACCATCATGAGTTTGGAAACTAAATCAGTGAAATGATTAAAAGGATGAGCCTTGGTGAAGATATCAACAAGTTGATCAGCAGAAGCAATGGGATGGAGATGAATAGTTCTGCGAGTAACATGTTGATGAATAAAATGACAGTCGATTTCAATATGTTTAGTACGATCATGGAAGACATCATTATGAGTAATTTGAATGGCATTATAATTATCACAATATAAAGAAGTAGCGTCGGTAGAAAAGACGCCCATGTCAGCAATAAGCCAGTTGAGCCACAAAAGTTCTTGAGTAGTATCTGTTAGAGCTCGATATTCAGCCTCAGTACTAGAATGAGCAGTAAGAGTCTATTTCTTGCTGCGCCAAGAAATAAGAGAATCCCCTAAGAAGAAGCAAAACCTAGTAGTGGAACGACGATCAGTGGGATCCCCAGCCCAATCAGCATCAGAATAGGCATAAAGCTTAAGTGATGAGATAGTAGAATAGTGAAGGCCATGAAACAAAGTGCCTTTGAGATAGCGAAGAATGCGAAGTAGAGCATCGTAATGTAGCGTACGAGGGGCCGTCATATACTGACTGACAATGTGGACAGCATATGCAATATCAGGTCGAGTAACTGTAAGATAGATAACGCTATCAACTAATTGCTGATAAAGGGTAGCATCAGAGAGAATAGTGTCTAGGGGAGTAAGGCGAGCTTGAGGATCAATCGAAGTAGAAGCAGTCTTGTAATCTGTAAGTGGCCTAATAGAGATAATAACCAGTTGAGTCATCAGAGATTTCAAGACCCAAAAAATAATTGAGGGAACCAAGATCCTTCATCTCAAAATGTCAGTTAAGGAACTGTTTGAGGTTAAGAATACTAACCTCATCATCACCTGTGATAATTATATCATCCACATAAAGAAGAAAAAGAGTGGTGCCCTGAGCAATCGTCCGAATAAATAAGGCAGAGTCATAGGAGTTGGAGGTGAAACCAAAATCATGAATATGGCACTGAACTTGGCAAACCAAGCACGTGAAGCCTGCTTGAGGCCATATAAGGCACGTTGCAGTTTGCAAACTTCATGGGCTGGAACGGGAGACCTAGGAGGGGGTTGCATATAAACCACCTCAAGAAAATCACTATTGAGAAAAGCATGTTTCACATCCATCTGAAAAAGGCCTCAATGACGAGCAGCGGCAACAACAATCAAACTACGAACAGAAGTGAGGTAAGCAACAGAAGCAAAAGTCTCTTCATAATCAATACCATATTCCTGAGTAAAGCCCCAGGCAACCAGACGAGCTTACAACAAAAGTAATCTATAGTGACGAAAAGGAGTGAAGAAAATAAATTTCGTCACTAAATAAGAATAATATGTGATGAATTATAAAATTGTGTCACATATAATAAAAAAATAAAATAATAGGTGTCAAAATTTATTTTCGCTAATAATATTTTTTTTAGGTGAGGAAAAATTAAGTTTTGTCATTGAAGGTTTTCCTGATTTTTTTTTTTTTTTTTTGTGGCGCCAAAATTTTGAGACTTTTGGTAAGAAAATTTTTTTGTCACCAATTATAAAATTATTAGTGAGAAATATATTTTCCACATCAGTAATTTTACATAATTTTTTTTTTGTTCAGAAACTTGATTTTAAATATTTTTAAAACCATTTGGTGATAAATATATTTTCGAACTAATAATTTTTAATATTTTGAGACCTTTTGGTGAGGAAATTATTTTATCACTAATTTTGGAGGAAAAATTTTGACATATTGGGTGATAATCAAAGAAAATCGACTATTAATTCCCCCTTCCCTTTTTGTGTTTATCAATTTTTCCCTCATATCTCTCTCTCTCTCTCTCTCTCTCTCTCTCTCTCACACACACACACACACACACACACACACACAGAGCAAAAACATAAGTTGCTTTTAATTTATTTTTTATTTTTTATAACTAGAAAACAAAACACAAGTTGCTCATAACAACAAAAAGAGGCGTCTAGAGATGGAAATAGAAGAGCAAAAGGAGGAAATTCAGTTATGAAAAGAGGAAATTACAGCACAAAAATATGAAATTCAAGCACAAAAAGAGGAAATTCAAGCACAAAATAATGTGATAGCAAAGATGAATGAATCGAGTGAGGAGCATTTGGAGATGACGTTAAGCATTATTGAGCTTCTTAAGAAACAAGGTTTCAATGGACGATTTAGGGGAGGGGGCATCCCATGAACTCGTAGATCGCCTTTTTGGTAAGTCTGTCTTGCTTTATCTTTTCATTTTTCTCATGTTGGTTAGTATATATTGTTTAAAACACAATTGTTTAAGAAAGTCACACTTTCAAACTCAATTAAAATACCTTTTACCCAATAAGGAACTTATGTGCCAATCCCTCTTGCATTAACACCATAGCCAGATCAACACTTGCTGAAGGGTCTAAAATCAAGAGAAACTTTGCGACATTGTTAAATAGCTAGTACAAACATTGGAACATTGAAAATGATCATAAGATACTAAAATGCTTAGTTTTATATTGTTTATGTCGATCTATCTTAGTTTGAATTTTGTGAAATTGAAAACCCATTAAAAACAATCAAACCATATTGGTATTTCTCATTTCTTTCTAAGCAAAGTTGGAGAAACAGTGAGTGAGATAGTGAAGTTGTATCAAAGGGACATCCATTGGTAGATAAGTGAAATTTGTGGAGAAAATTGGAGTCATTATAAGAAAGATCCAAGTTTCATTGAACCATTTTATATGACAATAAAAGTCATCATGTTGCTTGATTGTTTTCAATATTGGCAGGTTTATAGGTGTTCATATAACTTGCAAGAACTTGTCCCCAATTAGATTAGCTGTTGTTTTGTGACTTCATACAAATGAAAGTCAAGTTTCGGTAGAAAATGCATTTTTGCTAAATTGGTTTACTCATATATAAAATTATTTGTATATGAGTTTAGATGTAACTGATAATAAATTAATGTTTTCCTTTTTTATTTTCTTCACAGATTGATTTTTTATGACATTTGGAAGCATATTTGCAAATCAAGATCAAGTGTTTTTTTTGTGGACTGATACTTAGTTCTACTTGTAACTCAAGATCAAGTGTTGATTTCTTGTTTTGTAGATTGATACTTAGTTCATTTTAGGATTTGCTGTGATGGTCTTTGTTATAGTTAATGAATTGTTATTAAATTTGTTTGATGGATATATTTTGATTTATAATATAAATTGTTTAGCGTTTTTTTTGTGTGTAGAGTGGTGTATAATAGCTAGTGGATTTCTTAGTACATTTAGAAGGTTATTGGGATATGAGCAGGGATATTTGTAAAATAATAATTTAAATTGAAATATAAAATATGAAACAAGTTTAGTGACGAATTTTTTCATCATATGTACTTCTTATTATAACAAAGTGATTATTTATCGTTACTAAGTAGTTTTGTGACAAAATTTATAGTTGTTTATATGTGAAAGTTTTCATTACTTTTGTTGTTTGGTGGCTAAAAATTTCGTTACGTATATATATTTTTGCCACGAAATATATTTCGTCACCCATGTCTAACTTTTGAACACGAAAAATTTCATCAACTTTATATCTTATTGTGACGAAATTATTTCCTCATCAATGATCAACATGTGTGACAAATTTATTCGTCAACTAAAGTTATATATACGGTACTGAATAACTATTTGGTGACAAAAATGATGATTTTTGGTGATAAAATATTGCCTTATTGGTGACAACAATTTTCGTCACTAAAGTAATTTCATTAGTGACGAAATTATTTTTCCTTACGGCGATTTAATGACAAAACTGGTGAGGAAAATATTTCCTCACAAATATCTATAGTGATGAAATTAGCTCTTTGGAGACAAAAAAAAATCGTCATTCAAGACCCAACTTGTTGTAGTGTTGTATCGCTTAATGGATCTATCAGAATGAGTTTTGATTTTATAAATCCATTTAAAACCAATCGCAGTGTTACCAGAAGGAAAATCAACAACAGTCCAAGTATGAGTTGTCTAATGTTTGCAATTCATTAGTCATAGCTTGCTGCCAAAAAGGGTTAGAACTAGCCTCACGATAAGAAGTAGACTCATAAGTAGAAAAAAGCAGTGGAACCAACAATATAATCATGAAGACGAACAATAGGTTGGGTGACTCATTGTGGATGTTCGGAAGGAGCACGCTCAAGAGGGGATGAGCCGGATGATAAAGACTCAGTAAGACTAGCAGGACCATCAGAGAGAACAGGCTCGGCGAGATCAGGAGTAAGCAATGACATCTCTAGAGGTGGATCATTAGGAAACGATTTATAGAGGAATCAGTAAAGTGAAGAATGAGAGCTGGAGTAGAATATAAGTGAAAGAAGGATAAGAAGAAAAACATTTTATGTTTCCAAAAAACAACGTGACAAAAGATACGAAGATGCCCGGGAAATAGGATCCTAACACCAATACCCTTTATGTTCAATGCCATATCCAAGAAAACAACAAAGACGAGAACGAGGTTCTAGTTTGGTGTATTTATGATGCTAAAGAAGAACAAAATAGGCAAATCCAAAAACCCTAAGTGCCGTGTAAGAGGGGGAAGTGCCATACAAACGCTCATAAAGTGTTTGATTATGAAGGACTGGAGTAGGGACATAGTTGATAGTGTAAACAACAATAAATGCAGTTTCCCCTCAAAAAGTTTCAGGACAAGATGAAGAAATGAGAATAGCCCGAGTAATATCAAGAATATGGCTATGTTTTTGTTCAGCACGACCATTTTGTTAGGACGTGCCAGCACAAGAACGATGAGATACCATGACTCTGAAGAAAAGCCAAAAATTCAGAATCCCTATATTCCATAGCATTATCAGAACGAAAGATTTTGATGGTTTTGGAAAATTGGGTTTGAACCATTTTGGAAAAATTGTAATAAAGTTGTTTAAGTTCAGAATGATTTTTTATAAGAAATTTTTAAGTATAACGTGAAAAATCATCAACAAAAATAATAAAGTAATGTGATCCCCCCATGGTAGGTGTAGGGGAGAGGCCCCAAATATTAGAATGCACAAGATCAAAATGAGAACTAGAAACATAATTACTTTTATTAAAAGATAAAGCCGGTTGTTTGGCAAGTTGACAAAATAAACAATCCAAAGTATCTAAAAAGACAGTTACTAATTGACCACTAGAAATTAAAAATTTTAAACGACTAATGGATAGATAACTCAACCGACAATGCCAGAGATGAAAAGGGGATAAAGTAGAGGGAGATGTAGAGGCAACCAATGGAAGGGAAGCTAGAACATGAAGATGGATGAGTTTATAGAGACGTCCATGCTTACGGCCTATCCCAAGTGTCTGTCCCGTCCGAGGGTCCTGCACCAAACAACCATTAGCAGAAAAGGTAATAATGAGACTATGTTCACATAACTCACTAATGGAAATAAGGTTTAAAGTGAGAGCAAAAATAAGATAAATATGAGATAAAGGCAAATGAGATGTAGAAACAGAACCAATATAACTCACAGACATGAGAGATCCATCAACAGTATGGATGGAAGGAATATGATGAGAAGAAGATGTAGATGAAAATATGGTAGAGTCATAAGTCAATGATTACAATAGGCAGAGTCAAAATACCAGGAAGATGTACTTGATGTGATAGACAAGGCAGTAGAAGGAGGAGTATCGGAGGTGAAGATAAACTATTTGATCAAAGTTTCAACATTCGTTTGAGAGAAAATATGAGTGGAAAGATCAAAAGGTTCAGATTGTGAGAAGTCCTAAGAGGTAGTAGCAGCAATACAATGAGCAGGCATAGACCAAGACTGGTGCTTGGAATGATGTGAATGACCTCTTGAGTGAGAGCCACGAGAAGAGGACCTAATAGAGGATAGGTGAAATGGATTGCGAAAGCAATCTTGCTGGAGATGGTCAGGGCTAGTTTTGTTGCAGTAGCGGCAATACCTAATTGAACAGTAAATCAAGAGATGAGCAGAAGGAAGCCTGCGATTCTGACAATAAGTGCACTGAGAAGTCGGCTTTGTGGAGGAAGAGCCCCTTGACTGAGGAATGGCCAAAACTGAGTCCATAGGTGGAGTAAATGAGGGACCAAGACGAGTTTCTTCAGAGAGAAGCTCGGATATAGCTTGCTTAAGAAAGGGCAAAGGCGTGCAATGTAGTAGGGCAGCCCAAACTGGTTCAAAGTGAGGAGTAAGAGCCTTGCGAAACTAAACCAACCTCTGCTAATTGCGATAAGTGATAAAGAGATAAGCATCCTCAGAATGAGGCCAGACAGGTTCAGATAAAGTAAGTTGATCCCAAACAGAATAGATGTAAGACAGATAGTCATTAATAGACTGACCAGGCTGTTAGCGCATACGATGGATGTGACTCTAAAGTTGATACTAATGAGCAAGTCTAGTAGTTTGATACTGTTCTTTGAGAAAGTCCCAAATATCTTTAGCAGGTGTGGAGACTGAGTCAAGTTGAAAATGGCCGAACTAAAGGCTAATAGATGTAACAGAGGTATTCCTGAACCAACTGATGATCTAATAATTTTTACTATTCTATTCCTTCAAACGGTCAGCATATTTTCCTCTGTCTCTTGGGTTGGTTTAGGCACATCACTAGTAATAACACGCTATAATTTCTTGGCATTGAGAAAGCTAGTTATGGCTTGGGCCCACATAATATAATTTGAGACAACAAAAATAGGATGAGTAGTGTCTGAGCGATCCATATAGGCAAAATTAGGAAAAACAGAACATACTAGTGAATCCAGAAGGCCAAAAATAGGTGAGAACCAGGCCAAAATGAGCAGAAAATGTGCAAAAAATAGACAGAACAAGCCCGAAATTGAATTTCAGCCAAACAAGGTGTAGGGCTGACGTCAATAAGAGAAAGGTTGATATGAGCAGGCATGGCTCATGTTAGAGTGGAAGAGGCGCCGCACAGGATAGCAGAAGCGGCGCGGAGTAGGTTAGCAGGGTGATGGAAGCGGTTGGGCTTGAGCTGCAGCTTGACGGGGTAGCTGGACGGAAACGGCTGAGGGTTGACATCAACGCGAAGTAGCTGACGCCAATATACGACACAGGAGGCGTGCGTGCGGGCGCGTGAGCGAGTGACGGCAGAAGTAGGTGACGCGCAGAGGGTTAGGCAGCGTGCGAGTGCGTGTGCGGGCCCGGTTGATGATGATTTTGGTGGCGTTAGAATCTAGAGAAAATTCCGAGCTAGATGATACTATGGGTTTCGGAAAAAAATGATCTTATAGCTCTGATACCATTATGAAGGTATAAAGAGAAACAAAGTGAGAGAATATGTGTTTTGTATATATCAAAGTGTGTACAACGAGCTCCTTTATATATGAGAGAATACAAATGAGAAGTATGGAATGAATCAACCACTATCAATCAAATCATCTAATTCATGGTAGGTGTATTAATCAATCAATCAACCTATATATGTTATCATATATACACTATTATATATATACACTAACATCTTCTATAGAAGACAAAGCCAAAAAAATGACATAATTTAAATAAATAAATAAAAAAACTAAAAACAATATATATATATCTTTAGCTGAATGCCAAACATTTTAAGTGTTACAAATGGGTATCCTCAGAGAGAAACAAATGAGTTCACCAATGAAAAGATATTATTACTTGTCTCTTACAAGTTACATGTTAAATGAAATAAATGTGAGTTGGAATAATTATTATGAAATAATTTTTATTTTATTTTATTTTTTTAGATGGGAGAAGTAATTACAACTCAAAAGGAGCCTCTAAGTTGAAAGATAAACTTAACAATGGCAATTGATCAAAATACCCATGAGGGTGTTTATCACGCGAGAATGTCGATTATCTGAAAGTTAGAAAAATGGAAAACTTCTAATTCATATCTATGTCATTCCAAACTTGCTGTCACTTATTTATATACAAATAGGTGACTCTTGGGAATAGGTATAATATTTGAATTTGTTTCATACAACAATAGTCACCATGGTTCACAGAGTTGTGTCTATTGATGTTTGAATTCAAACCATTAACTAACTAATAGATATTCAATATTCTTGCGGGAAGGTTTTTCATAATTCAAGAGAGAGAAGATTGAGTGAAGTGAGTCACACCACATTATGGTGTGGTCACTCTTTATTCCATCATCTCCTACTTGAACACACCATAACCAGATGATAAACCTGAGTTGAGCATTTTTAACCTTGGTACCAAAATTTTGCCTCATGCCAACTTTCATCTATGAAATTACCTCATAGATCGACGTCTGATTGTGACTTGGCCATACGTGCGCACGTTTTTGTTACCAATCTGACCGCACTCGTACGAATGTGTGTCTTCCACTGACAACACATTCCAGATGACTTCAATTCACTATATAACAAGCGAACGACATCAATTTTCAGTGATGGGTTCATAGTCCATACCCAATCACCATTGACGACTTCAGCCGTACACATTTTTCATGTGTCGACCTGCACTGAAATTATTGTTAAGTACTTCCTTTAAGTCCCATTCCTGAAGGTTTTCTTAACACACCTTATCAATGACTTTTTGCTGATCAAGCAGACAATATCATCTAGTTTGCACATTGCATATTATGGACTTTACATCTCATGCTAACTATGATATCCGTACCTTGTCAGTTCCTCTATCTTGTTACCTGACCAAACACATGTTTCCATGCAAGATAGAGTCGCAAAAACATCGGTTATCTAGGCGTCCCCAGAGTCATCTGACTATGCTCTTATATAAGTTGCTAAATCACCTAGCTAGGTATTTTCAATCCCATATTACCTATATGTTCTCTGAATTTTTCCAGAGACAACCCTTTGGTCATAGGATCAGCCACCATCTCTTTTGAGGGTATATAGTTGACTTTAATTTCACCTCTCTCCACTATGTCCTAAATATAGTGGTAACTAACATCAATATGTTTTCCCTTAGAGCTATTTGCTCCACTTTTAATTAATGAGATGGCAGACTGATTGTCACAAAACATACTGACCGGTCTGACAAGTATACCTAATTGTAAACTATCAACAAAAAGTTTTATCCAGACCGCATTATTAACAGTTGTGCTGCAAGCTATGTATTCAGCTTCTATAGTATACTTTGCAACACAACTCTATTTCTTACTTAACCAAGAAACTGCTGTTCCACCAAACAAGAACACATGACCACTAGTAGATTTTCTATCATCTACATCTCCTGCAAAATCCGCATCAGTGTATCCTTTTATGTCTAGATCACACAAACCAAAACATAATTTCAAATTTTTAGTGCCTTTTAAATATCTGAATATTCTTTTAACTGCTTGCCAATGTTCCTTACCTGGATTGGATTGAAACTGACTTACCAATCCGACTGCATGACAGATGTCAGGTTTTGTGCTTGTCATAGCATACATTAGGCTGCCTACTGCCTGGGCATATGGGACATTTCTCATTTCCTCAATGTCAGACTTAGTTTGAGGACTCATACTTTTACTAAGACTTTGTCCCTTGCAAACAGGCGTACTTAAAGAATTACAGTTATCCATATTAAATTTTTTGAGCACCTTGTCTAGATATTTCTCTTGATCTAGATATAATAATTTTGAATTTCTATCTCTTGAAATTCTAATTCCTAGAACATAAGTTGCAAGACCCATGTCTTTCATTTCAAATCTAGATGCCAAGAAATTTTTGGTTTTTATAATCATATCTGGACAATTTCCTGCTAACAATATGTCATCCACATATAAAGACAATATTGCTAACTTGTCATCATTTTTCCAGATATAAACACAGTGATCTAATGGACTTACAACATAGCCCATTTCTAAAATGGTTTGGTGGAATTTCAAGTACCATTGTCTTAAAGATTGCTTAAGTCCATACAGAGATTTCTTCAACTTGTAGACTTTATCCTCGTTGCCTTTCGTTTTGGAAACCATCAGGTTGCATCATATAAATTTCCTCTTTTAATTCTCCATTGAGAAAAGCTATTTTAACATCTAATTGATGCAATTCCAAATCCATCCTGGCTACTACCGCCATTAGAATCCATATTGAGGCAAATTTTGCAACAGGAGAATATGTATCTACGAAGTCTATTCCAGGTTGTTGAGTGAATCCCTTGGCTACTAACATGGCCTTGTATTTCTCCAAAGTTCCATCTACTTTGAATTTCTTTCTAAGAACCCATTTGCAACCAATGGCTTTTCTTCCATTCGGAAGATTGATTAATTCCCAAACATCATTTTTCTTGATCTAGTCAAGTTCTTCATTCATTACCTCAAGCCATTGTGTAGCATTACTACTACTCATTGCTTCATTATGACTAGTAGGATCATCTACTAAGTTATTAAGTTCTTCAACTTGAAAAACATAATGATCTTTCAAAACCGTAGATGGATGTCTTGCTCTCTTACTCCCATTTATCTCAGAATTCGAAGCAGGTAAAACAATGTCAGGTTATTTGCGTTTGCTTCCACTATTATGTGGACTGTGTGACAAAGAAGGAAGAGAAGAATCCTGAGATACTTCAGAGAGTAATTCAATCTGTTCAATAGGAGTAACAAGATCAGTGGATTCAAGAAAAATAGCATCACAACTTTCTATCAATCCACGTTTGGGATGGTAAAAACGATAACCACTCCCATTTTCGACATAACCAATAAACTTGCATTCCCAAGTTTTACTTCCCACTTTATCCCTTGAAGGTTTGGGAATAAGTACATATGCCTTCCATCCCCAAACTTTGAGATTTTGAACATTAGGTTTAGTTCCATGCCGCCATTCATAAGGAGTTAGAGGTTTGGCTTTTGTTTCGACTCTATTTAAGATGTACGCAGCGGTGGACAAAGCTTCCCCTCAAAAATGAATAGGAAGATTAGCATGAGCCATCATAAACCTTGTCATTTCCATGAGAGTACGATTTCGTCTTTCTACGACCCTATTTTGTTGTGGTGTGTATGGCATTGTAAACAAATGTTTTATGCCATTGTCTTTGCAAAAAGAATCCATAGCTTCATATTCGCCACCTCTATCATTATTCAAGTTTTTAATGGACCGACCAAGTTGCTTTTCTACTTCTAATTTATATTCCTTAAACTTGTCAAGTGCTTCTGATTTGTGTTTAAGAAGGTAGATATATCCATATCGTGAATAATCATCAGTGAAAGTACTAAATATTCCATGCCTCGATGAGTTTTAGTTCTTAAAGGGCCACAAATGTCCGAATGAATTACTTCAAGTAATTTCGATAATTTCCAATGTTTAAAAAATGGCTTGCTAGTCATTTTACCTTTGATACATGGTTCACATATATCAAAATCATCAGAACATACTTTAGGCAAGAAGCCACTTTTAAACATTCAAGACATTTTATTTTTATTAATGTGACCTAACCTTAAATGCCATAAGTAAGAACTATTACTAGTAGAAACATGCAAATAATCAGAAATATATACTTTATTATCAATAGGAAGAGAGTACATGTCATTCACTCTTACACCTTTCACTAATACACTTATTTTCTTAATCAATACTGTGTTAAACCTAAAATTAATCTCAAAACCTTTTTGAGTTAACACCGGAACTGAAATTAAATTTCGCCGAATGTTGGGTACATAAAGCACATCATGAAGCACAATAGAAGTTCCATCAATAGAGAATTGACAATTGCCGATGCCCAAAACATCACTATAGGAGTTGTTGCCCATGCAGATTCTATGTTCACCAACCTTTTTTTCAGTAAAATCCGCGAATACGTTTTTATTTTGCACAATATGTCTAGTTGCAGCAGAATCAATCCACCATGAATTTGATGAAGGCTCAAGCACCATTGCTTCAGAAATTGTCATGGCAACAGAGTTATTATCCTTTTTTTGCTTCTTCTGAGGGCAATTAGCTTTGATATGACCTTTTTGACCGCACTTGTAACATGGACTTATCTAATGCTGGTGATGTTGTTGCTTTTGTCATTCTTGCGGTTTCTTCCATCCTTTCTGAAATCCCTTCTTCCATTCTTTCTTGAAAAAAGTAGTCTTTTTCTTGCTGAATGATGTGTGGGTATTATTCTGTGGTTGTGGTAAAGATTGTGCCATCAACAAGTTAGAAGACAATCATTCTTTACGCCTGCGCTTCATTCTTTCTTCTTCCAAAACTAAGAGTACAGATAATGTTACCATTGAAATCTCTCATCCGTTATGAGTTAGAGATGTGATAACATGATCCCAAGACAATGGAAAACTATTAAGTATGGTTGTTACTTGCATCTTGTCCAACAAAGAATGACTAGCGTTGGATAATTCTTTAGCAATTAATTCCATTTGATTAACATGATCACCAATACTATCATTATCACTCATACGAGCGTTATTATATTTGTCCAAGAGCAATTGAATTTGAGTATCCGATTGAACTCCATACTTACTTTTTAGTGCTTCCATTAGTTGTCTTGCAGTTTCATGTTCTTCAAAGAGCGAAATAATGTTATCTTTCATATTATGTAACATAGTTGTCTTGGCCATTGCATCATCTTCTATCCATTTATTTTGAAACCAATTAGAATCATCATCTGGTTTAGAAGTGGATAAAGTATGCAATGTTTTCTCATGTGTAAGAAGATAAGAAATATGACGTTTCCATGCTCGGAAATTATTTCCATTAAGTATCTTGATTCTTGAAGAATCCATTGTATTTTTAATAGCCATATTAAAAATAAAATGTGTTACTATGAAAATTCAAATGTGAATATGAAACTTTCAAATGTGAATATTACAATATTAAACTAAAAATAAAAATAAGCAAAATTAAAGACAACAACAGGTCTTAATAAGGATAAGCCTTGTAGTTGTTGAATCGGCGTCGATGATAAAAATGATGTGAAGGTATGGAATAGTACTGTTGCCTTGTAGTTATAGACCTAATACTTTGCTTATGAGTATTGTAATAATAGTTACGAGCCCAAGGAACACAATGGCGCCTTTTAAACAATGGTTCTTTGGATGATTTCCTTGGTAACACCCTTGGATAGCCTCCTCCTCGAATTTTGTTTTCAGAAAATTTAGTACAACAATCCATGGAAAAATTCTTAGAAGAATTCTGGAAATTTTGGCTTTTGAATGACTGAAAACGGCCTTGAAATGAGCGAGAAAGAGCCAAAAAATCAATTGGACCAGGCTGCTGCCGGTCTAAGGACTGTGCTGGACCGGTTTGGACCGGCTGAGACCGAACCGGCATGAACCACTGGTCAACGCGCGGGTCAACGTGCAGATCAGGGTGCGGGTCAACACACGGGTCGGGCGGAACAAACGGACGTGGGTTCGGTTCTTGATGTGGTATTTGGAGTCGACGTCTTGAGCTTAGCGCCTGTTGAGCTCTGACGTTGGGCTGGGCTAGCTCTGCGCACTAGGCTGGCTGGTTTTCTTTAGACTGAACTTGATTTGGCCCAATAAAATCCTTTTTAATCTTTAGGTCCAAGGGAACAGATTTTCTTGCAGTGATTCTAATTTTTGGGCCCCTTTTAGTTGGTTTTGTTGTTGGCCCAAAATTTTGAATTTCCAGAATTGAGTCTTCAACGGTATTAATACACAGGTTGTCTTCTCCGGTGACGGGAGTCAGCGACTATACACTGAAATTCGAATTTTGTGGATCAAATTTTTGCCGTTTTTCACAACGAATTTCACCGTTGTGATCAAATTTTTGTGAAGAACAAGATGGTGCCAATTTGGAGACCCAATTTGAACCGAAAAATAGTTTATAAAATTTCTTCCAACGGTGCAATTCGGCTACTTTCGGCAAGGTTCAGAACAATAGCACCACCAACTGTTATTTTCTTCGGATAGTTTTCTGGGAATACGATACGTTGGTGATGATTAAATAAATAAACGGAATTCACCAATGCTGAAGATTGTTTGATCAATAATTTTCTGAATTTTTGGCAAAAAGAGTTCGAAAACTTTTTTTTCTTCCGGACTATATTTTGACATTTGCGATAATGTGTAAATCTGCTCTGATACCACTGAAAGATAAACTTAACAATGGCAATTGATCAAAATACCCGTGAGGGTGTTTATCACGCGAGAATGTCGATTATCCGAAAGTTAGAAAAATGGAAAACTTCTAATTCATATCTATGTCATTCCAAACCTGCTGTCACTTATTTATATACAAATAGGTAACTCTTGGGAATAGGTATAATATTTGAATTTGTTTCATACAACAATAGTCACCATGATTCACAGAGTTGTGTCTATTGATGTTTGAATTCAAACCATTAACTAACTAATAGATATTCAATATTCTTGCGGGAAGGTTTTTCATAATTCAAGAGAGAGAAGATTGAATGAAATGAGTCACACCACGTTATGGTGTGGTCACTCTTTATTCCATCGTAAGCAACATCTGTAAAGATGGAGAGGGACTTCTTCCATTCAAACATGTTATTCGTCATCCTCATATAAGCTATTCCACATAAACCATGGGGAACAAAATTACATTCCCTAAACACGTGTCACAGAAAAATATCTAAAGCGATGAAATAATCAGTTTGTTATGATGGTAAAAAATAAATCTATTTGCAATAATTTTTTTGATAAATATAATGTGACAATTAGCATTTCATTTAATGTGATTCCAATAAATCAAATATAATGTAAGTAGACTATTTGAAAAAAAAAACATATAATGTAAGTAGTGATCATATTTTATTTATTTATTTCCAAAGGCCTTTTAATCTTACACAATATTTTTTTTCTTATTTGAGGCTTTATTTGTACAATTTATTACGGGAAAAGATTTTCCCCCCGAATGAGCCTCGCCCCTAATGCCCCGATTTTCAGAGAAGAGAGAGAGAGAGAGAGAGAGAGAAGAGAGAGGAGAGGGAGATCGTTGCCGTTGCCGTCGCTGGTTTGCTCGTCGCCGTCGCCTCGCTACTCTGCCATCGCCGTCGCTGCCTTGATCGTCGCCTCCGCCCCTCGTTGCCCTCTACCGCCTCCGCCCCCTCCTCCTCCATTTTTTAGGCCCCCTCCAATCCTCCCCCTCCCCTCTCCCTCCCCCTCCTCTCCCCTCCCCTCCCCTCCTTCGTCTTCTTCCTTCGTCTGCAGAAAAAAAAAAATACAAAAACGACGCCTTCGTCTGCAGAAAATAAATAAATAAATAAATGCAAAAACGACGCCGTTTTATATATTAGGGGCAGTCGGGGCTCCCATATTCGAGGTCCGAATCACTTCTCATTTATTACTTAGGAAGTTGGTGTTTTAGGAAGTTGATAAAAGGTTAACTTTTTTATTTTTTGACTTTTTAACTTTTTAAAAAAAATTTGGTACAAAGTCAAAAAATTAACTTTTTATCAAGCTCTCAAATTACTATATTGAAGGTTCCCTTGCCTTGCTGCTTAACAACACCACTTCTCTAAGAAAAAAAAGTTAATTTATTGATTTATTTACCTCAATACTCTCTTATACGTTTTAAAAAAACCAGTACACTATTTTTTTTTTCTTCACACTTCCCAAAACGAACATGACTATCCATGCTGACGGCCTATAATATTGCCTTAAAACATTTTATTTTCATCGTTTAGTTTTTCTTTGCTGCATTTATAGAAATTTCAATTTTCCATTTTATTTATTTTGGTTATATATTGAGCATGTATAACTAAAAAAAAAAATATTCATAGAGACTCAAATTTAGGAATTCTAATCAAGCAAACAAATATATATATATATTTAAAATTAAGAGATCTAAATCATTAATTTTTTGTTAAATTTATTTATTTTTAATAGAGAAATGATTTTTAAATCTCTTCAATTAAAATATCTTACTTTGCCTTCATTTGGCATGGGGTTAGAAGGCTAAAATAGTCACAAAAAGACAAAATAAGCTAAAAACTTAATAAAATAGGATGTCATATATAAATCTTAATCATTTTATTTTTTATTTTAAAAAAATCAAAAAATCAAACCCAAACAAAATTTTTTAACTCAAAATAAAAAAATCTAAAAACTAAAAAGTCAATTCATTTTCCCAACGAAACCTTTTAAGATTAATTTTGTTTCATGAGGCACCAAAAGTAGTTTTAAATCAACTGTTTGGTCCAGGCTTAAAAAGAAAAGCTGATAAAAAAAAGGCTTAAAAAGAAAAGAAAAACAATAGAGAAAGGCCATATATTTTGGGTCAATTAAATTAATATTATTTTATTCACTTGTTTGGGGTGTATTAATAAGTAAACATTTTTTATTTTTTTATCTTTTTTTATCACATCATCTCTTTACTTTTCTGCATATCTTTTTGTAAAAAGTTAAAAAGTGCACTTATTTAGATCATCCCAAACCACAAGTCTTGTTTGACAATATGTTATTTTAGTAATTTTTTTACATTTTGCAAAAAAATATGTAAAAAAATAAAAAAAGTGATATGATAACTTATAATAACTTTTTAATTTTTTGACTAAAATATATAATTGACAAACGAGACTTTAATGTCATCTTTTTATTTCAATTGAGGGATAATTTGATAATAAGTTAATTAGTAAAAAAAAAAAAAAATAGACAACAAAAAAGTTTAAAAAAAAAAAAAGAAGAAAAAGTCATACAAAAATTTTAAAGATTCATTTTTTTTTTTACACATTTTTTCATAAAAAATAAAAAATTATTTTTAAATATTTCAATTTTTTCCACTTTATATTTTGACAAAAAATAAGTAGTCAC
Organism: Camellia lanceoleosa; assembly: GCA_025200525.1. Classification (NCBI taxonomy): domain Eukaryota; kingdom Viridiplantae; phylum Streptophyta; class Magnoliopsida; order Ericales; family Theaceae; genus Camellia; species Camellia lanceoleosa. The sequence goes on along the minus strand of CM045759.1, from coordinate 69,793,518 downwards.
TGGTCTCTAAACGAATCTTAAAGGAGTGTTTGAAAATTGATTTTTCAGTGCTTTTATTTTATTTATTATTTATGTCTTATGGAAAGACATAATTTTTTTTTAATTTTATTTTATGTTTTGACTTTCAAGTTTGAATTTTAATTAAGGGGTTGTTTGACATGTCCTAAATAAGTATACTTTTTGACTTTTTATAAAATATGCGTTGGGTTTGGATTGGGTTTGAAGTGATGTGTTAGAGATGTGATGTGACTTAAATAAGATAATGTGATTTAGGATTGTTTTGGGAAGATGGTAAAAAGTAACTTTTTGACTTTTAACCAAACTTTTGGCTTTTTTAGACAAATAATTTGAGAAGTTAGTAAAAAGTGACTTTTGGCTTTTTTGATTAATATTTGTTTATGATATCAAATCATAATCAAATGACCAAACTACCCCTATTTAGTTTAAAATATTACAACTTCACCCATGTAGCATATTTTGACTCATGAGGGATAAAATTATAATTTCACCCTTGGCTAAAAACTACCTTCCCAAATGAAAAAAAATTCAAAAAATTCAACTTTTGACTTTTGCTACAAACCAAAAAAAGTGACTAAAAGCCAATTTTCCAAAACAAGCCTTAAATAGAATAGTAACATTTTGACTTTTTTTAAACATGCCAAACAAGACTTAAAACAATTCAAAAGTCAGTAGTCAACTACTCTCTCTATTAGTCCAAAAAAATCAGCTAAAATAAGTTAGACACTATTTGGCATGAATGAAATAAATATACTTATTTTAATCATATCAACTTTCTATTTTTCTATATCATTTTTGAGAGGGAGATTTCATAATATGGCTTTGGGCCGTGGTAGTGGCCGAGCAGAGATCGGTCCGAGCATGTTTGGGCCGAGCTGGGCTGGCCGTTCTATGAGAAGTTTGCTTGACTGAAGTGCAGATCTGATTTGACCGAGATGATTCTCTGCCAGACCGGCTCATATTGTTGGCTCATTTAGGCTAATGAGTAAGATCCTCCGTGGATCGGCCCAACCTAGCAGGAGCTCGGTTATAAGGAAGGGCTACTAAGCTCGGTCATAAGGGAGCTCGGCTAGGAGCATTGTGTGTCTCGGAAAGTAATACAGTTGTAGGAGGTTGGGGTAGCGCCGTCGGGCTGTCCGTTCGCGCCAACGCCATTTGGCGGTTTGATTACGTGATGTTTTGCTGAATTTGCGTTGACACGTAGGAAGCGAGCCCAGCGTCGAAGAAGCGAATAGATCTTGAGCGTACGCGAAGGTATATAAGCATGACTGCGTCCCCCCATGCTAAGGATGGAACATTTGCTGGTGAAAAAAACTCTTGCACATTGTTTTCTCTTCTCTTCTCTCTCTCTTTGAGTGTATGCTAACTTGATTGTCGGAGGGGTTTTCCGGCAGCACACCGCTGGATAGCTCACCTTCGTTGTGTTCGCAGGACGATCGAAGAAAGGCACAACTTAAACGCAAAGAGTATGGATGGTGTCGAATATTTTATCCCCATACAATTTTATAAAAAATTTAAAAATATATTTAGATTCTCCCAAACAAGTTATCAAAACAACCTTCCCTTCCAAATGGGGTCTAAAATTGTACTCCAAGCAAATGGAGGGTTGAGGGATGATGGATGGCCTCGATGATCAGACAAATAAAAATTGAGGAGCAAATCCATTTGTATCGGAACGGCTTAGAGGCATAGACATCACGTGATGATCATGGAGGCGCGACTACAGTAATAGGAAAATTGCTTGCAATCCCCAACTAAAACGCTTAGCTGTCATTCTTTACAATCTCATCATTACATTTACACCATACACCCCGAACCTAACCAAGCAAGAGATCGCACCTGAATCCCGATCATCTAAAACCCTAGACATCAATGCTGCTCACTGACCAAACCAAGCTTCAATTTTGACTGCATTTCGAGGCTTTGTCAAGCTCAAATCGAAACTACTCGTCTTCGAAAGTTCGATCAATCGATGTCGAGTATCGAATGGTCACGATCACGTAAAACGTAAGTGAAATTTCGGATATGAAATTTTGTTGAGATTGGATCGCTTTGTGTGCTCAGTTGTGCTATATATACACAAATAGTGAATAGATTTTGATGTGATTGGGAAAAAAATGTGGCTGCTGTGAATGTGTGTGTGTGTGTGTGTGTGTGTGTGTGAATTGAATAAAGGCAACATAAAACTATGGGCCTCCAATTATTCTTTTTCTATTCAATGGTAGAGCAAGCAACAAAATTCTTTTTAAAGTTCAGTTTTTAATTTTTTTTTTATAAATTTATTTTATTTGTATAAATCGTGTGTTTTAAGATGTGGGTTTGGTTTATGGATTTAGGTAGCGATTTGAAAAGTGAAATGAAAAAAATGATGAAATGTGAATGAAATATAATTACATTTCACGCATGTTTTACTTTTTCTTTACAAATTTTTATCCAAATCTATGATGCAAACACAGCCTCAAGGAATGTGGGGAAGGAGGGTGTTTCCATGCATTTTGTTGATCAAATAACTTGGATTACCTGAGTGGGGTTGGGTTGGGATAGTTTGAGCACTGTCAGAGTGAGCCTATAAGCATGAGTTCCATTCCCAGTTAACATCATAGGTGATGGGACAGATTCACTAGTGTTGTGTCTGGATCATGTATTTGGAAATTGAAAGGAAAATGGAGAAAAAATTTAGCTTATATTTCACATACTTTTTTTCTTTTCCTTTCCCTTTCCTTTTTCCTTTTCAAATTCTTACCTAAATCCATAATCCAAACACGTCCTAAGGAAGGATAACCAAAATGGATTGGTTGGAGAAATCTTGGTGGCTAAGTGACTTTTGATGGTGGAGTTTCCTGTGCCCTTTGTTGCAGTTTTCCTAGCCCTGCCCTTCTAATATTCCACATTATTTTGAGTGTTTCTTGTATCAAGATTCATAATCTATATGACTCATATCATTTGTCTCTTTAATTGGGAAAGCTGCCTTGCTGTTTCTCAAATTTTCATTTGTTTGTTACCAGATACCAGGAAAGAGAGCAACCCCCTAAATTTAACTGTAGCAAGAAAATAAGTCATAAGAGACCCAACCAAAGCAAGTTTTGTGGTTTGCAAACTTGTTTCCAAATCTGTCGGAGAATAAAAAACGGATATTTCTCTAACCAAAGGGTAGCAAAGATTTCGCCCCAAAAAAATAAGACAAAAAATGAATTGATGTGCCAAAAATGCCTTTCTTGATACAGTAATGACTTTGGTCCATGTTCATGGGGAGTTGCAGCCCCTCGTAACTCCTCTACCTCAGATGTGCTGGCTGGCTAACCCTTCAAGGTATGTAGGGTAATTGCGAAGGATGTGTGCAATCAAACCTCAGTGACCAATGGTACTAACTTTTCGAGTAGAGTTTGGGGAGCTATTTGGCAAATGTGCAGTTTTCAGTGGTCACACATGAGTTGGAGTTAGTTTGTTACTTTCCTGTTAAAAACATTTAAGGGGACAGTCTCTTGCTGTGTTGATTAGGAAACTCGCTTTCACCTCTACCCTGTATGCTTCCAAGAAGGAGATAAACTATAGACAATTTGGAAATAAGTAAAGACCTAAAAGGGTTATTATGATGAAATCATATCAAATGTTAGAGGTCATTTATTCTCTAAGCAACTTTAAGAACACTCCAGAAAAACATGAGCCTTCAACAAGCATGGGTACAACGGACAAGTTGTTGGTTTTGACATCACATTAGTATAGCGGCTGTACGAGGTAGTGGCGTTGATATCTACTGAGGCATAGAGTATGCATGTCTTTGCTATTGTTTGGATTGTGGGGATCTCTCTCTCACAGACCGGTCAAGGTGTAAGTCTTCTCATGTGACCATAAAACAATCACCTAAATGAACCCTCAATTATAGCCACCAAGCTACATGGCCTCTAGATTTCGTGTGAGGGTCATGGTTAGTCGGGTCTCCCATGACTGCAAAACCTACTCCGAGGGTCCCTAGCTTTGATTTTGACCTAGAATGGCATGAGAGCATTGGGGTGCTATTGGATAACCAAGTGTAAATCATCAGAGTACCACCGAAACGATCGACGTTGGAGGGATGTCTGAATATATTGGTGCGAGTGTGAGTTTGCTTGATTGTGAGGAGGAGGCCGAACACATGTAGGAGGATTCTTGAAGATTGCCTTGGCTTGAGGCTAAGGCACTGAGTACATTATTTTCGGCCGTCACATGGCTAGTGCCCAGTGGCCTTATGTGCTTTGTGATGATATGGTGTAAGTATTGAAGAAGAACTAGATAAAAGAAATGTAAAGCCTTGGAATTCTATGCTAATATGGCACCAAATCTTTTTGGTACATAACCTTTAAAACAAAACTCATTGCCAAATTTCTCACGTAACCAATGAGATTCACCAAAATATAATGGAGCGCTGCTATGGATGTTTTAGCAGACACGGGTACAATGAATTGGACAACCATAAACATTAAAAAATTGCAATCTTTGCTTAAACAAATGGGCAAATACTTGACTATGTAAAAAGAAATGCAGTGTAGATATAGTTATTCTCAACCGAGAACTTCCAGTCATGGTAGTGCCAAGCATAGTTAAGAATGGTTACAGAGATTTTCGAACCCCATATATTCATGATTCTCCAGTTTCTCTATCATATTTGCTATTCCCACCCCACCTGAAATTCAGAATTAAAAAGTGAGCACCTACTTGCATTTGAAAATATTGAGCACCTTGCTTATAAGACCTTGCATTTAATTAACATAAATCAAGAAAGCCCTGTACCTAAACTGATCGCGCTCACAAAGATTGTCAGAGCCAGTATGAAGATGATTATGGATGCCCTTCCAAGTATTGCTATAACCCTCCTCACTACATGCTGACCAACAAAGGCGGAAATTGTAGCAACTAAAACAAAATAAGCAGCTGCAACAGATTGTAATATAGAAAATTAGAAACTATGAGGTTATCTTGAGGTAGTTATTGAAATCAATCATCACATCGAGTTGTGCAACAGCTAAAATTGGTAATGGCTCTAATTCCAAAACCCCTTGTATCAGTAAAGTAAGGACTGATTTTCAATATTATTGTTTAATCTTATCTGTTGTTTCCACTTACCATATGGGACTGGGAAACGTTTCAGAAGGTAATATTGTACAACTGACATGGAAGATGAGAAGACCATCGCAAATGTTGATGTTGCACTTGCTACCTGGTAAAAGGGAACAACTTTGTCAAAATAAAATTTACATTATTTGTTAACTACATCTGTTGAGAATATATTCAGGATTGGCAGATTGATTGCCTGATTACTACTGATACTAATGGTGTCAAATTTTCAATCACGTGACTGGGCATTTTAATTCTGTTTGGCTACTGATTTGAGTTGCAGTTAGTTAAGTATCAGTGATTAATGTGATGCCAGGTTGAGCACTGGCGGCTGATCCAACAATCCTGGTCATTGGCAAGGTATGGATGATCTAATTTGCTTTTTTCTGCATAGCGTCATTTTTGAGAGGACACTTACTCTGCAAACTGGGAATTCAGGTTGTTGACCTAAACTCAACCTATTTTAATCTTCAATTGATGACATATGAATCTACCAATGTTTACAAAAATAGTTTGATTGGTCTGGGTAATGGAGTTTAACATTGGAGAATTTCCTTGGTGAGAAACTCTGACAAACAAGGGAGACTGATTACTAACTTTTCATTTACAACTATGTCTTGTCCAATGTTTGGAATTCGGAGATGACAAGGGTAAGAGTGTGGGATATGTGTCCAACACCCGTACCCGATTTAGACACATGGATCCTCTAAACTTTACGATGTCTGAAGAAAAAGAAACTCACATTTGGTAATGAAGAAACATTTCTACCTTCACATGGATGAGAGATAAAAATTCTATATTTTCACTAAATTCTAGTACAATTAATTTACATCTTATCTAAAAAAATGTTATACAATATGTATTATACGTGTCCATGAGACATTCCCGTACCCAACTCTTGTATACATATCCCAATATCCTAAGGTTTATGAAAGTCTGACCCTTGGACACATGCCCGTACCTGAGTCCATGTAACTTAGGCTTGGAGGATCTGCATTTAACAATTTCTCTTGCATCCCAATGCTTTTTGGAAATGCTTTATTGTATCATATGGATGAGTGAGTAATAAGACATACCTGAGGAGGAATTCCCAATTCTAGGAAAAGAGGCCCCAAGATGAAGCCTCCTCCAAGCCCAAGCAATCCACCCACCATGCCAGCTATAATTCCGACGCAACTGTAAAGAAAAAGCATGTGTGCCTTCCAATTTGTGATTTCCTTTCCCTTGGATGCAATTACCCTGGTGCCTTTGTATAAGCTTATGGCTTCATAAAGCGTAACAGACGGCAATTGGTACCTATAAAGTATGGAACTATTAGTTTGAACAGATTTGAACATTTAGATGATTTGATATATGATCTTTAAAGCTTGCTCAGTCTGTATTTAGAATGTCTTCAGAACTTGAAGATGACTTTTCAAGTGAAAGATGATCAAAGATATTTTATTGATGTCATGATGCTAATTTTCTGCTCACTGCTCCCAAAGTGTCAGAAGTGGGAAATTGGGTGCTCACATTAAGTTACCTCTGTATTTCTACTGTTTCAAATTCTGGGTATTTTTTCTGGGTACCTAGCAGTGTTTTTCTTGAATTATAGGTAGTCTTTTGATTGGTAATAGGCTCTTTATGTGCCAATTTATTTGAGATAGAAAATATCTGACTCCAAACTCCCAACTCTGTATATGTGTCTGTATGAGCAAGTGTGCACACACATGTGCATACATGCTGTTGATATCCTGAAAGAAATGTGACTGATTCACATAGGAGAGTTTACCTGTGAGGCGTTCATGATCCAGTATTTGACAGAGCAGGTTACTGTATATGTCTGCAAAGAGATTCAGATAAATATTGTGTTTAGTTAAGAGATCAAGCTACTATAGATAAAAAAGTCTACCAAAAGAAACGAAGAAAAAAAATTTAAAAAGTAAAAATCGTGATGACTTCAATTTTAAAAAAGGTAGACTTTCTTGTGCTACTCAATGCTATGGACCTTCTTCGCTTACCTTCATGATCTGAACTGCGAGGAAAGCTACCCAAACGAACACTAGTAGTCCTAACTCTTTCCATTGAATGTTGTATAGCAGGGAAACCTGAATGGAGATTATGATGATTCAAACAAGAAGACGGGAAAAATTGTAATGAATGATTCTTGAAAGAGAATAACTGCAAAAACTGTTAAAACATTCACGGACTTGCCTCATCTGCTGAAGCAGCTGGACCACTGGGTAGTGGTTTGTATTCCTCTCCAGAGTCATCTGCAATTCAAGAGGTTAGCATAATCCTCTTTTGATCATCAAATTCTTTTTAGGAATGGAATGTTTCTTTGGGTATATTGCCTTGCTGCAATATCTGTTCTGTTGCAAGATTGTTGGCCTTGTAATGGAACACCTGTAGCCCCATACTACTGATGAATTGATTATTTTACTCCAACTAATTTCCTTACTTCACATGAAACAACAAACAGAAGTATGGGGGTAGTAGAGGTAACTAAATTTCATATGTTGAGAGCTGAAACATTTATACAATTGAAACTTATTGCTGGACTGGGTTGCTTAAGTTGCCAAGTTGTTGGATTTCAGTGTCTGGTGGAAGTTTGTGAGTGAGCAGGTTCCAATGTGCATTGTGGCACAGGATCCTCTATTCCCAAATTCCTGTCTCATTATCCCAATGAACTCCCAATCATAAGATCACACCTCGAGATTCACACATGATCCTATGTTTCAGTGTGTAATTTAGGACATAGGATCCTTGGTCGTGCTTTGTTTATCAAACTGGGAACACAGAAATCCTAATATATTTTTGGATCTTAGATAGGATTTTGTTTATGATTCTTCTTCTTCTTCTTCTCCTCAAGGTTATGAGAAGGTTAAATTATTTAATTGAGCATTTGTACTGTAAGCTTTATGTCATTAAGAAATTTTAAATGGTAACATAAACACAACACCTTTGTCATATCCTTGGAAATTCTATTATTTGCAATTAGTTCTTCCAAGTCCATTGTCACTGGTATATGCGTATGAGCTTAATTTTAATGTTGACATGATTATCAAGGAGGGGACCATCAAATACTCACCAACTTGTTTGGATTCCGATTCCAACTCCTTGGCTGCTTCCTGAAAGTGAAGTTCAATCTCAAACTCCCTATTCATGAAAATGTGATGAAGGAAATAAAATTGTTGAGGGTTCGCAAACAAGTAAGTCAAAACCTTACCTTGGTCATTGTCTCTTTGTTCCATGTCTCTATGCCTTTGAATAATGCTTTAGTTGATGTACCTACCACAATTAGATTTCAGTTCATTAGCTACTCTGATTGAAAGAAATTCTAATGACATTGTAAGTTGGAAGTGGTTTTGAATCTTTGTTAAGATATCAGGCTAAATAGAACATTGCAAAGAGATTCAAAAAAACAAAATAAAATGTTAGACTAACCCATTACTTGGAAGTTGTTTGATTACTAGCAATATTTTTTGCTTGTATCTAGAAAGGGTGGTTCTTTGTATCGTTGTATAGGCTGGATGGACTATCGCCATTAAAAAAGTGAGCTTCAACACTCATAAAATAAAAACAAACCCCCTAATACTCGACCCATTTCCCAGTCACTCGCACTGTTCAAGTAAGTGGTGAGGTATAGTTTTGTTTTTCATGTTTTCGGAAACAAAAACGATAAACAAATTTGAAAAAAATAGGTCTTTTTCATTTTTGTGTGACAAATTTGCAAACTTTTTTTTGGTTTTTCCTAAAAATGGTTTGTTGTCTTTCTTTTTTCTCTCTCTGAAAACAGTTTACGAAAGGGTTTTCCAAACAAAATTTTTTTTTTCCCTGTAAATATAAGAATAGAAAATGAAAACACAATCAAATAGGACTGAAGATTTCTGAATAAGTGGAATCTGAAAAATCATTTATGTTTATGGAATCTGAAAACACAAGGTTGCCCAATAAATGACGTCTCTCTCCCTTTGAGTTTGAAGGAGAAGAATGACACATTTAGAGATAGAAAATGCATAAACATGGTGATCTTACTTTCATATAGTTTTCATTAATCATTGGACAAACATGTAAAGAGGTTGACAGTTTGATATAATATAGTAATTTGTACCTATGAAAAGGATGATGAGCAGAACAGTGACCATCCAATCAGCAAATATGACATTGAAGGCAACTCCAATGCTGATACCCAGCATGAGCATGGGTTGAAAGAGCATTGCTAGGTCATAATCTATGAGGGGCATGTCTAGTGTTGGGTGTCTAAGTCTCAGATTGTAGTACACTGTTGATCCTGCTGCACCCATGATCATACCTGTGATCCAAAAGTATTCATGAACTGTTTAGATTGAATTTTAGGAATCACGTGTCATAAAACTAAATGCCTCCACAAAAATAAAAGTTAATGAATTCTATATTGGACTTCGTCCTAGCTTTATGAAATACAATGCTACAGAGCCAGAAGAAGTAATCCAGCTCTGTGTAATTTCGTTTTCAGAAAATGTTTTATGAAAAATACTGACTAGTTTGGTGAAAATAAACACCAAAAAGCTGTTTTTGAATTTTTGAAAACTATTTTTGCACTGAAAAAGAAAACAATATGAAAATGACGAGTGTTATTGAAATTTTCATTATTTTTTTAATTTAACCAAACTAGTTTTACAAACGAAACCAAACGGACTGATTGGGATACTTTTTTTTTTTTTACAGACACCATATATAGATGAATGTATTTTCATTCATGCTAACCCTTATTTATAGAAAATGTGAATAATACATGTGTGCATACATGTGTGTGTATATATATAGATGAGTTAAAAAGTAGTTGAAAAACTCACAAAGTAGTTCAAAATGTATAGGGATGTTCAAGTCGTGCAATTATATATTTTTTAGTAATTTATTTTGTGGTTTAGCATTCTTTCTAGATTTTCAACCAAATTTAGCAGTTACAGACATTTCGAAATGGCTGTGGAAGACTTGGGGTCAAAGCCAATGATCAAAGAAAGCATTGGAACAAAAATTCCACCGCCTCCAACGCCACCAACACTCCCCAAAGCTGCACCTAAGAATCCAACCACCGATCCTACCACTAGTCTCCAGCCAAACTCCATCTCCTGCTCAACAAAAAGAATTCATATACTAAAATATCATACCAACACTACATTATATATACATAATCAAAGTAAGTGCGAACGACTCAAAGTAATTTCGCTTTCATGGAGATGCAAGTCGGAGCAAATGAGAGTTGTCTCATGCCACAACTTACAGTTTCACTTCCATGAAAGTGCAATTATTTAGAGCTGTTTTCATTGATTAGAATGAAAATCTAGTAGAGTAGACGGGGGGATAAAGAGTATATAGCTAACCGGCCAAACATGTTCATAAGAAGATTTTGCTTTCTGCCAGAAGAAATGAATCAGTCTGAGCCCAAATCCGCTTCTCATTTCTTCCTCAGAGAAATACTGAGGCCGATGATCCGTTGATGATTTGAGGAGTCTCTCTGCATTACCTACGTCACTCACCGTGAAGAGGCACCAACAAACCACCCATGCTGCCACCGTCGCTGCCACAGCCTTGGCTTTCTGGTTCACCTTTGTTGAAGCCATATACATGTATGTATTTCTTGATGACTTTTAGATGGTGAGAGCTCCACTTGTAGGTTTTGTGTCCTTCCTCTTTTATATCCTTCTTTCACTAGCATGCATGTGGAGAGAGAGGATACAATTTATTTTTTATTTGATTTTTAATGGAGTAAACTTGGTAAAGAAGCCTCAAGTTTTATAGTGAACTGACCTTGTCTCTGTTTATTATTATTAGAAGTTTAGGTTACAGAGAACGGATTACAAAACAGATACAAAGAGATAGGTCATGTGGTCCGTTGTGTAAAAATCTAATCCTATTTATTTGTGTTTGTTGTGTGAAAATCTTCTTGCACAGCTCTGCAATTTTGTTTTCCCTTTTAGGCTTCGTTTGATTAGGAGAAAAAAAAAGAAAGTGAAGTGAACGATACGAATTGATAAAGAATATATATATATATATATTTTGCAAGCGTTTGATTAGAATGAAACTTTGCTAGAAAATAAGAGAATTTTGAAAATTTAATTGTAAGTAACCCTTGTATATAGACCAATTTAATTATCTATATTTTTATTTTTGGTGTTTTTCTGCATGAAAGTTACAAAATTAGTTACCATATTAATACGTGTTGTACAGAAAAAAAATATTATTATTTTTTAATCTATCAAACTTAGCCTTGGATATTAAGAAAGAAAAATATGTTATGGTTAGAGAGGACATCACTGGATTATCATAATTCTAAATCTGTGAGTACGGCCTACTGGTCACAATCACAAATCACTAGGCAGGTTCCTTGCACTGTCTTTATTGATGCATCCAAAATTTGCTTCTTTTTTTTCTACTTTTTTTTTTTTTTAATTTATAATTTTTTAAAAATGTTATAATATATATATATATATATTCAGCTTTTCTTTAGTTGGGTTGAGAAATAAATTTGTGAGTCTCACTTTTACTTTAATGATTTGAATGGTTGATTTATAAAAAAGTTAAATTAATTTTATTAGATTCGTTTTATTATATTATTTTCAAAATTATATTTGTATATTTTTTTAAAGATAAATTTGATAAAATTATGTAACTATAATTGTCGTATCAATTTGATTTTTCTATGGATAATTTACCTGTAAGAGCCTACAAAATAAATAACTCAGGTCATATATCATTTATAAAAAACTTAACAGAACTGCACAGAAGTCAAGTCATATCTATATATATATATATTAGAAGGTGTGCATAACCATGGAAGTATGGTTACAAGATTCATAGGTTCATGATTGTGTAATTGTATGGTTAGATTGATTCGAGTGTTAATTTTATATAATAATTAAAAGTGATTGCAATGTCGTTATAATTTTTGTCATTGAATATGCTCTAATATTTTGAAAAAATTAAAATGAGACGTCAACATCAATTCTAACATTCGTATATATGGATTGTTTTAGATATAACTTATAAATTGATTTTTTGTTTATTACAAAAAGACGTGTAAAAAAATAAAAAAATAATATGATTTAAATAAGTTAATAAATAGTGTTGCCAAATGTATATATATATATAAATACATATAGATATAGATATAGATATAGATGACACAGGATGTAACTCCTGCGACAATAATAGTTAAACAGTGCCCTTGAGAAACTTCCTGGAAATTGGTAACTAAAAACTTGTAAAATGGTCCCAAATCAAAGCATATGATGGGTCCTGTTCTGCTACTAATTTCTAACCCAAAAAAGCCAAAAGTTTCTAACCAGTCATAGATTTCACAGTTGGCCACCTCTTTGTAGTAAGATGAAGTCCAAATATTAGGCCGACACTAGCCTATTCTTCTTGTATTTGTATGAAAATGTGTGAAGCTTCATCGTTGCTTCAATAACTCTTGGCTTCTTCTTCTTCACCATTATATAAGGTATAATTTGGACGGGCTCGACCAAAGTAAACTTAGATAAGATATTTTTAAATTTGGTATGAGTTTGGACAAAAATTTAAAAATTTGAATTAAATTTGGACGAATTTAGTCAAAGACGTCAAACAATTTGAGCAACCGGAAATCCGAATTATACATATATAAATATATAAAAATATTATATATATATATATATATATATAAATTATTAATTATTACATGATATTAAAGTAATTTAAATTATTAAATTATATTGAATATAAATTATATATACAAATAACATAAAATCTTATTTTTTTTTATTTTTCAATCATAAATTGTAAAGACTATTATAGCGGCATCTCTCTTACATTATATAAATTATTTGTTTTGATGGTATTAATGATTTTCTATGTAAAAAAATGTACATAGAGTCAAATTTTAATAATTTAATAATGTAACTGCAAAAAAAAAAAAAAAAATGATATTTATTTACAATTTAGACAATTCGGGTTTAACTCGGATCGGGTTTGGGCAATGAATTAAATTTGGACGGGTTTGAGCAAAATCATCAAACAACTTGAGTAACCCCGAATTATACATATATAAATATATAAAAATATTAAATATACATATAAATTATTAACTATTACACGATATTAAAATAATTTAAATTATTAAATCATATTGAATATATATTATATATACAAATAACATAAAATCTTACTTTTTTTATTTTTCAATTATAAATTGTAAAGACTATTATAGCAGCATCTCTCTTACATTATATAAATTATTTGTTTTAATGGTAATAATGATTTTCTATGTAAAAAAAATATACATAGAGCTAAATTTTAATAATTTAATAATGTAATTGCAAAAAAAAAAATTAAAAAAATTAAAAATTATTTACAATTCGGACAATTTGAGTTTAACTAGGGTCGAGTTTAGACAAATAATTTCAAGTTACAATTCAGGCCTAAACAGGCTTGAGCAAGTCTCAACATAACTTTAGAATTGAGTTTGAACAATTTTCCAATCCGATCGAATCTGCTTTGAGTTGTACCCCTACCATTATATCACACGCTCTTTATGAAATTTTTAGGGCAATTGTTCCAAACTTTATTTTATTTTTAAATATAAAAGATCACAATTTGAAAAATATATTATCCTTACCGAAATGTCCAGGTGTGCACATGTTTGTCCGCTGCTAGTGACTGGTGGCAGCAACAGTGAACAACAACTGATAGTGATGTGTGATAATAGAGAGAAAAAGTAAGGGTGAGCATGGTCCAGATTGAATTAGATTGGAGTAAAATTAGGATCAATTCGTTATCTATGAATCTTGAAAAATTGGAATCAATCCAATCCGTTTAAATCGTGGAACCAATTCGAACCAATCCATTAAAACACGGATTTGATCGATTTAGGACCACGGATTTACATAATTAAATAATAAAAAAAAATATAACACTTTAATTTCATAAAAATATAAATATAGCACTATATTAGTTTCACAATAACAACATATCTTTTCATAATAGCGACAAATTGTTCTAAAATTTAAACAACCATAAGAAAATTAATTCCACCGTAAACATTTAGACCATTACAAATTAACAATAAAAACTAGCAAACAAAAGTAATAAAATAAGATACTATGTAAGTTTAGGTTTGGATTTAAGTTTTATATGAAATAAGAGAAAATACTATGCAGGAGGGTGTATAATAAAAATATAAATTATTTGTATACGGTCCGGATCGGTTCCAATCCGGAACGAATTCGTGAATTACGGATTTTTAATTTTTCAATCCGGAACCGAACCACGGATTCAAAAAGCCAATCCAAATCTACTGGATTGGACTGGACTGGATCGGATTACGGATTTCACGGATTCCTTGCTCAGTCCTAAGAAAAAGCCCAGATAAAAAAAAAAAAAAAAAAAGGACAAAAAAAAACAAAAGCATTAAGCATAAAAGTGAAAAAAAAAATATCATTCAAAGCATTCCATACAAAGCTATGAATTCTATCACATTCATTTTGATGATGTGAGTTATTTATTTTGTAAACTCTTATGTATAAATTATTTATAAAAAAAATTAAATTAATTCGATAATTGTAATTTTATGACTCCATCATATTTATCTTCAAAAAATTGACGACTATTTTTAAAACAATACTTGTCTATTTTTTGTGAAGCCAAATCTAATAAAATGTAGTTATAATTAATAAATAATTTACAAGGCCTACAAAGTGAAGAACTTGAATTATTAAGGTAAGACTCCTCATAAGATCCACGGGTCCAACTGGACAAGACCGAATATCTCTACAGCAAAAGAAAAATGGAATCCATTATAAGAACAATAGTGGATCGAATAATCCAATTTTCAATTATGTGAAATAAAATTAATTACTTTTATTTTTATTTTTATTTTTATTTTTATAACTGTCAATAAATATCACCTTACCCTTTCAAACTGTGAAAGTGAAGCACTTTTGATCATCATACTAAAATTGAAAAGGATAAGGTAATATTTAATCATAATTTAATTAACCTTATGAAATATTGGTACCATGCAGCCAAACGGAAAGCCTTACAGAACAATGATCAATCATTCTAATTTACTACATAATGAGGTTGAAATTTCACTTTTAATCAATTATTATATATATATATTTTTTTTTTGTTAATCAATCAGAGAGAATTTACAAATATTAATTAAGAATTCCAACAATACATTACTCAACAAACAAGAATAAATCACCTAAAAAAAACTGAGTCGGCATAAAAACTCTATAGTGAAAGTAACATACCAGAAACCAAATAAGCCTACTGCAAGAGTCCACACATTTGAGAATTGGGATGCCAACCCAATGAATGTATAAGGAACAATCAAGATAGAAAATTACTTCCACCGAAGTTGGACCAAAATTAACTTATGCACACCGCCACTAATCTCAAGACTTAAAGTTCACGATTGGACAAACCTCTAGAAATCCTTTGGGGCGACTCAAACTCGAGACCACAAGTCTTTATCGCTTGACCAACCCGGATTCAAAAGAGTTTTAATTTATGGCAGTGAAATTACAGAATAACAGCATCAATATTCATTTGCTTACATTTCAATCATAACAGAAACACTAAAACACAGGCAAAAATTCTTACACATCCCCATCAGAGTATTTTAACCACGCAATATAGGTTTAGAAGGGAGAAATAATAAAGAGAAAAAAAGGAACCAAAAGTCTCAAGGCAGAATTTTCAAATCTCAGTAAGTTCTTTTTATCACCAAGGAAAGGAACAAGCACAAACAATTTTTTTGTGACCTTACTGGTGAAGGCATAAGCAACGGAGGAACAATCGAAGAGCCTAGTATTCATACTCACGAGAAAGTGACCTTTCTGAGCGCACATAGTCACGGTCCAAATCTCGAGTTCTCTCCTTTTCCCGTGGCACGGAGGTTTCCCTGTCATCTTCCATTTGATCATATCGATCATGATCATGATCAGGATGATCATAACGGTCATGATCACCCTGGACATCTAGATTATCATATTGCCCCCGAACTTGATGTTGTTCATAATAATCGTAGTGTCCACGGTCATGTTCAGCTTCTGAACGTCTATTCCCACGATCACGCTGCTCAAGCAAATCAGGATCATCCTCTGGGTCAACATG